>JAGFNQ010003118.1:60239-113295 GCA_024364735.1 Boesenbergia rotunda
GTATTCGCTGAGCTATGGACTCACCCCGTTGCCATATATTTTATTTCAGGTTGATGTCTGCGAGGAGATCCCGAGCCGCCAGTCCCCAGCTCCAGCGGAGCTCTCTTTGGTTTTGGCTTTCCGTTGTTTCATTTATAGACCCTGTAGTATTTACTATGCTTCCGCTATTTTGTTTTGAACATGTATGCACGTTTTATTTGATGGTACTGTACTTTTGAGTCCTATGTTGGACTTCGTTTGATTTTGGTTTTTGTTCCTGCCCCCTGGCAGCTCAGGTGAGTTCGGATTTGGTTTTTCGATAGTTATACTCATATAACTGTTGTTTCTGCATATATCTGAGGCCTGAGGCCCTTTAAACTGCGTGGTTGTGTTATATTATCTGTGTGTATGTGTAAATTGTCCGCCGGACAGGGGAGGTGCTGTCCGATTTTCTATTGGATCAGCGGCTCCTGGGTCTCGGGGCGTGACAATTTAATTTTGGTATCAGAGCGTAGGTTAGGATGCCTACGTATTTTCTTGTGTTTTCCGGGCTTTCCGAATTTTATCTGATACCAATTTTATTTTTGGTATCAGAGCGTAGGTTCCGATGCCTACGTGTTTTACGGGATTTACGGTGTTTATCTGGTACCAATTTATTTTTGGTATCAAGCCCAGGATGCGGGATACCATCGATTCGTGGATTTCTCGGAATTTAAATCTGACACTGAACTGGTAGGTGTCGGAGCTCGGGTCTGATGTTATTCATCCGAGTACATTACGGATCTTTAAGGTCGTGGTTGCGATACGACGACAATTTGGGACTTGGCAGCAACAGGACTTCTCCAGGCGGCAAAAGGTATATCTTTCTAATACTATCCTAGCATTAGTACTCAGTATTAGAATTTGGATTGGTTAGACTATCCCAGCTTGGTGGGATCATATATTCATACTGGATATATATATGTAGACTTGGTTTAGTTGGATTGACATGTTGTTAATCTATCTTATTCGTGATCGTTCATATGAGCGATTAGTGATATGTTACGGATGAGATCTTGGAGCAGAGAATGTTAATTCTCTAGTAGCCCCGATTGTTGAATCGGACAACTAAGGTCGAATATATCGACAACCTGTTGAAGGTTAAGGATTTTGGTTTTTCAGGACCTTACTATTTATAGTATGTGTATTAGCTATTATTAGCTGAGCAAGAACTTGGGATTGTTTATTGTTGTTGGCTCGATCAGCGTAGGATTGACTTACCCTAGTTCAAGGAGTTTCAGACAGTTGGGTCGTTCGTGCCTAGTTAGGTGACCTGGAAGGCACGTGTATAGTGCATGACCTATTTTAATGTAGAAGAGTAACATTAGCTACGTGCTATTATCGTTAGTGGATTGATACATCCTATTCCATGATAACTTTGACCATGAATCGCCTGTACCTGGTTGATGATCTAAACAGTACAGTTTGATAGGTGACTTGAGCTGGTACGGGGAAGTGTGGAGCTATGTGCTGACACTTGTGGGTTACCACGTATACTTGGTTTAGATAACTAAGGAGGTACCTTGGTACTTATGATTTGTGTTGGGGCGAATCAATTACGAGACTAGGCCACAATCAGGTGGAAGATACCGAGGATGACCTTTAGGGAACAAAGGACCGGAAGAAGACTGCACCGACATATTACTGTACCCGATGGGAGGGTCAGTTCAGCAGCCTCAGTACCCGGTGGGAGGGTCAGTTCAGCAGCCGCAGTCTCAGTTACAGTTCCCACCTCAGCAGTACCCAGCGGTGCCATCACCACCGCCTGAGACTGGACGGATTTATGTTGTCACTCGAGAGGAGACCTAGCGGGCCGACGGATCGGTATTTCGCGATACTATTTCTCTTTATGCCTTTCCTGCTGAGCTATTAGTTGATACGGGTAGTTCTTACTCTTTCATATCGCGGATATTCATGAGTAGGATTGGTAGATTGGCTACCGCTAGACTAAAGGGGTTATCTGTATCCTTACCCTCAGGAGAGATCTTGAGTATCACACAGGAGGTCAGAGCATGCCCATTAGATTTCGGTAGTATTACCCTCACGGTTAATCTGTTAGTTCTGGAGATGGTGGACTTCGATATTATTATTGGTATGGACATCCTTACAGCGTATCATGCCACAGTTGATTGCCAGATGAGGGTGGTCACCTTCCGGCCTCCGGACCAACCCTCGTGGGATTTCACTGGCATCAGGGATGAGGGCTTATCGGTTATTTCTGCGCTTCAGGCACAGAGACTACTATCTCGCGGATGTCAGGGTTTCTAACTGTCATTTATTAGCACCGACGACAGCAGTAGCCCTCCGCTCTCGGACGTCCCAGTGGTTCGAGAATACCAGGACGTATTTCCAGAGGAGCTACCGGGTTTGCCTCCCAGGAGGCAAGTGGAGTTTACTATTGAGCTGATACCGGGGACTTCGCCGGCATCGAAAGCTCCATACCGTATGGCACCGAGAGAGTTGGACGAGCTGAAGGTCCAACTCCAGGAGTTATTGGACAGGGGATTCATCAGACCTAGCGTCTCACCATGGGGTTCCCCAGTTCTCTTCGTGAAGAAGAAAGACGGTTCATTGAGGTTGTGCATCGACTACCGACAGTTGAATGCAGTGACCATCAAGAACAAGTACCCCCTGCCACGGATTGAGGATTTGTTTGATCAGCTCAGGGGCACATCTGTGTATTCCAGGATTGATCTGCGATCCGGATATCATCAGTTGAGGGTCAGAGAGTCAGACGTCCAGAAGACAGCATTCCGCACCAGATATGGACACTATAAGTTTTTGGTAATGCCATTGGGGCTTACCAACGCTCCAGCGGTATTCATGGACTTGATGAACCGCATATTTCTGCAGTATCTGGATCAGTTCATCATAGTATTCATTGATGACATCTTAGTTTACTCACATTCTGAGGAGGAGCATGCACAGCATCTTCGCATCGTATTGGAGACTCTCAGACGAGAGCGTCTATATGCGAAGTTCAGCAAGTGTGCCTTCTGGTTGTCATCAGTAGGTTTTCTGGGACACGTAGTATCTAGCAGAGGCATCTCAGTAGATCCCCAGAAAATCGAGGTTGTTACCAGCTGGGAGCAGCCGAAGTCAGTTACTGAGGTTCGTAGTTTCTTGGGTTTGGCCGGATATTACCGACGATTTGTAGAGGGATTTTCCACTATTGCTGTGCCACTGACACGCCTTACCAGGAAAGGCGTGAAGTTCACATGGACAGAGGCTTGTGAGGACCAGTTTCCAGGAGCTGAAGCGGCGATTGGTGACGGCACCCGTCCTCGTTCTTCCATCAGGAGAGGACGGATTGTGCTTTATACCGACGCATCTATCAGGGTTAGGCGCAGTTTTGATGCAGCACGGGCGGGTAGTGTCTTATGCTTCTCGACAGCTGAAGGAGCATGAGAAGAACTACCCAGTTCATGATTTAGAGTTCGCAGCTATTATCTTTGCGCTGAAGATCTGGAGGCACCACCTGTACGGTATTACCTTTGAGATCTTCACTGATCATAAGAGTCTCAAGTATCTGTTTACGCAGAAGGAGCTCAACCTCCGACAGAGGAGGTGGATGGAGTTCCTTAAGGATTATGATTGCACCATTAGCTACCATCCGGGAAAAGCTAATGTTGTGGCGGACGCATTGAGCAGGAAGTCCAGAGGGACTTTGGCCTGCCTCCTGGCATCAGTTACCGAGCTAGTTCAGGGTTTCTCAGAGTTGGGCTTAGAGGAGCAGGGGCAGACTGAGAGGGGTATTCTGGCGACCATAGTTGCTCAGTCTTCCATTCGGACGAGGATTCGAGAGGCCCAGGCCACCGATCAGCACCTGCAGTCCCTCGGCAGCCAGATGGCTTCAGCACAGCAACTGAGTTCACCAGAGATGACGAGGGTACTCTCTACTTCCGAGGGAGACTATGTGTACCCGAGTCACATCCGATCCGAGAGGAGTTACTGCAGGAGGCACATCGTTCCCGATTTGCTATCCACCTAGGCGGGACCCGCATGTATCGAGACCTGAGGCGTTCCTACTGGTGGAACGACATGAAGAAAGACATCGCGGACTTTGTAGCTAGATGTCTAGTTTGCCAGCAGGTTAAGGCTGAGCACCAGAGACCTGCTAGACTACTTCAGAGGATTCCCATTCCCGAGTGGAAGTGGGAACACATTACTATGGATTTCGTGGTGGGATTGCCTAGGACCAGACGAGGCCTTGACGCGATTTGGGTGATCGTTGATCGATTGACCAAATCCGCGCACTTTCTAGCTATTCGGAGGACCGATTCTTTGGATCGATTGGCAGAGCTGTATTGTAGAGAGATCATCAGATTGCACGACATCCCGATGAGTATCATCTCCGACCGAGATCCGCGTTTCATCTCACGCTTCTGGCAGAGTCTGCAGAGGGCCATGGGTACCGAGCTCAGATTTAGTACCGCCTTCCATCCGCAGACCGATGGTCAGTCAGAGCGTACCATCCAGACGTTAGAGGACCTACTGCGAGCCTGTATTATGGATTTCGGAGGCAGTTGGGAGGATCATCTGCACCTTGTCGAGTTTGCCTACAACAACAGTTACCATGCGGCGATCCAGATGGCACCGTATGAGGCGTTGTATGGTAGGCCTTGTCGGACACCCACCCTCTGGGAGGAGGTTGGGGAATCCCAGCTGTTAGGACCTCAGAGAGCTCAGCACGAGGCAGAGTTAGTCCGTACCATCAGACGCAGGATATCTGAGGCGCATGATCATCAGAAGAGTTATGCCGACCGGAGACGGAGACCTCTGGAGTTCTCCATAGGTGATCATGTGTTTCTGCGAGTTTCACCCACGAAGGGGGTGAAACGATTCGGTCTTCGAGGGAAGCTTGCTCCGCGTTACATCGGCCCGTTCCAGATTCTGGAGAGGGTTGGAGCAGTTGCTTATCGGTTGGCTCATCCACCATCTATTACCGGCGTACATGATGTATTTCACGTATCCATGTTGAGGAAATACATTCCAGACCCTTCGCACGTGTTGTCGGATGTCTCAGTTCCACTCCAGCCTGACGCGACTTACGAGGAGATTCCTGTACGGATTTTGGGTCACCGGGAGCGTCAGTTGCGGAACAAGACAATCCGACTAGTTAAAGTCGGATGGCAGCATCACTCGGATGAGGAGGCTACATGGGAGCTTGAGGATGTCATCCGAGCTCGCTATTACCACTTGTTCACTTGAGGTATGTATGATTAGTTATGGGTCTGTATTTATATCAGCATACTCTTGATAGTGTTTACTATAGTGAATATCGAAATTTGGGGACCAAATTTTTATTAGTGGGGGAGGATGTTAAATCCGACACTTTCGACTAGGTCCCGGTAATTTCTGGAGGATTACCGGATAGGTTCCGGGGCTTCCGAGTCCTTGGACACAAATGTAGGGATCAAAATGTAATAAAACGAATAGTTACAAGGGCTATAGCGTATATAACCTTAAGCCTAGGGGTGTTCTTGCGATTAGGCTGAAAATGGCTGGACCAAAATGCAAAATGACAGCGATTAAAAGCCGATTAGGGATTTGTTTCAGCTGCACACCGTCGCCCCTTAGCCTCTTCTTCTCCTCTGTCGATCGAGAGCCGACCTCCACTGCTTCCCGTCTCCCGCGAACCCTAGCCACAGCCGACCGCTCCGATGCTCTCCTCTCCCTCACTTCTTCGCCTGTAGCCCAGAGGAAGCCCGAGCCTTCCTCCTCTCCTAGTGGCGTGAGCCCTAGATCGACGCCGACCACCATTGTGGTTTCTTCTCAGGCGATAGATCATAGATTGCCTTGCTGGATGGAGCCAGCGGTCGTGTTTCAGCACTCCTCCTCCGGTCTTCAATGAAGGTAATAGTTTAGATCTATGGATGTTCAGTTTAGTGGTTTCGGAGCAGAGCCCTAATCATCAGAAACCAATCGTATCCAAGCATTGGTAGTCTGCTGTGCCAATTGGAAATCCAGGTTAGTTTCAGTGTTGGAAATGTTGAATAGAAATTGGAGTTGAACTGTAATCTACCTTAGATGTTCGATTCTGTGTAGAACGTGGCTGTGGGGAGTGGGTTGCTTCTTCTGTAAGGGGCTGACTCTGTGCCATTTACCTGTGCGATCAGGAGCTTCTGCCGTGGAGTTGCTTGTCTCAGGTAAGGGTTCAATTGAGTTTGGTCTCAATCTTATTTTGAATTGGAAGCTAGATGTAGCTCAATTTGTGTATGGTTTTGGAGGTAGTAAGGGAGTAGTTTTACTCTGGTTTGTATTTGGGATTAACCAAAACCTAAATCTTAATTACGTGGGCTGATTAATAATCGATCAGTTAATTTGATATGATTAACTGAAAAGGGAAACGATTAGGTTAACCTTGGTTTGGTTTGGGGATTAATTAGTTAGTTATGATACCTGCATAATAGCTAATCAAATACATCCTTGATACAGGAGCTTGATTTGGATTATTATTGCTACTTATTTTGACGGGTGGTTCTATCTCGATTGATACGGACTTCACTTACTTGGAGGCGGGTACCCTTTGACTTATCTATCTTGATATTGTCATTTTGTTATGCATAGAATGTTATAGATAGCAGTAAGATCCTACGCTATCCCTGGTTATTATGTCTGTTCTGGATATTGTTTGTTTATCCCTGTTTATTATGCCAGTTCTGGATACTTGTTGTTTATCCCCGAGTTATTATGCTGTTAGTTCCATACAGTCTCTGGTATTGTCATCTCTACATGTATGCTTAGATATCGTAGTGTATCTCTTGCATTTGACCTTGAGGGATCTGTATTTCAGTCCAGTATAACTTGTAGGTTACCTGTATTTCCTGTTGTAGGATTTCAGACTGAGACCTAGTATACTGGGGACTTGGGGAGGGAGGTATGTGTATCTATCATACACCATCCTTGCATTGTTGCATGCCGGCGATCAGCGACTCCCTTGTGGTTGAGCCTAATCGTCTTTCGGTACATGATATGCGCACACGGCCACTCATGGGTTAGTGGATACCGTAGGATGTGCGCATTTGCCCTGTATTGCTCCGTTCGGCCACTATTTGGAGGGTGAGCGCGGGCATGGTAGCAGCCAGGGATCCCTTCTCGTATTGAGCCACGAGGAGATGAGAGCTTGACTCCCCCATTGCTTGGGGTCGGAGTGGAGTCTCCATCAGCATCCTGTCCACCCGGTCACCTAGGAGCAGTGATAGCAGGGTGCGTACAGTTGTCATAGCCCTACCCGTTCAGACGTCCCTATGACAGGTGTACGTTGATCTGTCTGGTGTCAGGGGTGACACATGTCATTGCACCATGTGCATATTTTGCATCGTGCATTGTTTGCTGCACTTGATTCTTGCACTTGTTTGACATTGCATTTTCTTACCCTCTATACAGGTTAGATGGATTCAGGTATATATCTACTTCGGTATGTTCAGTACTAGTCTTTCCCTACTGTTGCTATGAGACTGTAGTAGCTGAACTCTTATTGTTGGTATAACCTTCTATGCATACCTGTTGGGTATTCGCTGAGCTATGGACTCACCCCGTTGCCATATATGTTTATTTCAGGTTGATGTCTGCGAGGAGATCCCGAGCCGCCAGTCCCCAGCTCCAGCGGAGCTCTCTTTGGTTTTGGCTTTCTGTTGTTTTATTTATGGACCCTGTAGTATTTACTATGCTTCCGCTATTTTGTTTTGAACATGTATGCACGTTTTATTTGATGGTACTGTACTTTTGAGTCCTATGTTGGACTTCGTTTGATTTTGGTTTTGTTCCTGCCCCCTGGCAGCTCAGGTGAGTTCGGATTTGGTTTTTCGATAGTTATACTCATATAACTGTTGTTTCTGCATATATCTGAGGCCTGAGGCCCTTTAAACTGCGTGGTTGTGTTATATTCTGTGTGTATGTGTAAATTGTCCGCCGGACAGGGGAGGTGCTGTCCGATTTTCTATTGGATAAGCGGCTCCTGGGTCTCGGGGCTTGACATTGGGTCTCCCAAATGGAACCCTAGGTCGAACCGACACCTACTATTCCCTCGACGGGGAACGTGTCCTCACCTACTCCTTTCAGGAGAGTTTACCTTTTGCCTACCGGCTCCTCCGGTTGGACTTTTACCCAGCAGCCCTTCGCCAGGTGCCTAGCAGCCCTTCGCCAGGTCTTAGGGTTTCGATGCCTAGTAGCCCTTTGCCAGGTCTTTGATGCCTAGCAGCCCTTCGCCAGGTCTTACGGTTTCGATGCTTAGCAACTCTTCGCTAGGTGCCCAACAGCCCTTCGCTATGACTTCTTTCTACACACTCAGTGAACACATTAGACCACAAATAGTACTTAACTTTGAATCCTTTGCCAATATCAAAACAAGGTTCGATATGGTGATTCCTGCACCAACATATTGTTGGGTTCTTTTTGATGTTAGGCAAAGGGGGAGAAGTGTTGGGTTTATGTTGGGAAACCAAACACACCTTTGCTAGAAACCCTAGGTTTAGGGGGAGCTAAGATAAAGAGGGAGCATGGTTGCTCCATCATTGGCGTAAGGGGAACCTTGGAGAGGTTCTTAAAAAGCCTTTGTAAGTCCAATGTAGGGGGAGCTTTGGAAAAACTTTAAGAAGCCCGTGTTGAAAAAGTCCTAACTTGGAGAGTTAGGTGTGAAAAGTCCTAGCTTGGAGGGCTAGGTGTGAAAAGTCCTAGATTGGAGGGCTAGGTGTGTAAAAATTCCTAACTTGGAGGGTTAGGTGTAGGATGCCTTGGGATAGGATCCATGTATGCATTGCATATGCATTTATTAGCATTGTTTTTGCTATTGACTACTATTTTCCTTTCCCTAACTTAAATGTATTGCCAAACATCAAAAAGGGGGAGATTGTTGAGGCAATCTGTGGTCCGGAGTGACTAAGTGTTTTGATGTTTGAGCAAAGAGTTTAAGTTAGGTTTACCCTTGTGTTCTTATATGTGTATGTTGAGTTTGTAGATTGTACAGGTTACACATATGGACTTGACTGGACGACCTCGGTACGGTGAAGGGTGGCATGGAGATAAGCTAGAGGCTTGTGTACACCCGAGGGACCTTGGAGAGTAGGGATAATGAGCTGATGGGCGCGGACTTCGAGGCATGCGTGAAGGATGACATGGAGGTAAGCTGGAGGCTTGTGTGCATCCGAGGGATGGGAGAAGAAGATGAAGAGGGCACGAAGGCAATAATCGAGGCTGCGGATGAGGAGTCAGTCGAGTCGTGAGGGTACGAGTGCTGTGTGATTGTACTCGGGGAATCCTAGGGGTCCAGTGCTGAGAGAAGTGTACTCGGGAAGGGAAACCCTAGGTGTGTGAGTGGGGCAGTCGACAGCCTGGGAGGCAGTCGACTAATAAAACTCATAGAATGATTTCGGGGCTGGACCAGTCGATTGGTAAAATGATACTCGACTGGTAACCCCGAAAACTAGATGTTGGCTAGCAATTAAGGCTAGAACAGTCGACTGGTAAATTGGCAGTCGACTGGTGGCGAGGGTTTCAGCCCGAGTCCTATTTAAAGAGGACTTCATGGTGGCTGAGATTCTTGACGAATCTTGTCTTGGTTAAAGGCAAGATAGTAGTCTTTGTGGTCAGGTCGTGTTAAGGTGCTGTGGCGAGGTTTCTCCACCCATAAGGAGCGACAGAGTTAGCCAGAGGTTATCTGGGGAGTGATCCACCGACGGATTCTTGGATTAGTCACCCGTTCGGGGTGGATACCAAGTAAATCTTCCGTGTTAGCATTGGTTAGTGTTTGTTTGATTATTTTCTATTGTATATTCCGCTGCGCTAACAATCTTGTAGAGAAAATGACGAAGAATTGCTATTCACCCCCTCTAGCAACACTATTCGATCTATCATCCCCAACCTCCTCCCAGAGGTTGCTATCTGAATATACTATTCGATCTACTATACAACGCCTCAAAGGGTGCTATCTAAATAGCTGAATGATAGCTATTATTGTAGGCAAACTCAACCATGTGCAGGTGATCCTCCTAGTTGCCTCCAAAGTCCATAACGCAGGATCTCAACAAATCCTCTAGCATCTGAATGGTACGCTCTGACTGCCCGTCCATCTGCGGATGAAAGACTTTACTGAATCAGAGCTCTGTACCCATAGCATGCTGCAAACTCTACCAAAACTGCGAAGTGAAATGCGGGTCTTTGCCTGATATAATGCTCAAAGGGACACCGTGTAGTCGGATAATCTCACGGCAGTACAACTCTGCCAGCTTGCCCAGTGAATTTGTCCTCTGAATCCCCAAGAAATGAGCAGATTTAGTTAATCGATCAACGATCACCTAAATCGCGTGGTGTCTTCTTCGAGACCTTGGTAATCCCACAACGAAATCCATAGTAATGTGCTCCCATTTCCACTCAAGAATAGGGTTCTTCTGAAGTAATCCAGCAGGTCTCTGATTCTCGGCCTTCACCTGCTGGCACACTAGACATCTAGCAACAAAATCCACGATGTCTTTCTTCATACCGTTCCACCAATAGGAACGTCTCAAATCTCGGTACATACGGGTTCCGCTAGGATGTATCACAAACGGAGATCGATGAGCCTCCTGAAGCAACTCATCCATGACCAGATGTGACTTAGGTACGCACAATCTCCCTCAGAAATATAGAATACCCTCATCATCTCGTGTAAAGTCAGTCTGCTGCTCTGAGGCTATCCGACTGCCTAGAAACTGCAAATGTTGATCACTGGCCTGAGCTTCTCTGATCCTCATCCTGATCGAAGACTGAGCAATCATTGTCACCAACAACCCTTTCTCTATCTGACACTGCTCCTCTAGCCCCAACTCTGATAAACTTTGAACTAAGTCTGTGACCATAACCCGGTGACAAGCCAAAACACTCCGGGATTTTCTGCTCAATGCATCTGCAACCACATTAGCTTTCCCTGGATGATAGCTAATAGTACAGTCATAATCCTTTAAGAATTTCATCCATCGCCTCTGACGAAAATTCAACTCCATCTGAGTGAATAAATACTTGAGGCTCTTGTGATCTGTGAAAATCTCAAACGTGATACCATAGAGATGATGTCTCCATATCTTTAGGACAAAAATAATGGCTCCAAGCTCTAAGTCGTGAACTGGATAGTTCTTCTCATGCTCCTTCAGCTGCAAGAAGCATAAGACACGACTCGTCCATGCTATAACAAAACTACGCCCAAACCCTGATGTGATGCGTCAGTGTAGAGTACGAAATCGTCCTCTCCTGAAGGCAACACCAAAACAGGTGCAGACACCAATCACCGCTTAAGCTCCTGAAAACTGGTCTCACAAGCTTCTGTCCAAATAAATTTCATGCCTTTTCTGGTCAGACGTGTCAATGAAGAAGCAATGCTGGAAAATTCCTCAACAAATTGTCGATAATAACTAGCTAATCCGAGAAAACTGCGCAACTCCTGAACTGACTTTGGCTGCTACCAACTGGTGGCAACCTCAATCTTCTAGGGATCTACAGAGACACCTCGACTAGAAACAACATGTCCGAGAAAACCCACAGAAGACAACTAGAAAGTACATTTGCTGAACTTCACATACAACTGCTCCCGCCGGAGTGTCTCCAGAACGATGCAAAGATGGCGCGCATGCTCCTCCTCGGAATGGGAGAAAATCAGAATGTCGTTAATGAACACAATAACAAACTGATCCAAATACTCCATAAAAACCCAATTCATCAAATCCATCAATACTGCAGGAGCATTGGTAAGCCTAAATGGCATTACCAAAAACTCATAATGTCCATACCGGGTGCGGAAAGCTGTCTTCTGGATATCTAAATCTCTGATCCTCAACTGGTGATATCCTGACCGCAAATCAATCTTAGAATACAGTGATGTATCCTTCAACCGATCAAACAAATTTTCAATATGAGGTAGGGGATATTTGTTCTTGATGGTCACTGCATTCAACTGCCTGTAATCTATGCATAACCTCATAGAACTATCCTTTTTCTTTATGAATAGAACTGGCGATCCCCATGGAGATACGCTAGGATGGAAGAATCCCCTGTCAAGCAACTCTTGAAGTTGGACCTTTAGCTCGTCCAACTCCTTAGGCACCATACAATACAGAGCCATTGATGCCGGTGCAGCCCCCAGAATCAACTCAATCATAAACTCAACTTGCCTTCTGGGAGGAAAACTAGGAAGCTCCTCTGGAAATAAATTCGGAAATTCTCGGACCACTGGAACATCCGAGAGCTAAGGGCTACTGTTGTCCTCAGTGCTGATCAATGTCAAAAGAAAACCTTGACATCAGTGCGATATAAGCTACTGGGCTTGAAGTGCAGAGATAATAGAAATCCCGTCTTCTCTGGTGCCAACTGTTGATGCAGTCTAACCCTGATTGTTGTTTTGGTGTTGACACCGATTTAAGTTTTGATTTAAGTCTGGTTAAACGCATGGAGATTAAGTCCTAGTCGTGGGTTGGGCACGAAATCCTAGCTTGGAGGGCTAGGTGAAAAATCCTAACTTGGAGGGTTGGGTGAAAAGTCCTAGCTTGGAGGGCTAGGTGAAAAGTCCTAACTTAGAGGGTTATGTGAAAAGTCCCAACTTGGAGGGTTAGGTGAAAAGTCCCAACTTGGAGGGTTAGGTGAAAAGTCCTAGCTTGGAGGGCTAGGTGAAAATTCCTAACTTGGAGGGTTGGGTGAAAAGTCCTAGCTTGGAGGGTTAGGTGAAAAGTCCCAACATGGAGGGTTAGGTGAAAAGTCTTAGCTTGGAGGGCTAGGTGAAAAGTCCTAGCTTGGAGAGCTAGGTGAAAAGTCCTACCTTGGAGGGTTGGGTGAAAAGTTCTAGCTTAGAGGGCTAGGTGATGAAATCCTGGTGAGTGAAGCCAGGTCCTACCTTGGGAAGCTAGGTTGAAGTCCCAGTGAGTGAGACTGGGCACGGAGTCTTGGTCCGGGTGACTAAGAATGAGTCAGAGAAGGGCTGGAGGCTTGTTCTCGTGACTTAGAGTTGGGTTTGGCCTTGCCTGGATCGGTCTGGTGACCGATCAGGGAAGTTGGCAAGGAGTTCCCTCGTGGATCGGTCTGGTGACCGATCCAGCGATGTCTGATCGGTCTGGTGACCGATCAGGGAACATACGGTGACTTTGGCAAACCTTACTGATTGACTCCTGATCGGTCTGGTGACCGATCAGGTTTACTGTTCAGATCGTTCTGGTGAGCGATCAAATGTCGCCAGTTTCTCACTATGACCGATCAAGGTGGGTCCTGATTAGTCTGAGCATGTCTTGATCGGTCTGGTGATCGATCAGGCCACAGCTTGATTGGTCTGGGGACCCATCTGGAGTATGTAGCAGACTGTTGGATAGGTCTGGGGACCAATCAGGAGTGTGCAGAAGACTGCTGGATCGGTCTGGTGACCAATCAGGGTCCTCTCTGATCGGTCTGGGGACCGATCAGGAGCAGAACTTTAATTCAAATACGTTGTCAGAAGTTTCTGATCGCGTCTGTTTTCACTACCGATTCTCTGCTACTTGCTGATTTCATTTGATATCGATTTGCTAAGCCTCTGTTGGATTGTGCAGGTGATTCAAACACTCTAGGAGGGTCAATGGGAGGCTTTCCTTGGAGCAGGTTTGTTTGTTTCTCCTTCTCAGGTTTCAACGGCAACTGGAGCAGCTGGCGACTGACGGAGACTCAGCTGGAGAGGAGGTCTTCAATGCACTGAGTGCTCAGGGAGGTCAGTGGGTTCAGGCTGGCTCAGGGGATGCTGATGGAGCTTGGCGATGAAGCAGGAGCTTAAGAGGAAGATGAGAAGCAGAGGAGGCAAGAAGAACGAACAGGAAAACAAGCAAGTGTGGCTGTGGGTTTCGCTGTTGTTGTTATGCTCCTTGTGTAGCTTCTCTCTTGAGCTTTCTTGCTACTGTCTTGTGAGAGGTTCCTCCTTAGTCTCGTGAGCTTACCTTGTATCCTATTGAGACGCTTGTGGAGAGGTTTCTCCACCGAGAAGGAGGCGCTGTTTTATCCGGGTCACTGGGGCTTGATCTGCCGATGATCAAGGGATCGCCCACCTCACGGGCACGCCAAGGAGTAAGGGCAAGTTATCCCCGAACCTTGTACATCCTCATCTTAGCGATTGTGTGGTTTGTTTTTCAGTTACTGCATTTCTATTTCTGCTGTTAAACTTGTATTGCTTCCGCTGCGACTAACTTAAGTGCAGAAAGATTTCGAAGGGTGAGTTTTTGTGTCTGGCTATATTCACCCCCCCCTCTCTAGCCATCCTACCTAGAAAAGTCATCTACTATCACTAAGCAATACTTACTCCCTACAAGTGATGGAGTACTATGACAATCAAACAAGTCTATGTGCAAAAGTTCTAAAGGTAAGGAAGTGGTGATTAGAGTTTTACCTTTGTGTGATGCTTTGGATTGCTTACCCTCTTGGCATGCATCACACAACTTGGTCTTCTCATACTTGACAACTTGGTCTTCTCATACTTGATCATTGGAAGCCCCTTCACCAATTCTTCCTTGGCCACTCTTGCAATGTTCCTCATGTTGACGTGTCCAAGTCTTCGGTGCCACAACCACCCTTCTTCTTCTTTAGACATGAGACACTTAACAACATTGTTAGTAGCATAAGATAGATCAAGATAATATATGTTTGCCTCTCTAAACCCTTCTAATATGATAGTGTTTGATTCACTTTGCCTTATTACACATTTCTTAGCATGAAATTCTACTCTAAAATCGGCATCACATAGTTGACTCACACTTAATAAATTAAACTTCATATCCTTAATTAAAAGTACTTTATGAATCGAAATAGTGGGAGATACCTCAATTGTGCCCCTACCAATGATCCTCAACTTTCCACTATTCCCAAAGGAGACGGTCCCTTCTCTTAGGTAGCTAATAGTGGTGAACTTGCTCACATCCCCGGTCATGTGTCTTGAGCATCCACTATCTACTATCCACAATGTTGGGGCCTCCTTCACCTTTACCTAGACAACATGGAAAACATACTCTTTTGGTACCCATATCTTTGATCCATAAGCATCATTTAAGAATTTTTTAGGTACCCATGCCTTCTTTGTAGTTCCCTTTGCCCTTAGTCTCCTAGATGCACCAATCCTATTGGTAAGTGAGATGAATGCTACTTCCTTGATCTTAGGTCTATAACCCAATTCGGCCTTGTTATATACAGCCCTTTGACTGTTTATGATAATGTCTAGGTTACTAGATCCTACTTGGAATTTCCTTAGGGCCTTTGTGAGGTCATCTACTTGTTTCCTTAACTCCTTATTTTCATTTTCAATATGTGAAACATGTGAAGAGGTAGAGCTAGCATGCAAATCTTTAAGTTTAATAGCTTCTACTCTAAGCATGACAATTTCTTCCTTAAGATCCTTAATTCTACTTCTAGCCTTAGCTAAATCCATGTTCGTGCTAGAAATAATTTTCACTAAGGTAGAGGAGGGTAAGTGGTATACCTCACTTACCGAAGCTTTTGACTCTGATGATGATGAAGTGAAGGAGCTCTCATCTTCACTGCTTGAGCTTCGTTCATCGTCTGATGAGTCTGATTCATCTTGTGCCATAGGAGCGAAGTGGGAGACTTGCTCTTCTTCTTCCTCTAATGATGAGGGATCGTCCCAAGTCGCCTTGAGGTTCGTGGCACTCTTCTCCTTTCCCTTTGACTTCTTCTTGTCATTCTTCTTCTTCTCTTCCTTCTTGTCCTCCCTTTTCTTCAACTGGGGACACTCGTTCTTCATATGTCCCTCTTGATGACAGTTGCAGCAGATTATCTCCTTGACCTTACCCTTACCTTTGGCCCCTTTCCTAGCATATGACTTGTTAGAAAAACTTTTAAATGTTTTACAAAATTTCCTTACCATAAAGGCTTCTTGGTCACTGTCCATAGAGGCACTTGACTCCTCTGAGTCCGAGGATGATGAGTAGATCACCTTCTTCTTCTCCTTTCTCCTCCTCTTCTCCTTTTCTGCAACAAAAGCAATACCTTTCTCTTTTGCCGAAATGTTAGCTTGCTCGTGCAGTTCAAATTCACAAAATAGGTCATCTAATTTGACTAAAAATAAGTCCCTTGATACCTTGTAAGCATCAACCATGGATGCCCACAGTGTGGTTCTCGGGAAGGCTTATAAGACATACCTGACGATGTCCCGGTTTTCTATTTTCTCTCCAATTACATGGAGCTCGTTGATTACTTCCTTTACCCTTCCATGCAGCTGACTAACGGTTTCGTTGCTCTTCATGGAGAGGGACTGCAGTTGGGCCACCAACAAGTCCTTCTTGGCTCTTCTGGACTCATTTGACTCCTCGTTCAGTTCTACCAACTTGTCCCATAGTTCTTTGGCGCTCTTGAATGGCCCCTCCTTGTTCAGTTGCTCCTTCGAGAGCCCGCATTGCAGTGTGGTGGTGGCCTTGGCATTTGACTGCGCCCTCTTCATCACCTCCTTAGACCATGTTCTCATAGGTGTTGGGTCTCCTCTTTCATCGACGGGCGCTTCGAAGCCATCTGCAACACTTATCCAAGTTTCTATGTCATTCATAAGATAGTACTGCATCCTACCTTTCCAGTACGCGAAGTCGTTGCCGTCGAAGAATGGTGGTCGTGCGGTGGAGTATCCCTCTTGAAACACCATTACAATTGCTCCGGTTGACTGTTAGATCTTCCGAAACGCACCGGCTCTGATACCAATTGAAGGATCGATGTAGGCGTGCAGAGGGGGGTGGTGATTGCACTTTCTTTGATCGTTTTGATCTCTACAAAGATGTTAGCGCAGCGGAAATAATATGCAAAAGAAATAACAATGCTAACAAAGTTCTTTTACTTGGTATCCACCCAGATGGGTGACTAATCCAAGGATCCACGCAACGAGCACCACTTTTCACTATCGAAAAGTCTCCTTGAGGTGGAGAAACCTTTACAGCAAAAGCTTCCTCTTTATAGATGCAGAAATATGATGGAGGAAGCAAAGATCACTCTACAATTGGGCAGCACTTCATTACTGTACGGAACTATTAAGTGCACGTGTAACGAGGAGCTCCTTTTATAGGTGAAAAGGACAGATTCACAGTCTGTCCAGTCCCGCACCAGTCGACTGCCCCTAGGGCAGTCGACTGGCCCGGCATTAAATGCCGGCCAACGGCTAGTTTTGGGGTATACCAGTCGACTGCCACAAGGCTAGTCGACTGGTCCGAAGTTGCGAACTTTCTGTGGGTTTTGGCAGTCGACGGCCTTTGGGCCAGTCGACTGCCCTGCCTCTGGGCCAGTCGACTGCCCTGCCTCCCAGCTCAGCTCCAGCCACTCCGAACCTTCTCCTTCGCGTGTGCCTTCAGGTCTGCTCTCTTGGCTCACCCCTTGAAGTCCTCTTCCTCTGGCTATCGTCCCTCGGATGCGCACGCAAGCCTTCCCTTGGCTTGCCTCCATGCCACCCTTCACGTGTGCCCTTTGAAGTCCACTTCCCGGCTTGCCCTTGGAACTCTCCTCCCTCGGCTCTCGTCCCTCGGATAGGTCCACCAAGTGTGATTCTCCAAGTCCTGCAAACTCAATCACACAAATCAAATACAACATAACACTCTAACTTTAAACCTATTCGCCCAC
This sequence comes from Boesenbergia rotunda, assembly GCA_024364735.1. NCBI lineage: Eukaryota > Viridiplantae > Streptophyta > Magnoliopsida > Zingiberales > Zingiberaceae > Boesenbergia > Boesenbergia rotunda. Next base: position 77,841 of record JAGFNQ010003118.1, read on the forward strand.
ACATCAAAACCATGATCTTCCAATCATTTAAGGGCCGATTGCCTCAACAAAAAGACCTAACTAGGAGGGTTAGGTGAAAAGTCCTAACTTGGAGGGTTAGGTGAAAAGTCCTAGCTTGGAGGGCTAGGTGAAAAGTCCTAGCTTGGAGGGCTAGGTGAAAATTCCTACCTTGGAGGGTTGGGTGAAAAGTCCTAGCTTGGAGGGCTAGGTGATGAAATCCTGGTGAGTGAAGCCAGGTCCTAGCTTGGGAAGCTAGGTTGAAGTCCCAGTGAGTGAGACTGGGCACGGAGTCTTGGTCCGAGTGACTAAGAACGAGTCAGAGAAGGGCTGGAGGCTTGTTCTCGTGACTTAGAGTAGGTTTGGCCTTGCCTGGATCGGTCTGGTGACCGATCAGGGAAGTTGGCACGGAGTTCCCTCGTGGATCGGTCTGGTGACCGATCCAGCGATGTCTGATCGGTCTGGTGACCGATCAGGGAACATACGGTGACTTTGGCAAACCTTACTGATCGACTCCTGATCGGTCTGGTGACCGATCAGGTTTACTGTTCGGATCGTTCTGGTGAACGATCAAATGTCGCGAGTTTCTCACTATGACCGATCAGGGTGGGTCCTGATCGGTCTGAGCACGTCCTGATCGGTCTGGTGACCGATCAGGCCACAGCCTGATTGGTCTGGGGACTGATCTGGAGTATGCAGCAGACTACTGGATAAGTCTGGGGACCAATCAGGAGTGTGCAGAAGACTGCTGGATCGGTCTAGTAACCGATCAGGGTCCTCTCTGATCGGTTTGGGGACCGATCATGAGCAGAACTTTAATTCAAATACGCTGTCAGAAGTTTCTAATCGCGTCTTTTTTCACTACCGATTCTCTGCTACTTGCTGATTTCATTTGATATCGATTTGCTAAGCCTCTGTTGGAGTGTGCAGGTGATCGCAGGTGATTCAAACACTCTAGGAGGGTCAATGGGAGGCTTCCTTGGAGCAGGTTTGTTTGTTTCTCCTTCTCAGGTTTCAACGGCAACTGGAGCAGCTGGCGACTGACGGAGACTCAGCTGGAGAGGAGGTCTTCAGTGGACTGAGTGCTCAGGGAGGTCAGTGGGTTCAGGCTGGCTCAGGGGATGCTGATGGAGCTTGGCGATGAAGCAGGAGCTTAAGAGGAAGATGAGAAGCAGAGGAGGCAAGAAGAACGAACAGGAAAACAAGCAAGTGTGGCTGTGGGTTTCGCTGTTGTTATTGTGCTCCTTGTGTAGCTTCTCTCTTGAGCTTTCTTGCTACTGTCTTGTGAGAGGTTCCTCCTTAGTCTCGTGAGCTTACCTTGTATCCTATTGAGACGCTTGTGGAGAGGTTTCTCCACCGAGAAGGAGGCGCTGTTTTATCCGGGTCACCGGGGCTTGATCTGCCGACGATCAAGGGATCGCCCACCTCACGGGCACGATAAGGAGTAGGGGCAAGTTATCCCCGAACCTTGTACATGCTCGTCTTAGCGACTGTGTGGTTTGTTTTTCTGTTACTGCATTTCTGTTTCTGCTGTTAAACTTGTATTGCTTCAGCTGCGGCTAACTTAAGTGCATAAAGATTTCAAAGGGTGAGTTTTTGTGTCTGGCTATATTCACCCCCCTCTCTAGCCATCCAAGTTCCAACACCAACGAATTCCCATGAGGGTTGGTTCGGAGGCCGAAACATGACCACCCTCGCTTGGCAATCAACTGTGGCATGATAAGCCGCTAACGTGTCTATGCCCAGAATAATATCAAACTCTACCATCTCAAGAACTGACAAATCCATGGTGAGTGTATAATCATCGAAATCTAATGGACACGCCTTGACTTCCTACGTGATATCCAATACCTCACCGGATGACAGAGACACAGATAGATGTTGTGATCTAAGAGTAGGCAACTGACAAGACCCAAATGTACTAATTAATTTTTTCACGAAATTGGGTCCATCAAATTTAAATATGAATGAAATGAATGCTGGAAACCCTTTTACAATCAGAAATATGAAAACGTAGTAAAGGGGCCACAGGTCATATTTTTCTCGGGGCTAGTTGACATTGTTCGATTCGCGCTGGTATTTATGTGTCGTTTGTGTTTTCGGGTTTCAAATCAAAATTGGGTTTTGGGTTGCAATTGGAAATAAAAACTCAATGAAAAGGCGAGGAGAACTTAATCATGAACTAAACAAGAAATTGCAAATTATAACTCATCATCTAAGCACTTAAACAATTCTTTTGGATGCAAAATAAATGTCAATCAACAAAGCAACTGCTGATCCATTCAGGACTGATCGATTTAGGAACTTTCTTGATGCAGAAATGAATTGCAATAGCAAATTGGATGCAAGAATCAGCCAAAACAACTAACTCTAGATGCATTTTAATTCCAATGCCTACCATCACTGATGCAAACTCAAGCCATTACAAACTGAACATTTCAGAAAGTTATTGACCTGCAAAAATGAAAACTGGATCGCAGACATGAAATTGATACAACCAGTTGCTTGATACGGGGAGGCAGGGACTGAATTCAAGTGTTGACATGCAAAAACTGATGCTACTTCAGAAATACATTAAGTGCAGAAATTTATCCAAGTGCAGGAATTCAGAAATTTCACTACAATCAACTCACACGAACTAGCTGCAAACTTTGGACAGCAAACAAATGCATATAAAATCCAGAAATGCTGAAATTAATACTTATCGATTTCAAACTCAATCATACACCAAAAACAGATGGGTTTCGGATGCAAGCTGTGCCAATTTAGCTTGGCACGCAAGGATGAGCTGCTGCATGCAATTTGGAAAACAAAGTTTCCAATGAAGATGTTTACAGCAGTAAATACAGAATTTCAGACTACATTCCAATAGATTCAATCAAGCAAAAACCTGAATTGAACTTGCAAGGGCTGAATGCAGATTTGCAGAATTGCAGGGATGCAAAGCTATGTGCAGAAATTGATTTGGATGCTAAAACCTGACAAAACAACTAAATTTGATTGCACCAAGCTGATGTCCACATAGAATTCCTAAAACTATAGACCACTCAATGCAATTTCTGAAGGCTGAATGCTGAAAAACTGCAAAACATATAAAATCTGCCTAATTGCAGAAATCTGAGTTGAACCACAAGAATGCACGAACTGAAAACTCAGAATTTAAGCTGAATAAGAAATGAACTTGAATCTAATGAATTAACACACTAAAGGTTGTCTTCATTTGCAAGGAATAAACTAAACACAACTGAATTCGAAATAGGCTACAAAAATTCAGAAACTAAAGCTGAAATCGGAAAAACAGGGCTGATACGCACAAATGGAGATGGCACGCAAGTGAGAAACTGAAACTAACTAAAATTGAAGACAATTATCCACTAGAAAAGCTTCCTAATTACTTAACTGATTGGATTAAACCCTAATTACAGCAGAAACAATGCATTAAACCAAATTAACGAATCTGAAACCAAAAACAGAACCGAAACTAGAGCAGTAACAAAAATTTCAGCTACAAACGAAAATTTTGCTATCTAAACTACTCCTCAACCATTCCTCAACTCAAGAGCTCCTTGGTCGTCAATCAAGGGAGAACCTCGGACCCGCAAGCTCCGCAAATCAGCAGGAAATGTCTCTGCTACCGAATCTGATCAGATCACTGCTCAAACTGAAATCAGCTTCCGAATCCTTCAAACTTGCTATGGTGGATTGCGATCTTGATTGGGGAGTGACCGAGACCTTCCAGGGAACCCCTCTGGTCAGCTCGGATGCAATGGAAGTGGATCACAGCTGAGTTCAATGAAATCGGACAGTGAAACTGCCGAGACCTCGCGCAGCTTCTCTATTGAGCAAATCTTCAATCGGAAACCTCACTGAGACTCTCCATACTAACCTAACCCTTGCTTTGATGATGGATTGAGTGATCGCGCCTCCTTGATGAAGAAATCTAGCTAAGAAACGAGAAGAAACTGAAGAAGAAGATGAACAGCGGCGGAGACGCAACCCTAACCCTAGCTCGGATTGCTTCAGATCGTCCCGGATGGCTCAGATCTAGCCGCTCTTGAATCGGACGGCCCAGATTAATCCAAAACATGATAATTCGATCCGGTTCCACTTCCGACTCAAGTTTGACCCAGTATGCCCTAGGTCCAGGATCCTTCCATGCCTACAAAAATATATCAGAAAATTAGTGACCAAATAATCCAAAAAATATGTAAATTTGCAATTAAGTCCAAAATAAGAGGAAATCCTAAAACCTAGGGTAAAATCACAAATAAGCAATAAAAACATAGGTCAAACATGGATTTTAACATCTAAAATAATCACAAAAAATGGTACTTATCAACTCCCCCACACTTAACCTTGAGCGTCTCGCGAAAACAGTAAATATGTATCCCCTAGATTTTCTTAAACATAATTAGAAGCAAATGAAAAGAAATTACCTAAGGTTGTCAATTCTCATAAATCTAAGCTCTATGGATTAGTATCTTGTCCTTAAATCAACAACTTAGCCTTTTCATCCATCATGAGTCATTGAGATGAATTCAAATCACTAGCCTTTCATGGGAAGTTTTGGTGGCTCTCTCCTTAAATTCTGAGTTGATGATGGTAGTGGAGCTCACTCATACACACATGCTTCTTGCACTACCATAGGCTTGCTTATTATCTAATCTCCACCATTAATCATGAATAGGATCAACAACTATAAAAACAAATCAAAGACATAGAAAATGATAAGAAATGGAGTAAAAGCCAAGGAAATAGAAAAATTGAAAAAGTGGAAGACTTGAGTGCTCAAAAATGTTTCCAATGTGCTTTGCCCCTCTTTACAGTCCTCTAATGATATCAAAAGTGTGGTGGAGTAAATCTTGAGTAATTCCTTTGATTTGGATGAAAAATCCCTTCCTTGGTTTCAATGTGCCAACTCTTCCTTTTGTGTGCCATTTTTGTTTCTTTCTTCTCTTTTCTGATTTTTTCTCTTCTTCTTTTATCCTCTAGCAAGGTCAGAAATGAAATGGAATAAAGCTTTTGATTCTAATGGGAGAAACTTCAATGATCTCATGGAGCCAAATTTCAACTTTGTGTACCAACTTTGTTTCTCTCTTTTCTTTTCTTATTTTCTCAAACTGTTTTTTTTCTTTTTGCTTTTGTCTCAGCTTCCAAATTCTGTTTCTGATCAGCTGTGATTTCACTCAATACTTTGTGACACATTTGTGTGCTTCATTTTTTAATTCACAGCCCTTGAAAAACCAAAATTCAGCTTCAAGTTGACACAAGTTCTACTCAAAAAACTGCATTTCTGTTTTATTCTTTTCTTTTTCAGCTGCAGATTTTCAGCTTGCATTCTCATCCATGCTATTCTCGGATTCTTCACAGCAATTAGTACCAACTATCAGTGGATAATCTCAGTTGTTCCATTCGAAAATTCCTGATCAGCATGTTGAATTCAGCCAACTTCATTCACTGCTTTTCGAAAATGCCTTCACTGCATTGTAATCTCTGCTTTTACTGCATTTTGATCAGCACTTTTCTTTCCTTTCCTTTCACTTCACTACCTTCCTTGATCACTCAGAGCAATTAGCGTCAACTAAAAGGGGAGAATTAGATCCAACTATTTCGGATTCCAGCTTAAATTAAGCTGCTGTTCAGCTTCAATTCAGATTTTTACAGCCCTCAATTCAGATTCAAACACAACATTTTGATTTCCATGATTCCAACTCCAAGACTTGCTGACCAAATCATGCTTCATAGATGTTTTCTTGGCACAGATTTTTTTAGATTCTCTTCACTTATCACAGATTTTGTTCTCTTGTTATTGCACAGATTTTTCAGCTTGTTTTCTTCATTCATCAGCCCTAAAATTCAGCACTCGGCAAACTCAGATTCAGCATTGCAAGCTCAGATTTTCGGCTGCAGACTTTCCTGTATTTCCTTGCTTCAAAAAGCTTCAATTCAGCCTCCCTTAAACTTCTTTTCAGCCTTCCTCTGATTTTTATAGATTTCTACATTTGCTTCCACTTTTCTGCACTTTATTTCAGATTTTTCCAGCTTGGTTCGGCTTCAATTCAAATCCTAACAAGGTGTTGCTGATCTAGACTTCCATAATTCCAACTTCTCAATTCTTCATCCAAGCCAATTCCGACCCAAGATAACTTCATTTTGACACAAATTTTTTTTTTTCGACATGAATTTCATCCTTGATAAAAATTGATTCCAAATCACCAATCACTCCCCCACACTTAAATCTTTGTCCGTCTCGGGCAAAATAACATTAGAAACAAATCAAACAACAAGTCCAAAGAAAAGTGAGGGTATTTTTTTTTTGTTAAAAATTGAAGTAGAAAGGGAAACAAATGGATTAGCCTCTATAGATGTGATCCAATCATTGAAATATGATTTTGAAAGAACCGAAGCAAGTTCTAGAGTACAATAACATGTATGTGTCTCAAATATAAGGCTAAACCTCACTAGGTAAAAATGATTCATCTCAACTCCTCAATCAAGCATCTAAAGCAAAGTAGTACTCAAGCATCCAAGATTTCATCCATGATCTCAAATCCTAAGTTTCGACAACCAAATTTAATTTATTTTCCAAAAGATTCTAAAATGCTATGGGATAATCTAGAGGGATACTTTTATTCCTAATCATGCAAGAGAAAGTGACAAAAGAAATAACATGCATTTATTTACAAGGACTCAGTTCAAAGGAAAATTCTAATTCTAGGAAGCATGAAAATGAAAAATGAAATAAAAGAAAAATACAAGAAAAATCAAACTCCCCTTTTATTCTGGTGGACGGAGTCTATCCAGAAGTAGCCTCCATCTTGGTAGTGGAGGAGTCTGGGTGGCTGGGAGATTTGGAACTCCCTCACACTTGAATTTCACAATATTTTGCTCTGGTGGCCTAAGGCGATTCAGGTTCAAGAGCCATTCAAGGGATGGAGTGCTTTTAATTAAAGTCAGATCATCTCCTCCTTCTTGATGCCCTTCAGAAGTCCTTCTAGGAGGCTGAAGTCTGTTCAGTTGAAGTACCCACTCTTGAAGTCTTCTGGACCCTACAAACAATGCAATACCTCTCTCAAGTGTTCAGGGTCAGAAAGAAATGATATAAATTCAGTCTCTGCATTAAATGAATCCAAAACTGCATCATGTCCAATTAAATCAAATTCTGGTGCCTCAATGAAATTTTCAAAATTATGTTCTACAAAAGTTGCATCCAGATACTCATCACAAATAAAGAAATCAATTTCTGGCTCATCAATAGCAAGTTCACAATTATTTTCCATCCAGGGTGTATCATGCAATGTGTCACAGCCAATCAAATCAATATCAGGTATCTCCAAAAGTTTTTCACATTCATTTTCAGCATAAGACATAACAAGAGATTCATCAAAATAAATAACATCCATTTCAAGCACTTCTAAAAAACTTTCACTAGTCATATCCATAAAAGATGTATCTAAAGATTCATCATAACAAACTACATCAATTATGGGTGCCTCTAAAATTATTTCACTATCCATAGCAAGAGATGTATCAAGTAATGCAGTACGATCAATGAAATCAATGTTTGGTACCTCTATTGGATTTTCACAAATAATTTCTACACAAGGTATATCAATAAATTCATCAGAATCAATAAAGTCATCCCTAGGTACCTCACTGCATTTTTCTGAAGAAAGAGGAGAAATACTTACCTGAATGTGCTGGATAATACCTGAAGGTGTATCTGTGGTCTCCTCCTGGTCATGTTCAAACTCCTCTTCAGCCTCAGGCTCTGGTGGACATTCAACTGGTGATCTTTGGGTGCTTGCTTCCACCATGCAAGTCCCTACACTTCCTGGTTCATTCTCTAAATCTTGTGGTGGTCCCTGGGGCTTAGTGCAGTCCCCTACACCTATGGAATCATCTCCTCTGCATGCTTCTCCTGTAATATCTGCAACAACAGTGTCAGAAAAATTAGGACCATCAATAATGCTATCATCAGAAAATAAAAAATGAGAATGGTCCTGTGGAGCTTCAATTTCTTCTTCTGGAGCTGAAAAATTTGGCAATGGATTTTGAGTAGGAATCTCCGGAGGAATGCATGCTGTAGGTGCCCAGACTTTGATGAGTACGTCATCTTCTTCTTCTTCTATCAAATGTGCAAGATTACTTGAAGAAGGACTTGGCCATGCACTAGGGTCACCTTGAACTGATATAAAATCAACTCCGAGGGATTGTTCTGATTTTTGGGCTTGCCTTTGATGATATTGTACAACTTGTTGATAAATCTCCTCCACCCTTTGTTGTTGCCTAATTTGTTGCAACATTTCCTCGACCTTCTGTTGGAGCACATTTCCTGCACTAGAACTCCCATAGCCTCCTTCGTTAGCATAGCTCCTTGACTGACCTTGAAAGGATGAAGTAGGCTGAAAATTTTGAGCTTGCTGATTTGGTTGAAAACATGGCTGTTGGGCTGATTAAAGAACTGATTAGAGGGCTGATATGCTGGAAAATTTTGCTGGGAAATGTATCCTTGAAAGTTCTGATTTTGAGCTGAAAAATTAGGTGGCGAGGGCTGAAAATTCTGCCCTTGAAACCCCTGACCGTAGGGCTGGAAATTTTGATTCAAGGGCTGTGTTGGCTGAAAATTTTGTTGGTTTTGAGCTGGAAAAACTGGAAATGATTGCAAGCCTTGCTGCCCTTGATTATATTGCTGGAATTGAGGTTCGAAATGCTGAAATGGTTGCTGAAAATTTTGACTTGATGGTTGAAAATTTGGTTGATTGGGCTGAAAATTTTGGAAAGGCTGCCCATTCTGAAAATTCTGGAAATTTGGTTGAATTTGCTGAAAATCCGGCTGAAATTGTTGTAGTTGCTGAATTTGAGGCTGACAAAACTGATTTGGTTGCTCAAAAACTGAAAATTGGGGCTGCCCTTCCTGAAATTGTTGGAAATTTGGTTGACTTGGCTGCTGAAATTGGAAGTTTGGTTGCTGAAAATTAGGATAGGGCTGCTGGAAATCTTGATTTGGCTGCTGAAATTGCTGGAGAGGCTGAAATTGTGGCTGAGGTAGCTTCTGGTAAGTAGATGACTGAGCTTTCCATTTTTGTTGGTAGTCCAACTCCTTCAACACATTTCTTAACTCCTCCAATGTCTTTTCTATCTCTTTTGACCCCATTTTGAATTTTGCAACCCTGTCACAAAACAAACAAGAAAAAATGGCAGCAACCATATACAAATGATAAAGCAACAGAAAATAGAACCCAATGATATGTCAAAAAATATACAAGCAAAAATCAAACAAATCAACTAGTTGCTTCCCCGGCAACGGCGCCAAAAATTTGACAAGACCCAAATGTACTAATTAATTTTGTCACGAAATTGGGTCCATCAAATTTAAATATGAATGAAATGAATGCTGGAAACCCTTTTACAATCAGAAATATGAAAACGTAGTAAAGGGGCCACAGGTCGTATTTTTCTCGGGGCTAGTTGACATTGTTCGATTCGCGCTGGTATTTATGTGTCGTTTGTGTTTTCGGGTTTCAAATCAAAATTGGGTTTTGGGTTGCAATTGGAAATAAAAACTCAATGAAAAGGCGAGGAGAACTTAATCATGAACTAAACAAGAAATTGCAAATTATAACTCATCATCTAAGCACTTAAACAATTCTTTTGGATGCAAAATAAATGTCAATCAACAAAGCAACTGCTGATCCATTCAGGACTGATCGATTTAGGAACTTTCTTGATGCAGAAATGAATTGCAATAGCAAATTGGATGCAAGAATCAGCCAAAACAACTAACTCTAGATGCATTTTAATTCCAATGCCTACCATCACTGATGCAAACTCAAGCCATTACAAACTGAACATTTCAGAAAGGTATTGACCTGCAAAAATGAAAACTGGATCGCAGACATGAAATTGATACAACCAGTTGCTTGATACGGGGAGGCAGGGACTGAAATCAAGTGTTGACATGCAAAAACTGATGCTACTTCAGAAATACATTAAGTGCATAAATTTATCCAAGTGCAGGAATTCAGAAATTTCACTACAATCAACTCACACGAACTAGCTGCAAACTTTGGACAGCAAACAAATGCATATAAAATCCAGAAATGCTGAAATTAATACTTATCGATTTCAAACTCAATCATACACCAAAAACAGATGGGTTTCGGATGCAAGCTGTGCCAATTTAGCTTGGCACGCAAGGATGAGCTGCTGCATGCAATTTGGAAAACAAAGTTTCCAATGAAGATGTTTACAGCAGTAAATATAGAATTTCAGACTACATTCCAATAGATTCAATCAAGCAAAAACCTGAATTGAACTTGCAAGGGCTGAATGCAGATTTGCAGAATTGCAGGGATGCAAAGCTATGTGCAGAAATTGATTTGGATGCTAAAACCTGACAAAACAACTAAATTTGATTGCACCAAGCTGATGTCCACATAGAATTCCTAAAACTATAGACCACTCAATGCAATTTCTAAAGGCTGAATGCTGAAAAACTGCAAAACATATAAAATCTGCCTAATTGCAGAAATCTGAGTTGAACCACAAGAATGCACGAACTGAAAACTCAGAATTTAAGCTGAATAAGAAATGAACTTGAATCTAATGAATTAACACACTAAAGGTTGTCTTCATTTGCAAGGAATAAACTAAACACAACTGAATTCGAAATAGGCTACAAAAATTCAGAAACTAAAGCTGAAATCGGAAAAACAGGGCTGATACGCACAAATGGAGATGGCACGCAAGTGAGAAACTGAAACTAACTAAAATTGAAGACAATTATCCACTAGAAAAGCTTCCTAATTACTTAACTGATTGGATTAAACCCTAATTACAGCAGAAACAATGCATTAAACCAAATTAACGAATCTGAAACCAAAAACAGAACCGAAACTAGAGCAGTAACAAAAATTTCAGCTACAAACGAAAATTTTGCTATCTAAACTACTCCTCAACCATTCCTCAACTCAAGAGCTCCTTGGTCGTCAATCAAGGGAGAACCTCGGACCCGCAAGCTCCGCAAATCAGCAGGAAATGTCTCTGCTACCAAATCTGATCAGATCACTGCTCAAACTGAAATCAGCTTTCGAATCCTTCAAACTTGCTATGGTGGATTGCGATCTTGATTGGGGAGTGACCGAGACCTTCCAGGGAACCCCTCTGGTCAGCTCGGATGCAATGGAAGTGGATCACAGCTGAGTTCAATGAAATCGGACAGTGAAACTGCCGAGACCTCGCGCAGCTTCTCTATTGAGCAAATCTTCAATCGGAAACCTCACTGAGACTCTCCATACTAACCTAACCCTTGCTTTGATGATGGATTGAGTGATCGCGCCTCCTTGATGAAGAAATCTATCTAAGAAATGAGAAGAAACTGAAGAAGAAGATGAACAGCGGCGGAGACGCGACAAAGGAGAAGGCTGCGGCGATTTTTGATTAAATAGACATCAATGGACGGTCCAGATTGATCGGATGAAATCCAACGGTAGATCTTGATCTGATTTGAGCAAAACTTTTATGATGATGATCTGGGGTCAGGATCTGCCTTGTGGTAGCTCGGATCCTCCAGATGTGCAACGGATGATCCAGATCAACTCTATCTGTGATTGGACGCTCTAGAGCCCTCCTTGCTTGATTCAACGGTTGATTTAGCTCTGATTGGGATGAAACCTTCAGATCTTGATCATAGAGCTTGATCAACCCTAACCCTAGCTCGGATTGCTTCAGATCGTCCCGGATGGCTCAGATCTAGCCGCTCTTGAATCGGACAGCCCGGATTAATCCAAAACATGATAATTCGATCCGGTTCCACTTCCGACTCAAGTTTGACCCAGTATGCCCTAGGTCCAGGATCCTTCCATGCCTACAAAAATATATCAGAAAATTAGTGGCCAAATAATCCAAAAAATGTGTAAATTTGCAATTAAGTCCAAAATAAGAGGAAATCCTAAAACCTAGGGTAAAATCACAAATAAGCAATAAAAACATAGGTCAAACATGGATTTTAACATCTAAAATAATCACAAAAAATGGTACTTATTAGCAACCTACTAATCTTTCTCATAAACAACCATGATATGAAAGAACTAGAACTACCGGTATCAACAAGTAATTCAGCAGGAAATGCATAAACGGAAATCATACCACGAAAGACCGATCCATCGACCCGCTATGTCTTCTCTCAAGTGACAGTATAAACTCGACCTGTCTCAGGAGCTGGAGGTGGCAATGCCAAAATCTGCTGTGGCTGAGATGATGAAGGTTCGACAGTCTGCTGGGGCTAATATCTAGAAGGCCTAACCGACTGCTGGGGCTGATAACCTGAAGCTCCAACCGACTGTTGATCCTGATAGACTACAGGCTGGTATGCTGGGTATGACTGCTGAGAGTATGACCCCATCCCAGAATACTGAGACGCTGCTGGTGAATGGTACTCTTGCCTAGGCATACAATAAATCTGAACTGGTGGAGGAACTGCTGCTGACGTCCTGACTGCTATTGTCGGGATGACGTCTGAGTCTAATGGCCGCTTCGCTGTGGCCTCTACTGTCCTGACCGGCCTCCCTGAGGAGTAACTGCTACTGACTTATGCTGAGCCTTCAATGGACAACCTCGACTCTCATGACCCGAAAGCTTACAATAATAACAGATGGGGTGCTCTAGGGGATAATCTGATCTGCTGTGGTCCCTAGATCCACACTGAAAATAATGAGTCCCACCAGTAGCAGACCTTCGGGTCTGCTGAGAACCCTGCGATGATCTTGCGGAGAACCGCCCCGACTTCTGGGGTCGAGACTGAGGCTTAGAAGTCTCCTGTGTACTCTGACTTCTGCTACTGCGCTTTTGTCCAACAGTCTGTTGTTTCTGTGTCCCTGCTGAACCCTGAGTTGACTGCTTTCCTTTCTTCTTATCACCATGCAACTGATGCTGGATCATCTCGATGTGTAAAGCCTGATCCAAAGCCTCTTGATAAGAAGTAGGAGCCCATCTAGACATACGTAACTGGATATATCCAGCTAGGCCCTACGTGAACTGTGTCATCCGCTCATCTTCTCTAGCCACCAACTGAGGACAAAACTCTGCCAGGCGGTTGAATTCTGCCTCATACTCCATAACTGAGTGATCCCCCTGATGAAGAGCAAGAAACTCCTACCGTCGGGGTATACGAAATGCAGCAGGATAATATTTGCCCTCAAAAGCTTCGCGAATAGAAAACCAAGAAATTGACCGTCCACCAATAATAGTCTTCTGCATGTTCCACCAAGTGACGGCCTGATCTCGAAGTTGATATGTAGCTAACTCCACATTCTCTATGTCTGTGAGGGTCATAAAACTGAAGGTGCCCTCCAATGTCACCAACTAGGCACAAGCAGCATATGGATCTGGTTCTCCATGGAATAATGTGAACCGACCCTTCACAGACGCTGCCAACAACGGAATATGAGCTCTGTCCAGAATCTAACCCGCATGGGCAGGGGGTACCACTGTTGGCATTCCAGGAACTGCCACTGGTGGCACTGATGGACCTGCCTCTGAGGGTACAACTAGAACTGCTGTCGGATAAGGAGGATGTACTCTCAGTGATGGAGGTCTCAGCCCACCCAAAGGGTCCTGGTGAGCTGATCCCCGACCAGTCGGCTCTACTTTGATGGGCCTCTCAACCTCCTGACGCGTGTCTCCCTCGGTCTCCTCTGGCCTCCCCCGTGATTGTCGTCCATGACCACGAGCACGGGGTGGAGACAACTCAATACGACGAGGCATACCTGTTAACAACACCAACACCCATTACTTAGATATAATCTTATCAAAATATAAAACCAACTTCTTGTTTGCCGGGAGAGATCTTGTCGCTACCTAGTCCCAAAACACAACCAGACCGAACCATGTTAAGAAATTGACTCTGCAAAAATACAACCAAATCCGTAAAATACAGATATACCTTTTAAAACAACTCCGTAAACCCACAGACACCAAAATATCGCAAAACTTGGCTCTGAAACCAAAAATTATCAGGCCTCCAGAGGCACATTCTTACTCGAAAATCGGACACCAACTCCCCTGAACGGTGGACAAGTTGGGACAAATAATACATCAATATCATCACATAAGATGGCTCAGCCATCAAAATTGGAAATTTAAACACACAACCACGCAGTTTATATAAATATGAAAGAATAATAAAACTCAATCCACAACGAAATGGTAAGTTCATAAACGCAATAAATAATAAAGTAAAACTACTAACTATAGAACGAATACCCCTGAACTAGTAACATCACTCTAGTAATAAAAACACGTAAAACAATGGAAATGCCAAAAAGTAATAACTGCGAAAAATAACCATAAACCCTGAAACAAACCCCAACATGACCCACACGGTGGACCTGACAACTGGATCTAGGAAATGCATCTACCTGCTACTTGAAACAAAAATAGAAAGCAGAGGTGGTGAGTCCGGGTGGACTCTACGGGTATATGAGTAGACAATAGCATGACATCATAAATATATATGAAATAGCAGAATAGAATAATGTATAGTCCCTAGGAAAATAGAGGAACCAAAGCACATATAACACATGCAACGTAAAACATACAAGATAACATAGTATCCACCATCATGCATGTCAACCAAATGCAACAACCATGACTCATATAAATGCAACAAATACAAGAAAATGCATAAATGCAATAAATGCATATGATGCAATGACATGTGTCACCCCTGACGCCAGTCAAGCTGCCAACACATCACACCTGTGTGACCGAATGGGTACGGTTGTGATAACTGTACGCACTCCAACGAATACCACAGATATATGTGGTTGAGTGGACAGGATGTTGGGGAGCCAACTACTCTAAAACCTCAATATATAGGAGGAGTCATCAACAACTCTGATATCCCTCAGAAACAACGGTGAGGGTGTCAACTGTTTACCTACAACTCCAATATCCACTGACATGAGTGGTTGAGTATAGCGTAATAGGACGGTTGCTTCCACTCTAGAAACTACCACAACAAGTGGTTGAGTGAGAAAGCAACTGGATGACAGATGATGGCTTAACCACATGGAAGCCCAACAATCGTCAGTATGCAACAGTGCAGGTATGGTGCATGATACCAATAAGCACAAACAATCGAATAACAATGAGCAACTGAATAACAACGATGCAACTGCAAAAGTAACAAACCAAAAACCAACCAGAAACCAACGAATATGCAACTAAACTACTAGGTAGGGTGTCTCTAATTCCAACCATCCTAATGGTGTTTAATGAAAAACCAACGAGCGGTACTTCACAGAATGAAAAACCAACGAAAGACTGTACGGATACAATTTTAGATTAAACTCAAAGGTCAACCAAAGAAAATATCAACAGGTGATATAAAATAAACAACAACAAGAAACAAGGTCAAGCAGACCTATTCAGACATAACAAGTCATGCATTAAAGATAAAAGAACTACTAGAACACAAAGGAGAAGTACCCGCCTTTTATGAAGAACATATATGAGAAGAAAATCTCTCACGATCAACCGTGCGAGTCCAAAGTCAAGGTCCTGAGATAAGCCGACCTCAGTTCCCATGGAAGCTGTGGTGACATGCGAGGAAGAAGAGGATCACACTTAGGGTTTGCAGCGATGGGAGGATGATGGCATTGGCGGTTTCCTTCACACAAAGAGGGCAACGTCAATCAGGGCTTGCGATTCGCGAAGAGGAGATGCCACTGGAGCTAGGCGACGCTAATCACTGACACACAGTAAGAATCGAGTGGAGAACAGGTACATGACGTCGATTGTCTCGCGCGAGGGCGGCGACACGATAAGGGGAACTGGCGCTCGTCATCTCATTCGGCCGAAGAAGACGAAGAGAATGAGGAGGAAGAAGAAGAAAACTGGGAGGAAGAAGAAGAGAGGTTTTCGACGGCGCTCACTTGGTGGGAACAGTAGCGGCGATGTCGGCATCGGGCAGAGAAGGGGAATCGGGAGAAAAAACTAATTCAGGGGAAGATTAGGGTTTATTAAATAGTTTTGGTTTTTTTACAAATAGGTCCTCCAACTTCGAATAATTCTAACTAGGCCCCTATGTTTCAATTTTTTCATTTTAACCCCTTAAAATTCGATATTTAACAGAAGTATCGAGTGTTTTTGAACACGTTGTTAGGAGCGGCACAGAGATGGTTTCAAAGGTTGCCACAAGATTCTATAAACTCCTTTCTGGAGTTTAAAATTGTTTTTCTTTATCACTTTACTAGTAGCCGGTGATATCAGAAGTCTGTTAGGATATATACTAAAAGCCTAGCTTTTGTATGAACATCGATATTTTGGAATAAGAATCACATGGTCATTGTTTGCATTTCATGTTTATTATGTGTGCATATTGTCCTTATTTTACATTGTAGATAATATGTTGTGTGGTGCCACACAGAAGATCATGTTATCAGTCCCTTGTAAAGTATAAGTAATGGCTCACAACTGAGATGATTTTGGACAAACCATTAGGATGGTTGTAGTGTATTTTGGTATTAGTCTATTTTGACCATAGAATTACACTAGTACACTTTGTGTGTATTGAGCTGGGCCGATATAGAGGCGATTCGATTTATACTGATTATATAATCAAATCAGATCTCAGATATTATGGTGTACATGCTCTTAATCCCGATATAATAACGAGCACATGTACTTAATATCTATTTTTTTGATTTACCAATGGGTGAGATTTATTTATTAGATCAATAGACTCGATAAATTGGGAAATAATATTATTTACATGGTGTGTCATTGATTATAGAAGGAATCCATATCCTAATGCGTTAGGATGATGATGTCTCCTTGAGGAGCTCATAAAGTTCATCATGTAAATCCTGTAGGTGGACTTGGTCCGACATGATGATAAGGTTGAGTGGTACTACTCATGGAGTTAGATATTAATTAATTAAATTGTCAATAATTTAATTAATTAATGGACATGTGAGATCTTAAACATGGGGAGATTTTGTACACATAATATGATGGAGCCCATATTTATATGAGGGTTGATGCGGTAGTTCAATGATAATCCTTTAGTAGATTGGAGTATCTTTAATGGATTGGGCTTTGGATCCATTAGGAGACCAAGACCCAACTTCTCCTTATGATCCCTATTATAGCCTATATATACCCCATGAGTCATGAGACCAAGGCATTCAACACAACCCTAAGCCTCTCTCTTTATTTTCTCCTCTCCACTCTCTCTCCTAGGGTTAGGGCATCGGTGGTAGAGAAGAAGAAGGAGAGTAATTCTTCTCCTCCCTTCTCTTCTCATCTCTTCTCTCCTCTCAAGGTGCGACGCAAGGAAGCAAGGAAGACTCCTCTTCCTATTCCTTGGCCGGAGCAAGCTTGTGAGGGTGAGGGGAAGGGCCGACGTCAACCACTAGCAACTCTAGGTTGCGGCAAAAGGAGAGAAAGTCTTCTTCCAAGGTGGTCAGCAGCAACCATCTCCTTGGGAGGCCGGTGGAGCAAGGTGAAGAAGAAGAGGAAGTCTTCTTCCAAGGTGGTCGGCGGCAACCATCTCCTTGGGAGGCCGGCAGCGCAAGGTGAAGAAGAAGGGAGGTTTTTCTTTTGTGGCTGGCTATGCAAGGTGGAGAAGAAGCTCTTCTTCCATTGGTGGTCAGCACAAGCAAAGGTGAAGAGTGTAAGTACCCCTGGTTGATTTTGATGTGATCAACCGATTTAAGTTAGGTCCTGGTATGTTTAATCCCTCTGCTAAGTGTGCAGGAGCTTAGGTACGGAGGAAGTCGAGCGTAAGACGTAGCGAACGAGAAGGATTGTGCGGGGAAGTGAGCCGACGGGCTCGGTACAATCCGAGGGACGCGGAAGCTGCGGAA
Source organism: Boesenbergia rotunda (assembly GCA_024364735.1). NCBI lineage: Eukaryota > Viridiplantae > Streptophyta > Magnoliopsida > Zingiberales > Zingiberaceae > Boesenbergia > Boesenbergia rotunda. Next base: position 95,711 of record JAGFNQ010003118.1, read on the forward strand.
GAGTACGCCGGTGGAGCGAGAAGGACGTGCGCGGTGTCCGAGGGACGAGAAGCCGGGAGGAAGGATGCTCGATGGGCGAAAGGCCGGAGTCGGGTTCGGGTGAGCCTAACTCCGGTTGGCCGGAAATCACCCAGAAGATGAACCAAAAGACTGGTCAGTTTGACCAAGTCAAACCAGGCACCTGAAACAAAAAAAATTCTATTTGTTGCTGTGAAGATTCGAACCAGCAACCTCGCCTACATATATCACCAATCTTACCGACTGGGATAAAGAAAAGATATGATTAAAGTTGTTGCGAGCAAATGATAAAGTTATTTATCTGTTGCGAGCAGAAGACAAAGTTATCTCTTAAAGGATAACTTTATCCTTTAATCAGATCCAATGGATACAGTTTAATCCCATCCAAGATCAGCCATCCAGATTACATCCATGGATCAACGGCCAAGAAAAAATTCTTCAACAATCAACAATCCAGATTTATTCTCTTAGGCTATAAATAGGCTTAGAGTTTTAACCTTTTAATTCATTCAATTAATTCAATTCTCTTGTAAACTCTCTAAAAGTCTAGCGTGCTATTTTTGTAAGGCTTCTCCGCCACAAGGAGATTTTTATTGAGCGTCCACTGCCTTGGAAGCAACGTTCTCAGTTGCAACCAAGTTTCTTTTTTAAAGACGAGTGCCTCCACTTTTATAATTTTTTTTTCCGTCTATTCATCCCCCTCTAGCCGGTCCAACCCGATCCAACAAGTGGTATCAGAGCCAAGGTCGCCGCAGAAGGACTAATCGCCGACTGCAGCAATTTCAAGAAAAATGGTTGGAGCCGTAATCTACCCGCCGAAGTTTGAGGGGGAGTTCGCGATGTGGAAGCGCCGAATGCAGGTATTTTTTAAAACTGATATTGAATTGCTAATAATTATGAAAAATGGGTTTTCATTTCCTAAAGACAACAACGACAAGGATAAAGAAATAGAATCATGGACCAAGAAGGAGAAATCAGACTTTGAAGCAAATGACAAAGCTAAATTTCATCTACTAGCTGTTCTTCCCGCGCAAGAAGTTAACCGCATCGAAAATTACAACTCGGCAAAAGAGCTCTGGGAGAAATTCCTAGAATTGCATGAAAGTACCTCAGAGCCAAAACTGAAGGCCACTTGGGACGAGTCCTCGTCAGAGGAATCAGAAGGTCAAGAATACGCGGGACTTGCGTTAATGGCAAATCATCAAGAAGGGAGCATTGATGAAGGGGGAGAGATGTCAGAAGAAACTGACGACGAAGAAAGAACCTTGCTTTTCGAAAGCGACCCGGTAAGTGAGGTTTGTTTTCTTCCTCATGATCAATTATATGCAGGAGTTAAAGCCTTGCTTAAATCTAATTGTAGATTAGAAAAAGAAAATTTGAAATTGAAAAATGAATTGGCACTTACTTTCTCTTCTGAAATTTTAAAAAATGAAAATGGTAATTTGAAAAACTTAGTGCAAAAATTAGAACTTGATATTGCACATTTACGCCAAAAGAAAAATAGCTTTCCTGATAATTTAAATTGGTATTTTAAAAATCATAAGGGTCAATTTAAAAATGTGCCCAAAAGCTATATTCCGCCTAAGTTTTTAATTAATCCTGTAGACAAGAACTTATTTTGGGTTCCTAAATTTGTATTAAACTGAATTTTTTTTTGTTATTATAAATGTGTGCATTGTGTTTCTCTAATAAAAATTATGCCTTTATTTTTTTATGCACAATTATGCTGTCTATCTACTGGAACTTCTTTCAAAATTTTTTGAATATTTTTTCCCTCGAAATTTGAAATTAAGAGTTTAGAGGAAAGACTCATTACAATTTTTTTTCAAAATTTTCGAAGTATTGTTTCCAATTTTTTAAATTTTATTGTTCAAGAACTCTTATGTGTTGGTTTGTCATTTTTGGACTTGACGAACGAATTTAAAACTCAAAATTTTTGTCCAAACTCATATCTTCATCTTCGACTTTAACAAAAATATTCAGATTTTTTTTGATTTTTTATGAATTATTTATCGAAATATGATTTTTTTTCAAAATTTGATAGAAAAATATTTTGACAGGATTCAATTTTATTTTTGGAACTCCTCATCAGCTGTGGATTTTATCAAAAAAAAATTTAGATTTTATTTAAGTCATTTTTTTAAAAAAAAATGGAATTAACTTTGAAAAAATATGTCATTTTAAAATTTGAAAAATCTATGGCAACGCGATTTTTTTTTCACTTAGAAAATTTTTTATCGCACTCAAAATTTTTTTTTTCTTCCCTACTTATATTTCCCAATTTTTTGATGTGATCAAAGGGGGAGGAATAGTATTAAGTTAAGGGGTAGAATTTTAATTTACTTGAAATTTATGTTTTTTTTACTGTTTACATTATTATGTATATTTTTTTTTATTATTTTGATTACTCTAATTTAACTCGGATTGATGCACATCAAAAAGGGGGAGATTGTAAGTACCCCTGGTTGATTTTGATGTGATCAACCGATTTAAGTTAGGTCCTGGTATGTTTAATCCCTCTGCTAAGTGTGCAGGAGCTTAGGTACGGAGGAAGTCGAGCGTAAGACGTAGCGAACGAGAAGGATTGTGCGGGGAAGTGAGCCGACGGGCTCGGTACAATCCGAGGGACGCGGAAGCTGCGGAAGAGTACGCCAGTGGAGCGAGAAGGACGTGCGCGGTGTCCGAGGGACGAGAAGCCGGGAGGAAGGACGCTCGAGGGGCGAAAGGCCGGAGTCGGGTTCGGGTGAGCCTAACTCCGGTTGGCCAGAAATCACCCAGAAGATGAACCAAAAGACTGGTTAGTTTGACCAAGTCAAACCAGACACCTGAAACAAAAAAAATTCTATTTGTTGCTGTGAAGATTCGAACCAGCAACCTCGCCTACATATATCACCAATCTTATCGACTGGGATAAAGAAAAGATATGATTAAAGTTGTTGCGAGCAAATGATAAAGTTATTTAACTGTTGCGAGCAGAAGACAAAGTTATCTCTTAAAGGATAACTTTATCCTTTAATCAGATCCAATGGATGCAGTTTAATCCCATCCAAGATCAGCCATCCAGATTACATCCATGGATCAACGGCCAAGAGAAAATTCCTCAACAATCAACAATCCAGATTTATTCTCTTAGGCTATAAATAGGCTTAGAGTTTCAACCTTTTAATTCATTCAATTAATTCAATTCTCTTGTAAACTCTCTAAAAGTCTAGCGTGCTATTTTTGTAAGGCTTCTCCGCCACAAGGAGTTTTTTATTGAGCGTCCACTGCCTTGGAAGCAACGTTCTCAGTTGCAACCAAGTTTCTTTTTTAAAGACGAGTGCCTCCACTTTTATAATTTTTTTTTCCATCTATTCATCCCCCTTTAGCCGGTCCAACCCGATCCAACAAAGAGGAGTGCTTTGGTGACTTTGTTTCTTGGAAGACCATCGCCCACACGACATCCAAGAAGGGGATAGGACATATGATAGAAGATCGCGAGGTAAACAAGAGATATAATTCTTATTTGGTTCCTTTTACATCTTGTATTAACATATGTTAATTATTATCATGGACCCCGAAGATAAATACAAAAAACAGTGATCCATTCATCGTCTATTCTGCGGCTAATCGACTAGACGAGTTAGATTGCTTGAACAATAAGTTTGTTCAAGTGATCACTCAAGTCGATTAGTACGATGATGAAACGGTTACTTGGGTAATTCATCTCCATCCAGATTTATTTTAATTAATAAAATTTTAATCCGGGGACATGGAGAGGATTCCCATGCATGACCGAAACCAACAATTGGTATTAGATCCAGGTTTTCCGATTTTATGTGTTTTGGATTCGGTTACTTTTGTGCACTTCTCATATATAATTTTTTGTCGGATAATAGTAGGAAGTGCGTAGGCTAACTCTTTGGTTGCAGGCATAAGATCCGACTATTATGGCTTAATGGTTGATTGTATGTGAATTGTGTGTGCATGATTGTCATTATTTTTTTGAATCCTTGGGGTTGACGAGGCTAGATTAGTATTTAGTTTTTGTAATTAAATATAGCATTGTTTAGCCACTCATTTTAATTTACTTTCGATCTAGATTTGTTGTATACTCCTTCGTGGAGTATAGGATCGATGGATTAAATTAAAATAGTTTTTATTTCGGATCGGAGTTCCTTCATTGCTTTCGCATGGTGTATGGAGGCGGAGACGAGGTGGCGACACGATGGGAGGCGTATTGGAGAACAAAAAACCATAATAGTTGGAAAATTTAATTTTTTTCATATTTATTACTTATTGTTTGATATGCATGTTGTGTGTGCTTGAAAATTCCTCAATTTTAAATTACTAAGTGGGAGAGGAAATCTTTGAATCCCGTGACCTCCATTACAAATTTGACATGTAATGCGAACAAACGTGTGCGTTGGCTCTGAGTGCCTTCCTCCATATCAGATGAGTTTGTTTCGCTGATCACTAGGTCAAATATGGTTATAAAAAATTATTTAGGAGTGTATGATCTTTCCCATCAGAAGGGACATAATCCTGGATAATTTCCTTAGTATCGTGTAATGGTGAACACTTAGATGCAAATAATAGTATCTTCCCCATCAGAGTCAATGCTATTATTTGTAGGGCCGAAGAGTAACCAACTATTAATTTTATTTGTCAAAAAGTAAGGTTGACAAGATAATAAAATTAATAGGTAAAACCTCCTCTTACAAATGTAGAATTCGTATACGTCCACACTATCGTGGCATACGATATTCTCGGTGTTGGTTGATTTTAAAATTATATTATTTGAGGAATCAATATTATTTTAAAATCTAAAGTTTTGATCATTGTGATTCTTACGATTTTTTCCAAAATGACTTTCAACCCACTTGCTGTTATTTTAAAAGAAAATAAACTTACTGATCCCAACTACATAGATTGGAAACGGAACCTGGACATTGTCTTTACTACCGAGGAGTACAAATTTGTACTCTTTGTGGTTTATCCCCCTAAGCCTAGAGAAGATTCTAGTGAAGAGGAGAAAGAGAGTTATAGGAAGTGGATTAAGGCATTTGAGATGGCGCGGTGTTACATTTTGGCTTTCATGTCAAATGTATTGCAACATCAGCATTAGGCCTTCGCTACTACTTATAACATGATGCTCAATCTCAGGGAACTCTTCGGACACCAGAATCAGGCTACTAGGCAATCTTATGCCTTAGTTGTCGAAACATGTTTAGCGGTGTTATCTACCAGTACCTGGTGTGTAGATACAGGAGCCACTGATCATGTCTGCAATACTTTGCAGGGGTTCCAGGAAACCAGACGACTAGCTGAGGGAGAGATTACCGTCTACATGGGCAATGCTATATAAGTGTTAGCTATTGCAGTGAGAGATATCTATTTCTCTTTGGAGAAAAATAAATGTTTGGTTTTAAGAAATTACCTTTATGTACCTTCATTTAGAAAGAATCTTATTTCAGATTCTAAATTATTTATGGATGGGTATTCTATTTCTTTTATTGACAGAGTTGTTATAAAAAGAAATAGAGAGATTATCTGTTCTGGTGCGTTGGTTGGCAATTTGTACACTTTTGAACCAAAAACTCCCACGATGCAAATAGAAATTAATAACTCTTCGTCTAATCATAATAAGAGAAAAGAACTTTCGAAAATGAACCAAATGTATCTTTGACATCTAAGACTAGGTCACATTAACCCGAGTAGGATTCAGAGGTTGATAGCTGATGGACCTTTGGATTCATTGGTGGTGGAAGATTTCCAAACCTGCGAATCTTGCTTGGAAGGTAAAATGACCAAGAGGTCTTTTAAGGCCAAGGGGTATAGAGCCAAAGATGTGTTGGAATTGGTTCATTCTGATTTGTGTGGTCCTATCTCTATCCAGGCCAGAGGTGGCTTTGAATATTTTATCTCTTTTATAGACGATTATTCAAGGTATGGATACATTTACTTGATGCGCCGCAAGTCTAAATGCTTTGACAGGTTCAAAGAATTCAAGGCTGATGTGGAGAAACGTCAAGTAAAAGTATCAAGACACTACGATCTGATCGTGGTGGTGAGTACCTCTTGGGAGAGTTTAGGAGTTACTTATCAGAGGTTGGGATCCAATCTCAATTGTCCGCACCTGGTACACCCCAGCAGAATGGTTTGGCGGAGCGAAGGAATAAGACTCTTATAGAGATAGTTAGATCGATGATGATTTATTTTGAGTTACCAAATTTGTTCTGGGGATATGCTCTAGAAACGACAGCGTATATTCTAAACTTGATACCTTCTAAATCAGTACCCTCTACTCCCACATAATTGTGGACTGGGCGCAAGCCTAGTCTGAGACATATTCGAATTTGGGGTAGTCCAGCACATGTGCTGAAGGGAGATGCTGATAAGTTGGAATCTCTTTCGGAAGTGCGCTTGTTCGTAGGCTATCCTAGAGGAACGAAAGGTGGCTTATTCTATAGTCCTAAAGATCAGAAGGTCATCGTTAGCATGAATGCCGATTTTTAGAGGAGGACTATGTGATGGACCACAAGCCCATGAGCAAGATTCTTCTAGAAGGAGTGAGAGGGGAAGTTCCTACTTCAGTACCAACGGTATAGGAGGATATACCACAAGTGACTGCACCGCATGCCACAGAGGATACACAGGAAGTACCTCGTCATAGTGGGAGGATTGTGAGACAACCCGACAGATTCATGTTTTTGGGAGAGTCTTCAGACTTAGTCCCTGGTGGACATGAACCTGACCCTTGGACCTATGATGAGGCACTCCAAGATAAAGATGCGGTATCTTGGCAAAAGGTGATGGATTCTGAGATAGAATCTATGAATTCTAATCAAGTCTGGGAGCTAGTAGAATCACCTGATGATATAAAAGCTATTGGATGCAAATGGATCTACAAAAGAAAGAGAGGATCAGACAGGAAGGTAGAGACCTTCAAAGCAAGGCTTGTTGCGAAAGGGTATACTCAGAAAGAGGGTATCGATTATGAGGAGACCTTTTCGCCGGTAGCCATGCTTAAGTCTATCCGGATTCTCTTATCTATAGCCGCTCATATGGACTATGAGGTTTGGCAGATGGATGTTAAGACAACATTCCTTAATGGAAGTCTTGAGGAAAACATCTATATGAAGCAACCAGAGGGATTCATTATGAAAGGCAAAGAGCATCTTGTGTGTAAGCTTAATCGGTCCATTTATGGATTGAAGTAAGCTTCACGATCTTGGAACATCCGGTTTGATGAGGTGAACCAGTCTTATGGAATTATTCAAAGCCCGGATGAGTCTTGTGTATACAAGTGGTGTGACGAAAACGTAATGGTATTTCTTGTACTATATGTAGATGACATTTTGCTCATTGGCAATAATGTCAAAGTGTTGTTAGACGTAAGGGTATGATTGTCCAAATAGTTTGATATGAAGGACTTGGGAGAAGCTGGACAAATCCTTGGGATCAAAGTTATAAGGGATTGCAAGAAAAAGATGTTGTGTTTATCTCAAGCTTCATACATTGACACTGTCCTAGCTCGTTTTAGCATGCGAAACTCCAAGAAAGGTTTTCTACCTTTTAGGCATGGAGTACCTCTATCTAAGGAGATATGTCCTAAAACATCAAAAGAGATAGAGGAGATGAAGGCGGTTCTTTATGCCTCAGCTGTAGGAAGCCTCATGTATGCTATGCTATGTACGAGACGGATATCTATTTTGCCATGGGCTTGGTTAGCATATATCAGAGTAATCCAGGACAGGGACATTGGACTGCGGTAAAGCATATATTGAAGTACCTGAAAAGGTCTAGGGATTATATGCTAGTTTACCAAGCAGATCAATTACTCCCTGTGGGTTACACAGATTCTGACTTCCAATCAGATAGGGATAACCGTAAGTCTACCTCGGGGTATGTGTTTACTTTGGGAGGTGGAGCCATAGTATGGAGGAGTGTCAAGCAGAAATACGTGGCAGACTACACCATGGAAGCTGAGTATGTGGCAACCTCTGAGGCAACCAAGGAAGCTGTATGGCTCAGGAACTTCTTGATGACTTAGATGTGATTCCTGGTTTTCCCAAGGCTATCATAATTTATTGTGATAACAGTGGTGCAGTGGTAAACTCGAAGGAACCAGGAGCCCATAAGGCAACTAAACACATAGAGCGCAAGTACCACCTGATACGAGAGATCGTAAAGCGAGGAGAAGTTGTTGTCGCCAAGATTGCATCAGAGGACAACCTGGCAGATCCATTCACTAAGGCCCTTCCATCGAGAGCTTTCGATAGGCATGTGGAGGAGATGAGAGTCAGATGTATGGCAATTTGATGCAGCATAGTCTTTTAGTATAAGTGGGAGATTGTTAGGATGTATACTAAAAGCCTAGCTTTTGTATGGACATCTATATTTGGGAATAAGAATCACATGGTCATTATTTACATTTTATATTTATTATATGTGCATATTGTCCTTTACTTTACATTGTAGATAACATGGTGTGTGGTGTCACACAGGAGATTATGTTATCAGTCCTTTGTAAAGTATAAGTAGTGGCTCACAATCGAGATGTTTTGGATAAACTATTGGGATGGTTGTAGTGTATTTTGGTATTGGTCTATCTTGACCATAGAATTACTGGGATGATAGGAAGAAGCTGGTGGAAACAGTAGACACCAAGGGACCTACACCACCAGAGAAGTATTGCGACTTTTATGGTAGTACCACCCACTCCACGGAGGAATGCTACACTTTGAAAAGGAGGAGATCCAAGGACGCAAACGCCAAGTCATGCATGAAGTGGAGCAACTTAGGGTATCGTCGAAGGTCCCCTCGCCAAAGCCAGTCTCTTCGTTGATGACAATTGGGGGAGGATGGACCTAGGAGGCAGTCTCAAGCGCCTTCGAGAGGAAGAGCCTAGGAGACGGTACCCCACCGATCTGTTTCCCCAGAGCGAGATCCTGAGAAAGATAAGGCTCTGACCTGGGGACCTTGGTCAAGCCATGTTGGAATGATCACAGGAGGCCCGACCAGGGGGCATTCCCACCGATAAGGAAGGCTCATATGCGCAGGTTGGAAAAATACGTCATAAGGATGAGTAAGGAGAAACGCCAAGGACTTGTCATCTCCTTTGGGCCTAATGATCTGGAGGATATTGAAGCTCCTCATGAAGATGCACTGGTAATTCTTGCCCGCATAGCCAATTATGAGGTTAAACATATTTTCATGGATACAAGAAGCTCTATTAATATCCTGTATAAGGAGGTGCTGGATCAGATGCAGGTGGAGGAAGGTGAGCTATGCCCTATCCCCATGCCACTATTCGGCTTCACCAGGCATCGGATATAGCCGATGGGACATATCTCGTTGTCTCTGTCACTTAGGGATGACATCTTATAGAGGACGAGGAGAACTCCTTTCATGATAGTGGATGCCCCATCGTCATACAATGCCATTCTGGGGAGATCGACCCTCAGCTTATTCCAAGAGGTGGTCTCGATCTATCACTAGAAGATTAAATTCCTGGTGGGTGGATCAAGTGGCTGAAGTTAAAGAAGATCAGTTGGCTTCCCGGCGATGTTACAACGGGGAAGTCAGAGCAGAATCTCACAAGAGTTTGATGACTCACGAGACCTTGCAGATCGACTTAGTTGATCCCCAAGCGAGAGAAGGAGCGAAGGAAGTGCGCAGGGAGGTCGAATGCGAGGAAGTATAGATTCATCCCCAGTAGTCGAGAGGAATTACAAAAATTGCTGTAAATCTTAGCCTTGAGCTCAGAAACAAGCTGGTCAACTGTCTGGTCGGTCATCGGGATATGTTCGTGTGGACTGCCGATGAGATCAAAGGAGTTCCTCCCACCCTGGCCACACACCGACTACACATCACTCCGGGAGCCCGACCAGTAAAGTAAAGATGGAGGCACTTTGCCCCAGAACAAGACCAGATAATCAGATAGGAGGTGGCAAAGTTATTAAAGGTCGGGCACATTCGCGAAGTCCAATTCCCAACTTGGTTGGCAAATGTTGCATTTGTTCCTAAGCCCAGGGGTAAATGGTGAGTTTGTATTGATTTTCGAGACTTAAATAATGTTTGCCCTAAAGATTGTTACCCTTTGCCTCGTATTGATTAGCTGATAGATTTAACTTTTGGCTGTGAGATTATTTCAATGTTCGATGTGTATCAGGGATATCACTAGGTTACTCTCGCTTAAGAAGACCAAGAGAAAGTAAGTTTCGTAACTGCGGATGATACTTACTACTATAACATCATGTCATTCGGGTTGCGGAATGCGGGAGCGACCTATCAGCGTATGATGGATAGGGTATTTCAGCACCAGATTGGGCGAAACATCGAAGCATATGTTGATGACATCCTGGTCAAGACGGAGAAGGGGAAAGATATGATTGCCTATTTAGAGGAGATGTTTGATACCCTAAGGGCCAATAGACTAAAGTTGAATCCAGCTAAATGGTTGTTCGGGATAAAAGGTGGGTGGTTCCTCAGATACATGGTAATAGAAAGAGAAATTAAAGCAAATGCTGAGAAGGTGTAGGCTATTCTTAATATGTCATCTCCAAGTAATTTCAAAGAAGTTCAGCGGCTTAATAGAAGGATTACAACCCTATCCAGGTTCATATCTCGGTCAGCCGACAGAACTCTGCCTTTCTTCAAAATTTTAAGGAAAGCAGTCAGGTTCGAATGGGATGACCAATGTGAGAAGGCCATTACAGACTAAAGGCATACCTATCCGAACTCCCCATACTATACAAGCCGTTGAAAGGGGAGTTACTTTTTGTCTTTCTGTTTGCAGTTGACCAAGCTATAGGTTTTGCGCTTATTCGCGAGGAGGGTAACATCCAATATCCCATATATTTCTTGGGTCATCTCCTTAAAGATGCCAAAATTCGGTATACTACTCTGGAGAAAAAATTAGCATATGCGCTAGTATTAACGTCACGGAGGCTGAGGCCATATTTCCTGGCGCATCCCATTTTCGTATTCACTAACTGTCCACTCGGGCGTATCCTCATGAATCTAGAGGCCTCGGAGCGATTGATTAAGTGGTCCACAAAGTTGAGCGAGTATGGAATTGAATATCAACCTCGAACAGCTATCAAGGCACAAGCCCTAGCCGACTTCATGCTTGAGGCAGTCCAGTACTCGAAGCTGGGGAGGCATGGAAGATTTATGTTGATGGTTCATCCAATCACAGATCTAGTGGAGTTGGAATTCTAATGATTTCTCCTAGGGAAGATGTGTTGTAATTATCCATCCGACACAACTTTTGAGCCATCAATAATAAAGTCGAATATGAGGCAATACTAGCTGGGCTACAAGCAGCCAAGCAGGTAGGGGTCACTCGAGTTATATTATATTCAGACTCTCAACTACTGGCCTAACAGCTCGAAGGAGATTTTGATGTTCGGAATGAGCGCTTGCAGAGGTATGTAACTATATATAGACAATTGAAATCTTCCTTTACTGAAGTAACCCTGCAGAAAATATTCTAAGCAAATAATGTCAAGTTGGATGAGCTAGCCAAGTTTGCAAGATCTCTAGCACTATAGACGTTGGAGGAGCCTATCACCCAGGAGGAGGTCGTGGCCCAGATAGATGGAGAATCTGCTGATGTTGTATTACCTGACTGGAGAGAACCTATGTAAAGTTCTTACGCAATTGAACAGCATCAGCAAGCGGTGAACAGGTCCAACTTTTTCGTCGTAGGGCCTCTGAGTTCACATTGGTCGGAGAGCAACTTTATAAAAGAGCGTTTGTCCGACCATTGCTCAAGTGTATCGGTCCCGGGGACGTTGAGTATATCATGCGAGAAGTTCATGAAGGCATATGTGGAAGTCACATTAGTGGGCGATTAATGACTAGGAAGATTATTCTGGCCGGGTATTTTTGGGTCACGTTACAGGAAGATGCTAATAAGTTCGTCATCGGAAGTGAAGCTTGCCAAAAGCATCAGCATATTGCTTATCTCCCAACTGAGCTACTGCGAGCCTTTACTGCCTCTTGTCCCTTTGATCAATGGGGAATGAACATAGTAGGTCCTTTCCCGACGGGACCACAATAGAAAAAGTACCTGTTGGTACTAGTGGATTACTTTTTCAAATGGGTGGAGGCCGAGCCGCTCACCCAAATTACAGAGGACGTGATGAAAGTCTTGTAGAAAGATATAATCTGCAGGAATAGAATTCCTCATAAATTGGTGTCGGATAATGGTAGACAATTCACAAGTTGGAAGCTCAGAGAGCGGTGTGAAGGGCTAGGTATTCATCAGGCCTTCACCTCAGTCACTTATTCGCAAAGTAAAGGTCAGGCCGAAGTCGCAAATCGAGAAATAATCAAGGGGCTCAAGATAATGTTAGACCATGTCGGGGGTAGTTGGGTTGAATAACTCCCGAGTGTCCTATGAATGTATCGTACCACTCCCAAAGAGGGGATCAGACAATGCCCTTTCAATCTGGTCTATGGCACGGAGGCGGTAATCCCTATTGAGGTAGGCGACAAATCAACTTGGCAACAACTCTATAACAAGGAGAATAACGACCAAGATCGACTACTTGATCTAGACTTGGTGACGGAAGTGCGTGACAAAGTGGCTACCTGACTAGCTACGTACCGCCAACGCATGTGACAAGTCTACAACCGCCGAGTGATCCCCTGGACTTTCTAGGTCGGAGATTGTTGGGACCGGGTGCATGTTGACAAGGATACGTGTTCGTAAAATTTTAAATTTTTACGTGCAGCGGAAGAATTAGCATAAAATAATTTCTCAAATTATTTTAACCACGTATCTAGCATGCAACCTTATGATGTGTGGACATGATCATAAATTAAAACTTTGCGGAAAAGTAAACTAATTTACTTAGTACCTCGCGTAACTCGAAGTAAGGGACGAGATCCAACCGTAGCATCCCTTGGAAGCTCCGCCTCTATTCGCGTCCACGCCGAGTTCTCTTCGGGATGACTTCGCAAAGCCACGAGTTTTGTGTCGACGAGAACTACTAGATTCTCCAAAGACACAACTAGAAAATCAAGAGAGAAGGATGGAAACTAACCACCAAGTAACGGAATCAAAATTCCGGGAAAGGAAGGAAGGAGTCGCGATCCGCTTCTTCTTCTTCTTCGGCACGAACTTGGTGGAGGAAACTCACGGGCACCCTAGGTGCTTGCGCCGGCCCTAGGGGAGGAGAGAGAGCCGGCCCTAGAGAGAGAAAGGGCGCCGGCCCTAGAGAGAGAGAGTTAGAGAGAGAGAGGGAGAGAGTTAATCTCTTGATCAATCTATTGAGGAAATCAAGCCTAGCCTTGGTTCCTTTATATAGTAGCCTCTCCCTTGCCAAGTCTCCCCTTTAACGGAATTTTTCATAAGAAATTTATCCTATAAATTTTCTTTATGAATTATTCCGTTTAAACCAAGTTTTATTATAACTAACTTTATAATAAAACAAATACATCTCTCCTTTTATTATGGAATAAATTTTACAAGAAATTTATAAATTTTCTTATTATGGAAAAATCAATTCATAATTGATTTTATAAAATTAAAATAAACCATTCCATGGATCATTTTAATTTCCATAAAAAAGAATAAATTTCTATAAATTTCTTTATATAAATTTCTTTATACAAATTTATTTATCCATAATTTATAAAACAAATCGCACTTGATTTATTTTATAAAATAAACCAAATAAATTGGTTCTCTCTTTTATTGTGGTCGGCCAAACCAAAGAGGGTGGGCACCCTCTTTGGCCGGCCACTTCAAGCCCAATCCCTCGCGAATTAAACTCATTTAATTCGCCCGATAAGCCTTCAAAAGACTTAGCCATTTTAAGCTTCCATTGCGCCTCTGATTAATTCAGATTTGACTTATTTCTCTTGATTGGAAAATCCAATTTTCAACTCGTTTTAAATCCCTCGGATTACTCGTAGTGCGTGTGACTAAATAGGCTTTCGATTTATGTTAGCCGTCTATAATCAACTAATTATAGAACGATCATGAGTGGCACCTAGTAGTACATCATGACCCCCAATTAATCGAAAGATCAACGGTTGACCTCAGAAGTAATTCTGAAACCCTTCAGCAGCTCTAATGAATCGTGCCCCATTCCCTTCACCATCTTATACCCACTTGGTTCAGGACATGGTCTGTGTGTGTCAGTCCCCACTAGGCTGACTACGTCACACCTAGCCCAAGTAGTGTCTTTCTCGTCCTTTGGATTTCTAATTACTCTCATGTATTTAAGAGACTCATACTCTAAACATGACATGCTCTGGCCAGAGGCTTTGAGTAACAATCCGACGATAGGCCTGGGTATACATCTCCTCGCAAGGAGTGGTGAATCCTTTGTAGGCTGTTCAAACATCTTCGGGCACTTCGGCTTATACCCAATCATCCTGGGTCCACACCTCCTTGGAGATGCTTGCTTAAGATGTTAAAGTATAAGTCTCCATGACCAAGATGACTTGAACACCGCAAGTCAAAGGAACATCGCACTTAAGCTGCAGTAAGAACTTCATTGACATATCTATATAGATTACCATATGAAGTTTTACAGCTAGTCACTCCAATGAACTAGTTCCCTTAACTAGCATCCATGTTTATCTCCGGACATCCCAATGTCACCAGCCAGTGAGAATCAGCTGATTAGAGAATAACCCATGCTAGTCTCAACAGAATTGATAGTGTCCGTTTTTATCAATTCATCGACTAGGGATATTTTCAATACTTCACAATTGCACATGTAGAGATAATCACTAGTTGTGATCCATCACAAATTCTCTTATGCTGTGAATTGTATTGCGGACATTCAGTAGATGAGTTTAAGATCCCAATCAAATACACAAACATATATACTCAAATAGTGAATTATCATTTATTAAAATAAATGTTTACAATCATAAGGCGATTGCCTTAGGACACTTCTCTCATATCACTAACAACCTCCCACTTGGCCTAATGTCAATCGTTACGGTATCCAATACCACAGGCTCTAACATGCTCAAACTTGCTCTGAGGCAAGGCCTTAGTTAAAGGATCCGCTAAATTCCTTTCAGTGGGAATTTTCTCAATTTGTATATCATTCCTACTTATAATCTCTCTGATCAGATGATAGCGGCGAAGCACGTGTTTGGATCGCTGATGAGACCTTGGTTCCTTTGCTTGTGCAATAGCTCCATTGTTGTCACAGTAAACCGCACTGCTTCATCAATGGTTGGAACCACACCAAGTTCGGAGACAAACTTCTTGATCCAGACTGCTTCCTTTACTGCTTCCGAAGCTGCGATATATTCCGCTTCCGTGGTAGAATCCGCTACGGTGTCTTGTTTGGAACTCTTCCAAATTATTGCGCCTCCTTTCAAAGTAAATACGTATCCAGACTGAGATTTGGAGTCATCCTTATCTGTCTGGAAACTGGCATCTGTATACCCACGTATTACCATATCTCCTTCTCCATATATTAGGAACGCATCCTTAGTTCTTCTTAAGTACTTAAGGATTGTCTTGACAGCCGTCCAATGATCCATTCCTGGATCCGACTGGTATCTGCTTGTGACGCTCAGAGCATACGATACATCGGGCCTAGTACATAACATAGCATACATGATAGATCCTATCGCGGATGCATAAGGAATCTTATTCATGCAAATCCTCTCGTCTTCTGTGCGCGGACACATAGACTTTGAAAGGTTGATCCCATGCCTGATGGGAAGGTAACCTTTCTTGGATTCCGACATGCTAAACCTTTTTAGCACTCGGTCTATATATGTAGACTGCGAAAGACCAAGCAACCGTTTTGATCTATCTCTATAGATTCTAATCCCAAGGATATAGGTTGCTTCTCCCAGGTCTTTCATGGAGAAAGTTTTGGACAACCAAATTTTAACTGTCTGTAAACTGATATATCGTTTCCTATAAGTAATATGTCATCGACATATAATACTAGGAATACGACTGCACTCCCACTAACCTTCTTGTACACACAAGGTTCGTCAGGATTTTGTGAGAAATCAAACTCTTTGATTGTCTCATCAAAACGGATGTTCCAGCTCCTGGATGCTTGCTTCAGTCCATATATGGATCGTCGAAGCTTGCATACTTTGGTTTTATCAACCGATGTGAAACCTTCAGGTTGTATCATGTATACATCCTCAAGCAGGTTTCCATTAAGGAAAGCTGTTTTCACATCCATTTGCCATATCTCATAATCATAATGAGCTGCTATGGCTAGGAGCATCCGAATGGATTTAAGCATAGCTACTGGCGAATAGGTTTCGTCATAATCAATTCCTTGTTTCTGACGATATCCTTTTGCCACTAATCTAGCCTTAAAGGTAACAACATTACCTTCCATGTCGGTTTTCTTCTTGAAAACCCACTTGCACCCTATGGGCTTAATCCCTTCAGGTGGGTTAACCAAGTCCCATACTTGATTTTCGTACATGGAATCCATTTCCGACTTCATGGCTTCAAGCCATTTGTCCCTTTCTGAACTTTTCAGAACATCTTCATAACTGATAGGTTCGTCATCGCTTATGAGTAACACGTCGTTCGATTCACTTATGAGAAATCCGTATCTCTCTGGAATATTGCGTGTCCTATCAGACCTACGAAGAGGTGGTGTTGTTTTAGGTTCAACTGATAGCTCATCATTATGAGTTATTGGTTGTGGGTCTAGACTAGGTGTCTCTGTAATGTCTATTGGAGTTTCTTGAACTTCATCAAGTTCAATGCACTCCCACTGTTTTCTTGTAAAAGAAATTCTTTTTCCAGAAATACAGCATGCCTTGAAACAAACACCTTTTGTTCCAAGGGATGATAGAATTGGTAACCCTTCGTTTCCTTAGGGTATCCAATAAATAGACATTTATCAGACTTAGCATCCAATTTGTCTGATACAGTCCGCTTCACATAAGCAGGACAACCCCATATCTTAAGGTGAGTTAAGTGAGGTTTCTTACTATTCCATGTCTCATATGGAGTAGTAGAGACTACCTTGGTCGGGACTCTGTTTAGCAAGTAAACAGCTGTCTTAAGTGCATAGCCCCAAAAGGATTTTGGAAGAGTTGCATGATTCATCATCGACCTAACCATGTCCATCAAGGTTCGGTTGCGCCTCTCAGATACACCATTATGCTGTGGTGTATACGGCGGAGTCCATTGGGACAATATCCCATTGTCCCTAAGATAATCTTGAAACTCTTGACTTAAGTATTCACCACCCCGATCGGATCGAAGTATCTTAATACTTTTGCCAAGCTGTTTCTCTACTTCATTTCTGAACTCTTTGAATTTCTCAAAAGCTTCAGATTTGTGTTTCATCAAGAACACATACCCGAATCGTGAGTGATCATCGATAAAGGTGATGAAGTAGCTATAGCCTCCTTGTGCAAGAGTTGACATTGGTCCACATACATCAGTATGTATTAGACCAAGCAATTCTCCCACTGGATTACCTTTTCCGGAAAAGGGTAATTTGGTCATCTTGCCTTTTAAGCATGATTCGCATGTATCAAATGAACCGGTTCAAATGATTCCAAAATTCCACATCGGTGTAATTTGGTCATGCGTTTTCTTACTTACA
>JAGFNQ010003119.1:0-79498 GCA_024364735.1 Boesenbergia rotunda
TTTAATTTTTGAAAGGTCCCTTGAAACCTTGTATGCATCTACCATAGATGCCCACAAGGTATTTCTCGGGAAAGCATTTAAAGCATACCTTATTAGGTCACGATTTTCTACCTTGTGACCGATGGTGTGTAGTCCATTCATTAATTCTTGAATTCGAGCGTGAAGTTGAGCTGCTGTTTCGTTGTCGGTCATTTTGATCGTATACAGCTTGTTCAGGAGCAGATCTCTCTTGCTGATCCGAGTGTCTGATGTTCCTTCGTGCAGCTCTATCAGTTTCCCCCACAACTCCTTGGCACTGTTGAAAGGACCCACCCGGTTCAGCTCTTCTTTTGTTAAGCCGCATTGGAGGGTCTGGGTCGCCTTTGTATCAGCTTCAATTTTCCATTTCAGAGCGGTGTCCCACTCCGTGTAGGTTTGAGGTACTCCTTCAGTATTTTTCGGAATCTCCAATCCGGACTGGATGATTATCCACATGTCCACCTGAGTTTTCAGGTGGACCTCCATTCTACTCTTCCAGTAGGAGAAGTCCTCCCCACTGAAGAGAGGTGGTCTTGCAGTGCTGAAGCCTTCTTGGATGGCCATTTATCTGAAACTAAGAAAAAGAGAGAGAAATATCCCAAGACTTGGTCTTGGATTAGTAGTGCGGGAAAAAAATATCTGTCGAGGGGTGTTGCATGAACCTCGATTAACAAAAAAATTTCGAAGAAAAAAAATATTAAAAGATTAAAAAAAATTTGAAAAATTCTCAAATTGGTGGTTGCACCAACTTTGAGCTTCCCCGCTCTAATACCACTTGTTGGATCGAGAGAAACGATAGAGGGGGGGTGAATATCGTAAAACGTTCGGATTTAGAGTTAGAGAAATTACGCATCGGAAATTAAAACAAACACAAACACCAAGTTTTTACTTGGTTCGGAGTCGCGGTCGGCTCCTACTCCAAGGCCCACGGTCGTTGACCGTTTACTGCGGGCAATTCTATATGTGCGCAAAACGGTTTACAAATAGATGTTACAATTGCAGTATAGTAAACACAAAAAGAAAATGGCTCTTCGTTACCGATGTCCAGTGTGAAATGTTTCTCGGAGCAGAGGGACGTCGTCGGCACTTGTGTCTCGAGTCGGGAGGTTTTTGGAGCAGACCGCGGGAGCCGAAGAGCGTGGATGCGTTGAACGAATTGTTGTATGAAGCCTTGGGATCGAGGGCCTATTTATAGTCCCTGGGGGCGCCCGGAACGTCGGGGGCGCCCCCCCACGTGTCAGCTGATCCGAGTTGCACTCGGTCAGCTCTAATCCCTTCAATCTCGGGATCAGATCTTGACTGGGGCGCCCGGGACGCTGGGGGCGCCTGGGTTGACCGGGTTAGGCTCTTATCCTGTTGGCTTCTCGCGGGTTGCTTCGTTGGCTTGACCTGGGGGCGCTCGGAACAGCCGAGGCGCCCGGGAGCATGGGGGGCGGTCGGGAGCACAGGGGCGCCCCGCCCATAAGCTTCCAAAGCACTCCTTTTGCTTCGTGTGTTTTGTATTCACCTTAGGGGCACCCGGGACACTCCGGGCGCCCTGGTCAGCTGCTGCCTCACTCCTTTGAGGCTCTCTGAGCTGCAGACACTCGTTCCTTTAGTCCTGCATCCGGGGTTAGTACACCAACAACATAAAGCAATAATGTGTTAGTTTTATACAACCTTAGCTGTCTTGGTTCTAACTTTGGGCCTCCAAAATGGAGCCCTAGGACGAACCGACGCCTACTGTTCCCTTGACGGGGAACGCGTCCTCACCTACTCCTCTCAGGAGAATGTACCTGATGCCAACCGGCTCCTCCGGTTGGACTTTTGCCCGGTTGTCCTTCGCCAGGTGCCTAGCTGTCCTTTGCCAGGTCTTCAGTACCAAGCTGTCCTTCACCTGGTGCCTAGCTGTCCTTCTCTAGGTCTTTATATCCTGGCATTCCTTTGCCAGATGCCTAGCTGTCCTTCGCTAGGGCTTTGTATTCTGGCATTCCTTTGCCAGGTGCCTAGCAATCCTTCGCTAGGGCTTTGCCTGCACACTTGAGTAAGATGTTAGATAAACATTATACCTTGACTTTTGAACCCTGTTGCCATTATCAAAACACAGGTTTGACTTGGGTGCTTTCTGCACCAACAGATTAAATACTTGTCTTCCCCATAGTTGGTCTAGTTTTCATATTATGATACTTTTAATGATTCAACAATGTGCCACAAGCACAAGTGAACCAAATGTATCACCCTAATGGATCAAGCACCCCTTTTTCAAATCTAATTTCCCAAAGTTCATCCTATACTTCTACAAAACACATTCCAAGGCCTCTTCTTAAGGATGTAAACTTTGATTCGGGAAGAGGCTTGGTAAAGATATCGGCTAGGTCCGACTTTGATTCAACATAGTGTAGTTCTATGTCTCCCCTTGCCACATGGTCTCTAATGAAGTGATGTTTTACTTCAATGTGTTTTGTTCTAGAGTGGTGAACCGGATTTTTGGTCAAGTTGATTGTACTTACATTATCACACAAGACTTTGACTTTGGTATAATGTAACTCATAATCTTCTAAAGTGTGCATGATCCAAAGGAGTTGGGAAACACACCCACCCATTGCCACATATTCCACCTCCGTTGTTGATAGTGCAACGCAAGGTTGTTTCCTACTACTCCAACTAACTAAGGAAGACCCAAGGAATTGACACCCTCCACTAGTTCTCTTCCTATCTAGCTTACAACCCGCATAGTCCGAGCTGGTGTATCCAATGAGATCAACACTAGAAGTTCTAGGATACCAAAGTCCGACATTGAGGGTACCTTTGACATACCTTAAGATCCTCTTAACTATAACCATATGGGACTCTTTGGCACAAAATTGGTACCTAGCACACATACCTACCGCAAAAAGTATATCGGGTCTACTAGCGGTTAGATATAGTAAGCTACCAATCATGATCCTATATTGTTTAGAGTCTACCATTTTCCCTTCAAGGTCACTATCCATTTTCACATTGGTTCCTATGGGGGTAGATGCTACCTTAGCATTTTTTAAACCAAATTTCTTTAGCATTTCCTTAGCATATTTGGTTTGAAAAACATGTGTTCCTTCATTAGTTTGCTTAACTTGAAGGCCTAAAAAGCAGGTTAACTCTCCTACAAGACTCATCTCAAATTCATCTTCCATACATTTGATGAATTCTTGTAGAAAGTCATTATTTGTTGACCCAAAAATGATATCATCTACATACAATTGGGCAATGTAGGGTCAATTGTTCCTCTCCTAAACCCTTTAGACACTAGAAATGAAGAAAGCCTTTTATACCAAGCCCGGGGAGCTTGTTTCAATCCATATAAGGCTTTTCTCAATTTGTAAACGTGTCTTGGATAATTTGGGTTCTCAAACCCGGGGGGTTGTTCTACATAAACCTCTTTCTTAATAATCCCATTAAGGAATGCCGACTTCATATCCATTTGGTGAAGTGTGAAACCAATGTGAGCGGCATAGGCCCTCAACTTGGTTAAAGCCCCTAGCTACCAATCTAGCTTTGTTCCTAGTGATTTTGCCTTGATCATCTATTTTGTTCCTAAAGACCCATCTTGTGGTTACAATGGTGCAATCATTGGGCCTAGGAACCAACTTCCAAACCTCACTTCTCTCAAATTGATTTAGCTCTTCTTGCATGGCTAAGACCCAATCCACATCTCCCAATGCTTCATCAATAAACTTAGGTTCTAATTGAGAGATTAAGGCTATTTGACTAGTTTGGTCCCTAAAATAGAACCTAGTCCTTACTCCTTGAGTGACATCACCCACTATTTGGTCAATAGGGTGATCTTGGTGATGTCTCAAGGGCCTAGAGGTTGTGATTTCATTTACTACTTCTTCCTCATCCTCTAGGGTACTTCTTACTCCCCCTTGATCATTGCCCTCTATGTGTACGTCCTGGATTCTTTGGGCAAGGGGTTGAACTTCTTCCATATCCTTATCAATTGAGGCTTTTCTAGGGTAGGTATTTGTTGATTCATCAAATTTAAGATTTGAGGACTCCTCAATCACCTTTGTCCTCTTATTGTAAACTCTATAACCCCTACTAGTTAATGAGTACCTTACTAGAATTCCTTCATCGGCTTTTGACTCAAACTTCCTTAGGTCATCTTTGGTATTTAGAATGTAGACTTTACATCCAAAGACCCTAAAGTAATGGACTTGTGGTACTCTCCCATTCCATAATTCAAAGGGTGTTTTTCCTAGGAACCTATGTACCAACACCCGATTTTGAATATAACAAGCGGTGTTAACCGCTTCGGCCCAAAAGTAGCTAGGAAGGGAATATGCATTAAGCATAGTCCTAGCAGCTTCTTGTAGGGCTCGATTTCTTCTCTCAACTACCCCATTTTGTTGAGGAGTCGTTGGGCATGAAAATTCATTCTTGTATCCATTTTCGACACAAAATTGTGTGAAATTTGAATTTTGGAACTCCCCACCGTGGTCACTTCTAATTCGATTAATTTTGAGATGTTTTTCATTTTCTACCATTTTACTAAATCCTATGAAGAGTTCTAGAGTATCGTCCTTATGTTTCATGAAGAAGACCCAAGTAAACCTAGAAAAATCATCTACAATAACTAGACAATATTTACTCCCTACAAGTGAGGGAGTACTATGACAATCAAATAGATCTATATGCAAAAGCTCTAATGGTAAAGTAGTAGTGGTTAGGGTTTTACCTTTGTGTGATGATTTTGATTGCTTACCCTCTTGGCATGCATCACACAATTTTGTCTTCTCATACTTGATCATTGGTAACCCCTTCACCAACTCTTCCTTAGCCACTCTTGCAATGCTTCTCATGTTGACATGTCCAAGCCTCCGGTGCCACAACCACCCTTCTTCTTCTTTAGACATGAAACACTTAGCAACATTGTTAGTAGCATAAGCAAGATCAAGATAATATAAATTTGCCTCTCTAAACCCTTCTAATATGACATTATTTGATTCATTATGTTTAATTATGCACTTCCTACCATAAAATTCAACTCTAAAACCTGCATCACATAACTGACTCACACTAAGTAAGTTAAACTTCATATCTTTAATTAGGAGTACCTTATGTATAGAAATCGTGGGAGATACCTCAATGGTGCCCCTACCAACCAATAATCCTCAATTTTCCACTATTTCCAAATGAGACCGTCCCTTCTCTTAGGTAGCTAATAGTAGTGAACTTGCTCACATCCCCGGTTATGTGTCTTGAGCATCCACTATCTACTATCCACATAGTTGAGGCCTCCTTCACCTTTACCTATATAACATGAAAAACATACTCTTTTGGTACCCAAATCTTTGATCCATAAGCATCATTTAAAAATCTTTTAGGTACTCATGCCCTCTTTGTGTTTCCCTTAGCCCCTAGTCTCCTAGATGCATCAATCCTACCCGTGAGTGATACAAAGGCCACTTCCTTTATCTTTGGCCTATATCCCAAATCGACCTTGTTATAAACAACCCTTTGACTGTTGATTATCATATCTAGGTTGCTAGATCCTACTTGGAATTTCCTAAGTGCCTTTGTGAGGTCATCTACTTTTTTCTTTAGTTCCCTATTTTCAGTTTCAAGACATGAAGCATGTGATGTAAGAGAACTAGCATGCAAGTCTTCCTTAAGTTTGGTAGATTCTACTCTAAGCATGACAATCTAATCTTTTAATTCCTTAATCTTACTTCTAGCCTTAGTCAAATCCATGTTAGTGCTAGAAATAATCTTAACTAATGTAGAGGAGGGTAAGTGGTATATCTCACTTACCGAAGCTTCTGACTCGGATGATGAAGAGGAGGAGTCGCTCTCATCACTGCTTGAACTTCTTTCATCATCTGATGAGTCTGAGTGATCTTGTGTCATAAGAGCAAAATGGGAAACTTGCTCTTCTTCTTCCTCTAAGGATGATGGATCATCCCAGGTTGCCTTGAGGTTGGTGGCACCCTTCTCCTTTCCCTTTGACTTCTTCTTGTCACCTTTCTTCTTCTCCTCCTTCTTGTCATCTCTTCTCTTTAGCTGAGGGCACTCGTTCTTCATGTGTCCCTCTTGGTGGCAGTTGTAGCATATAATGTCCTTGGCCTTACCCTTGCCTTTGAACCCTTTCCTAGCATATGATTTGTTAGAGAAATTTCTGAAAGCTTTACGCATCTTTCTTACCATGAATGCCTCTTGGTCGCTATCCATGGAGGCGCTGATTCCTCTGAATCTGATGAGGATGAGTAGACCACCTTCTTCTTCTTCTCCTTTTCTGCAATAAAGGCAATACCCTTCTCTTTGGCCGAGACGTTAGCTTGCTCGTGTAGTTCAAATTCACAAAATAAGTCATCTAATTTAACTATGGACAAATCCCTTGATACCTTGTAAGCATCAACCATGGATGCCCACAAGGTGGTTCTCGGGAAGGCTTGTAGAACATACCTGACGATATCCCGGTTCTCGATATTTTCTCCAATCACGTGAAGCTCATTGGTACTTCCTTCACCCTTCCATGTAGCTGGCTGACAGTCTCGTTGCTCTTCATGGATAAGGATTGGAGTTGGGCCACGAGCAAGTCCTTCTTTGCTCTTCTGGACTCGTTTAACCCTTCGTTCAATTTCACCAATTTGTCCCACAGTTCCTTGGCACTCTTGAACGACCCCACCTTGTTCAGTTGATCCTTTGAGAGCCCGCACTGCAGTGTGGTGGTGGCCTTGGCATTGGATTGTGCCCTCTTCATTACCTCCTTCGACCAGGATCTCATTGGTGTCGGTTCTCCTCTTTCATCGACGGGTACCTCGAATCCATCTGCAATGCTAATCCAATTCTCAATATCGTTCATAAGGTAGTATTACATCCTACCTTTCCAGTAAGCGAAGTCATTCCTGTCGAAGAAAGGTGGTCGTGAGGTGGAGTATCCCTCTTGAAACGCCATTTTACTTGCTCTAGTTGACGGTGAGTTCTTCCGAAACGAACCGGCTCTGATACCAACTGATGGATCAATCTGGCGTGCTAGAGGGGGAGGGGTGAATATCACTTTTTCGGTCGTTTCTCTACAAAGTCGTTAGCGCAGCGGAAACAATAATATGCAAAGAAAATATGAACAATGCTAACAACCAAACGTTTACTTGGTATCCACCAAGATTGGTGACTAATCCAAGGATCCGCGTCGTGCACCACTTCCACTATCAAAAATCTCCTTCAGGTGGAGAAACCTTTACAGTGGTGATCTTCCTCTTTACATAATGTAGTAGAATAAGAGAGAGGAAGCAGAGAACACTTTTCAGATGAGCAACACTTCATTGTCGTACGGAACCGTACCGCCCACGTGTAAAAAGGTCCTCCTTTTATAGGAGAACAGGACAAACTCGCAATCTGTCTAGCCCCGCACCAGTCGATTGCCCCTGGGGTAGTCGACTGGCCTAGCATTAATTGCTAGCCAACGGCTAGCCAACAACTAGTTTTCGGGGTATACCAGTCGACTGCCTCGGGGCCAGCCGACTAGTAGAAGGCTGAAAACCTTCTGTGAGTTTTGGCAGTCGACCGCCCTCTGGCCAGTCGACTGCCCACTAACTCCCAACCAGTCTTCACATAGTCCTTCTCGTATGCCTTCAGGTTCACTCCTTGGCTCGCCCCTTGAAGTCATCTTCCTCTGGCTCTCGTCCTTCAGATGCACACACAAGCCTCCCTTGGCTTGCCTCCATGCCACCCTTCACGTGTGCCCTTGAAGTCCACTTCCCGGCTTGCCCTTGGAGTCCTCCTCCCTCGACTCTCGTCCTGCGGATATGTCCACCATGTGTGATTCTCCAAGTCCTGCAAACTTAATCACACACATCAAATACAACATAACACTCTAACCTTAAACATATTCACCCACACACATCAAAACCATGATCTTCCAATCATTTAAGGGTCGATTGCCTCAACAAACAATACCTTAACTTCTGAACCCTTTGCTATTATCAAAACACAGGTTTGACCTTGGTGCTTCCTGCACCAACAATCTCCCCCTTTTTGATTTATGGCAACACGGTTCAAAAAGTTAAATTAAAAAGATAACATATTTAACAAGCAAGAGATTCGTAACAAAAATTCAGTTTTCTCCCCCTGAAACGAATATTCTCCCCCTGAGTTTTTCAAAGATATGTGGGTTTTTGTAAACTTTCTATGTGCTTTAGATTTTGACTTAGATAAAAGGTTTTTAAAAAAGTTTAAACATTTTTTTCAAGCTTTCTCTACTTTAGAGAAATTTTCCAAAAATTCACACTTAGAAAATTTTCCAAAAGGTTTTTGCAAGTTTTTCATACTTAGAAAATTTTTCAAAAAGTTTTTGTAAGTTTTTCATACTTAGAAAATTTTTCAAAAAGTTTTTGCAACAAAAACACTTAGAGAAATAGATTTTCACTTAGAACCATTTGAGTACTTAGAAGATACTTAGAAACGCTTAGATTTGAAAAACATTTTTAAGCACTTTACTTTTTGAAAAAAAAGAGATAAAAATTTTGAAACAAAATTTCTCCTTTCCTTTCTCTCCCCCTTTTCCATATATCAAAAAAATAAATTGATACTAATTACAGCAAGTAAATTAGAGCTAGTAAAGAAATGATGTTCTGTATTGATCCAACTCTAATAACTTTATGCATAAACTGGACCAAACCAAATTAAACCGTTCTTGTTCGGGTCCTGTCTAACCCAGTTAGCTACTTACTAACTGTCATAAACAGTAGCTTTCGCAAGGGTTAGTCAAGTTAAGTAATCTGATCAAGTTAGATTTTCTAAGCTTAACATTTAACCTGATTACTGTTCAACTTGTATTTATTTCCCCAATTACTGCAAATGCACTGACTTAAAGGATCTTGAATCAAGGCATAGACCTAAGCATCTAAACCCAGTCTAGGTTATCAATCAAAAGTACCCTAAGGTGCTTGTGAGATGTTGGCTTCTAGATCTATTGGTGCATGCAGTTCTAAGGTTAGGGCCTAAGCTAAGTCCATTTACGAAAAAGCCCTAGTTTTGAAGGGGGTAAATTTTTTTGAAAAAAGCTAAGTCGGAAAATCATTTTAAATTTCAAAAAACTTGATAAAAGAAATGAGTTTTCAACAAAAATAATTAAAAAAATAAGAAGTAAAATAATTTTTTGAAAAAAATATAGAGCAGTCCTATTCTACTAAGCATAACCCTAAGATTCAGTTGTGAAGTGAATAACTAAGCAGTTAAAACTCAACAGATAAGTAAATAACCAACAGATAAGATAGCAAAGTCAACTGGTCAACATAAGGACCAGTAAAGTCAAACATAATACAACAAAGTCAACTGGTCAACTCAATGACCAGTAAAGTCAAACACATGTCAACCCTGCAAGGTAGGGCAAGTCAGATAGTATAGGTACAATCAGCTAGCTGGAGAATCACTCTGATCTATGAGGAGGGGACAGGCGGGTCGAATGGACTAGGCTGCCAAGACCGAAACATCGACATCATTTCATTGTATCGGGCCTCATTTGTCTCACGATCGGCTCAAAGGCCATCCATGTACTTAGTGTGATGGGCCTCTTTTGCCTGGTGTTCGGCTTGAAGAGTTTCCATGTACTCAGTGTGATAGCCCTGGTTTATATCGTGTTCGTCCTGAAGAGCATCCATATATTCAGTGTGTCGGGCCTCCATCTCTTCTCGGAGACTGTGAATCTCTGTCCGAAGTGATGTCAGTCATTCATCAGTGGTCGGTGGCAGAGGCTCCTGCAAGTGTTCGTTGATCTCAGCTGCGAGATCGGCTATGTCAACTTCTATCTCCTCATCCGAGTCGATCTGAGCTCTGACCCTCTGCCGTCTCCACGAGAGAACCCCGGCGGCCGAGATATATACCCGCTAGTGAAAAGTTCCTAGCCCCAATCTCGTCAAACTCGGTCATTGGAGTGACCTCCCCAACAGTGATGTCGCGACCGTAGTGGTGAAGGAGGAAGTGATGATATGACAGTAGGGGGTATATACTCGGCCCTGAGTCATAATGCTGGACACGTAGATAATCGTCTGGAACATGTGCAGACCAATATCTATGTCCAGATGATAGATCATAGCGTACAGAAGAAAGGTATGAAAGGGTCGCATAGTTGCGACATCTCGAGTAGTCAAGGGGAGAATGCAACAAACAAGAACTCTGTAGAGAGCGTAGTCCGAAAGTCCTGGATCCGGAGATCTACGGACTGAAACCGTTGCACCAACGGGTTTCGCACATCTCTGTAGAAGTAGGAGTAAAGAGTGTCAAGATCAATATGCGAATAGGGAGGAGCAAAGGGATGGTCTCTCGGAGGATAACAACAAAACGTGGACTGGGAAGGTCGTAGTCCAAGGAACCTAGTAAGCAAGGCAGGTGAGATAGTCAGAGGCATCCCCTGTACAGTAGAGGAGTAGCAAAGGTCATCTTATTTGACCAGGTTGTTATAAAATTCTGCACACAGAGTCGTGTTCACTGGATGGGCACAGAAGACAAGCTGGTCAAGTTGATAGAAATTAATAGTGTCCATAGCTGTTGGACAGGACTGGGTAAAGAATTGTCTATTTAGAAAACTTGTTTTAATCGGTTTGTAGGTAGTCTGAGCAAATTTATTAAACAATTCTAAGTTTGGGAACCTAGGGTCTGGGCTAGGTTCGCCCCGGGGTTCGGTTGGGTAACGCGACGTTTTCTAAACGAATAAGAAAGATTATGCACTTAAGAAGCGAAATAATCAAAAAATTAATTGTAAATGCATAATTAAAATGGTACCGGGGAGGCATTGTTGAAGTAGGGCGTTCGAGGGCACGAGAAGGGCTTTCAGGCACCTTGGGAGGAAGAGAAGTGAGGGAAGAATTCGTTTGGTGTGGGAAATGGAGAGGGAGTGATGGCCTTTTATAAGGCTCATTCGGGCGCCCGTGTTCATGGGGGCGCTCGTATAGTCCCGGGCGCCTGGATCAGGTCTGTCAACTACTTTTTGGCAGGTCTGACTGCCTTGGGCGGAGATAAAGGCTTCAGGCGCCCGTGATGTCCCGGGTGCCTAGGTTGACCTTGACTTGACCGTTGACCAAAGTTGACTATGTTGACCAAGTTTGACTCTTTTTACCAATCAATAACTAAATCAATTAAGCTCAAAATTGCATTTAAGATGAGTCATTTTTAAGTATATTAAGTAAGATTCTAAGTTTTGATTTGAAAAAGTACAAAACCGACAGAATTAGTTCTAAACACAATCTGAAAAGAGTTTGAGTTAAATTTTAAATGGATAATGAGTTGTATTACATTATTAGGTCCTAGATATCTCACCCAGTCTAGTGCTATCAATCACGTTAACCTTATAGGTTTTGTGAGACATGTTTTCAAAAATTAAGGATTTTAATTTTGAAAGACATGGTTAATTTTGAAAGAATTAAGTTTGAAAATTTTATACATTTTAAGTTTATTTTGAAAAATTGTGTTGAGTCTAAGATTAATTGAAATTTGTGTTAGATTCAAATTTAACCAGTAGTAAAGTGAATTTGATTTTCAATAATTGGCTTCCAGGTCTTGGCGAGGCACTAGGCCTTCTTTGGCCGTAGCCTTATTGGAGCATCAACCCTTTCCTTGACAAAGCCTTTTATTGAAAATTCATCTTCAAATTACTTCTTGAGAAATTTTGGTCTAACTAGTTTGGGTCTTAGAACGGTAGCTTTGGCTAGTTCCACCAGACTAAACATACCAAGTTGAGTATACTTGACCTTATTAGAAAGGCTTCCCTAACGTACTATCATCTCACCTCCTCCCAATACTAGGTTTTCAAATTTCAACTAAATCATTTTGTCCTTAAACTAACCAGTCCTAAATCTAAGCAAGATAAAAAAAAATAAACAATCAAGCATGCAATTAAACAAAACCGCAATTAAAAAAAATTTAATTATGAATATGGTTTTTATATTGGCTCCCCTGGACTATAGCCTCGATAATGGTTAGGAAAGATGTGAATCTTGTCCTTGGGGATCCAATACTGGTTTGGTCCAACTTGTTTGTTCAAACAGAGCTTGGAGACCCATGCTTGGACTTAGGTTCTAGGTTGGTTCAATAAAGCGTAATAAGAACGTTGCCTAAACTTAGTTCGATACCCTAATCCAGATCGGTTAAGAACAGACTTCTGCTTTCCAAGGATCATGCCAAGACCCTTGGAACCCGAAGTGAATCGTTCTAGGGCATCTCTGTGCTCCTTGACTTGAGTTTTCAAGGAGGAATTCTTTTCCTCAAGCTTTTGAACTTGAGTAGAGTTTCCTTCTTGAATTTGCTCGGTCAAGGACCTCGAGTTGGCTTCCTCTTTCAGGCGTTTTACTTCCTGTTAGAGGGACTCAACCCGAATTTTAGATTTCGCTAAGTTACGAGACAAGTAAGAGATTAATTTAGATAGTTCATATTCAGAATAACCTTTTACTGTGATTTGCCCGTTCTCCGAAATTGTGAGCCTTCCGTCGTCTGGTTCTGATTCCGATCCTGTGTCGACGTCTTCTGAAGCGGTTAGAGTGAGTAAATTTGCGTGCGGGACTTCTTCTTCTTCTTCAGAAGAGGATTCATCCCAAGTGGCTTGGAGAGCCTTCTTCCTTCGCGTCTTATTTGTTTCCTTCAGATTGGGGCACTCTGACTTGTAATGCCCCTTTTTATTGCACTCGTAGCAGGTGACATTTGTCTTATTCTTTGATGTTGTTGAAGGTTCTGCTGGATCTTCCTTTCTCCGGCTTGCTTTCTTCTTGTTTATTTGGTGCTTTAGCTCCTTGTAGTAGTCCCGAGCTAGCCGAACCAACTTGGGTCGATCCCCTTCGCTATCTTCTGAATCTGAGTCTGAGTCAGACTCGGGTGCTGTTAGAGTCTTTTTCTTGGGGGCTTTTACTTGAGGTTTTCCTGCAATGAAAGCAATACTCTTCTCTACCAAAGTGGCGTTAGTCTGTTCATGCAGTTCTAATTCAGAGAAAAGATCATCTAATTTAATTTTAGAAAGATTCCTGGAAACCTTGTAGGCATCTACCATGGATGCCCACAGTGTGTTCCTTGGGAACGCGTTTAGTGTATACCTGATTGGGTCACGATTCTCGACCTTGTGACCTATCGTATGCAGCCCATTCATCAGCTCCTGGATTCTGGCATGAAGCTGTGCTGCTGATTCTCCTTCGTTCATTTTGATTGTGTAGAGTTTGTTCAGCAACAGATCTCTTTTGCTGATCCTCATGTCGGAAGTGCCTTCGTGCAGTTCGATCAGCTTGTTCCAAAACTCTTTGGTGCTATTGAAGGGTCCCACCCGGTTCAGCTCCTCCTTGGTCAAACCGCATTGCAAAGTCTGGGTTGCTTTTGCATTAGCCTCAATTTTCTTCTTCAGCGAGACGTCCCATTCAGTATAATGTTGTGGCACTCCTTCTGTGTTCTTGGGAATCTCCGACCCAGATTGGATGATTATCCACATGTCCACCTGAGTTTTCAGGTAGACTTCCATCCTGCTTTTCCAGTAGGAGAAATGTTCTCCATTGAAAAGAGGAGGTCTGACAGTGCTGAATCCCTCTTGCATGGCCATTTGAATTGTAACTGAAAAAATTAAAAACAGAAACTTGTTCCAAGACCGAGTCTTGGTTTAGTAGTGCGGTAAGAAAATATAATAACGAAAGAAAAAAATCGAGTGGTGTTGCACCAACCTCGATTAACGAGAAAAATTCGAAAAAAATAAAAAATTTTGTAAATCCGAAAAAAAACTCTCAAACTGGTGGTTGCACCAAATTTGAGCCGCCTACTCTGATACCACTTGTTGGATCGGAGAAAATCGAAGAGGGGGGGGGGTGAATATTGATCTTTAAAATTTTTCGGAAAAGTATAGCGATTACGCAGTGGAAAACAAGAAAACAATGGCTAACACAAGATATTTTTTACTTGGTTCGGAGTCGCAGTCGGCTCCTACTCCAAGTCCCACGGTCCTTGACCGTTTACGTTGGGCAATTCTATATTCGTAAAAATCTTTTACAGTTTCGAGTACAGATATTGAATTGAAATGAAAGTACAACACTTTTCGTAATTTAAATGTTACCGACGCCCGAGGTGGATGGAAGTCCGGAGCAGCGGGTCGTCATCGGCACTGGAATCGCGAGGTCGGAGCTTGTCAGAGCGAAGCGCTTGAACGAAAGTGTTGAGAGTGATGGAAGCGAGATTGTTTGAAGCCTTGGGGGTGAACCCTTATTTGTAGCAGCCATAAGGGCGCCTATATTGATGGGGGCGCCTGACACGTAGCCTCTCCTGCGAGAACTCTAATCCGCAGGCTCGGTCAGTGCTTATCCCCTTCAATGAGGCGCCTGAGCTGATGGGGGCACCTGTGTTAACACAGGCGCCTGAGCTGACTTGGTCCAGAGGCTTTGTGGCAGTTTGCTTCGATGGTTTTGGTTTTGCCTTGAACTGAGGTGCCCGTATCCATCCGGGCGCCTAGCCCAGTGAGGCGCCTCACTCCATTGAGGCGCCTAAGCTGCAGAGACACCGCTCCTTCGTTCCCTGCAACCAAGATTAGTGCCAAAACACAAGAAGCAAGTACGCTAGCCATTATTTATAGCCTAAGCTGTCTTGGTTCTGACTTTGGGTCTCCCAAATGGAACCCTAGGTCGAACTAACGCCTAATGTTCCCTCCTTCGGGGAACGCGTCGTCACCTACTCCTCTCGGGAGAATTTACCTCTTTGCCAACCGGCTCATCCAGTTGGACTTTTGCCCAACTTCACTCACCAGGTCTTCGGTGCCCAGACCCCGACCAGGTCTTAGTGCCTAACTTCCGATCAGGTCTTCGTGCCCAGTCCTCGACTAGGACTTCTTGCCCAGTCCTCGACCAGGACTTCTTGCCCAGCCCTTTGTCAGGACTTCTTGCCTAGTGTACCTAGGTCTTTCCTGCACACTTAATAAGCTTGTTAGATCACAACAACACCTTAACTTCTGAACCCTTTGTAATTATCAAAACACAGGTTTGACCTTGGTGCTTCCTGCACCAACAGTTTGGACACCAAAAATACCATCTCCTAGCTCTACTCTAACTATTGGAATAGGTTTTTCAGAAATCCAAATATCCTAGGTCCATCAGTGGGTTTGGGTGGAAACCCACTTATAGACCTACAGAGTTTTCTTTTGCAACATAATGTAGTAAAATTAGAGGTTTGGACACCAAAAATACCATCTCCTAGCTCTACACTAACTATTGATATAGGGTTTTCAGAAATCCAAATATTCTAGGTTCATCAGTGGGTTTGGGTGGAAACCCACTAATAGACCTACAGAGTTTACTTTTGCAACATAATGTAGTAAAATTAGAGGTTTGGACACCAAAAATACCATCTCCTAGCTCTACTCTAACTATTGGTATAGGGTTTTCAGAAATCCAAATAACCTAGGTCCATTAGTGGGTTTGGGTGGAAACCCACTTATAGACCTACAGAGTTTACTTTTGCAACATAATGTAGTAAAATTAGAGGTTTGTACACCAAAAATACCATCTCCTAGCTCTCTCTAACTATTAGTATAGAGTTTTCAGAAATCCAAATATCCTAGGTCCATCAGTGGGTTTGGGTAGAAACCCACTTATAGACCTACAGAGTTTACTTTTGCAACATAATGTAGTAAAATTAGAGGTTTGGACACCAAAAATACCATCTCCTAGCTCTACTCTAACTATTGGTATAGGGTTTTCAGAAATCCAAATATCCTAGGTCCATCAGTGGGTTTGGGTGGAAACCCACTGATAGACCTAT
The DNA here is from genome assembly GCA_024364735.1 of Boesenbergia rotunda. Classification (NCBI taxonomy): domain Eukaryota; kingdom Viridiplantae; phylum Streptophyta; class Magnoliopsida; order Zingiberales; family Zingiberaceae; genus Boesenbergia; species Boesenbergia rotunda. The sequence continues at coordinate 15,748 of JAGFNQ010003119.1, forward strand.
AGAGTTTACTTTTGTAACATAATGTTGTAAAATTAGAGGTTTGGACACCAAAAATACCATCTCCTAGCTCTACTCTAACTATTGGTATAGGGTTTTCAGAAATCCAAATATCCTAAGTCCATCAGTGGGTTTGAGTGGAAACCTACTGATAGACCTACAGAGTTTACTTTTGCAACATAATGTAGTAAAATTAGAGGTTTGGACACCAAAAATACCATCTCGTAGCTCTACTCTAACTATTGGTATAGGGTTTTCAAAAATCCAAATATCCTAGTTCCATCAATGGGTTTGGGTGGAAACTCACTGATAGACCTACAGAGTTTACTTTTGCAACATAATCTAGTAAAATTAGAGGTTTGGACACTAAAAATACCATCTCCTAGCTCTACTCTCACTATTGGTATAGGGTTTTCAGAAATCCAAATGTCCTTGGTCCATCAGTGGATTTGGGTGGAACCCCACTGATAGACCTACAGAGTTTACTTTTGCAACATAATATAGTAAAATTAGAGGTTTGGACACCAAAAATACCATCTCCTAGCTCTACTCTAATTATTGATATAGGGTTTTCAGAAATCCAAATATCCTAGGTTCATCAGTGGGTTTGGGTTGAAACCCACTGATAGACCTACAGAGTCTACTTTTGCAACATAATCTAGTAAAATTAGAGGTTTGGACACCAAAAATACCATCTCTTTGCTCATGAAAAATAATTAAGAATTTATTTTTTTAAACTGGAAAAAATTACAGTCGACATTGGGCCTGAATATCTCACATTTCAGGCCCATGTTGGGCCTGAAATCAGAGATATTCAGGCCCACCATGGGCGTGAATATCTCACATTTCAGGCCCATGGTGGGCCTGAAATCAAAGATATTCAGGCCCAAGGTGGGTTAGCGATAGATGTTATATCTTTCAAATACAAATAAATATAACTGAAATTAATAAATAGTACACATATAAAATAAGACCCGCGTTGGGCCTGAAATCCTATTATATCAGGCCCAGTAGTGATTGAGATTTTAAGCGTGCTCGGGAGCCTAGTGGTATGCAATCGTCTTCTAGCTCTTGTTTTCTTGGCATTTGAACGTAGTGTGCTTTCATCAATTGGAGTCGTGTGGCCGACGTCCCCCTCATCGGACTAGTGGAATTGTACGTAACCTCACATTTAGTTTTTCATTTTAGTTTTTTGCTTTTGACCTAGGGGTAGCGATAGTCTTCACTCACATGCAATGTCGAATACGAGGAGGCTCTTTATGAACGAAATCTAAGTGTTATATTTGTTTGTGTCAAATAATTTTTGTTTGATGGTTGCTAAGTTCGAGATGGCTCCAAAAAGATCATCTTCAAAGCAACCAGTTTCCAAAAAATTGAAGAAACAGCAAGGCCCTGGTGGAAGTAAAAAAAACAGTTGACACAAGGAAAAAGGAAATTGTGTAGCGACTATACAAGTTTTGTCAACAGAGGTCGAGTTAAACGAATGAACTGGAAAAGTAGCCTTTGTCATTTCCAAAATTTTATTGGTTCAGTTCCACCCACACCAGCACAAGAACAGTTGCTTCGAGATACACCCTTTTCTTGGGTCCTGGACCTCCCTAATTGTTCATGTGTAAGACCCCAGGTTCAGAATATCTTTGATAATTGGGATGAAGAAGAACAGAGCTCTATATTCCATGGGGAAAAAAATTGAAATTCACAAAGGTTGATATATCACTTATTCTAGGGCTACCTGATAATGGAGAGATAGTCCAATTTGATTTGAATGAGGCCTCCAGCCCACTGTACAAGTAGTATTTTGAAGAGTCAAGTTGTTCTGCCAAGCGTTTGAAGAAACTGATAATGAAGTCTACATCCAATGACAAGCTCTACTGTCAGTTCTATATACTTTATTTTTTTCTACAGTTCTATTTTGTGGTACTAGCAGCATACTTGTCATTCCTGCCCTATAACTAATTGATTGCGTAGATGATTTTGACAACCTACGAACGTATAATTGGTGCAATGTCATGTACAATTTCATTGCTCCTTAGTTGGAAGCCATTGGAAAGGAGGTTACACTGAGGCATAGACCACATGTAGGTGATTTAACCAAAACGGCCAAGACTCCCTTGCTCAAGGGAATTCTAAATATTTTGGCTGTAAGTTAGAGTAGATATACCTGCTCATGTGTTATGATGGATATTAATTACTGAATATAATCATGTTGCAGGTATGGGTGAGTGAACATATTAGTATTGCTGCTTCAGAACATCCTCATAGATTGCTATGAATACTTCGCTGGATTTGACCTAAAGCTCATGTTGAGAGTATCAAAAGGATGATAGACCGTGTGCCCACAAATTTAATTAATGTTGATTTATTCCGACTAAATTAGAGCTTGATTTGGTACCTCACTACTCTCCTCCAACTCAAGCACTTGAGGTACATTGTCAGGTAATACAGCAGACAGCAGAAGGAAGCCAGGCAGCAGAAGTAAGCCTACAGGCCTTAGAAATGGAAGCCTGCAATCTATGTATAACAAAGCAAGAACAAATTGATACCTTACAGCAACAATTAACTACAACTCTTAAAAGTTTGGAGGATGTTAAAATTGACAAGGCAACAGCCATCAGTGAGAAGAATCAAATTATTGCTCAGAAGGAAACAATAATTGCGGATAAGGATTCCTAGCTTAAACAAAAAGATGAAATCATTGCTGAAAAGGATACAATAATTGGTGACAAAGATTCCCAGCTTAAAGAAAAAGATGATCACCACAAAAAAAGGATAGTTGTACAAGATAGCATCATAGAACACGCTGACCAGAGAATCATGAAGTTGCATAAACAATTGGAAAACAAAGGGTTAGATGAAGATGAGCCACTTCCCAAAAAAAAAGAAAAATACTCAGATCAAACCAGCCTACGAGGCCAAAGGCAAGGGAAAAGAAGTTGTTCAAGCTCAGGATGAGGATGAGGATGAAGATCAAGATCAAGATGACGAGGCTCCAGCCCCATCAATGTCACAAACTACAACGCAAAAAATAACATCTACCACCTCAACCCAAACAAACATATCTGAACAACAAGCAGCTAAAGCAAAAGAAATTCAAAAGGTAAAAAGCAAAATCTTGAAGAATGACAAGGCATTTTTAAGAAGAATAAAGATGTAGAGTTTGCTGAAACCTTATTAAAGCTTAGTAAATTAAAGTGAGTTAGTTGTTATTGCGATTGCATAAATTTGTAAAACAATGATAATTATTCTCATTCATTAATAAAATTTATTCGTTCACCTTCTTATTAAGTTGCTTATACTATGTTCATGTAGGTATCAGAATAATCCAGTATGGTCTAATGGGACCTTTTCATTAGATATGCAATCGTTTTTGACAATATTTGATTGGAATGACTACACCACCGGGGATTGCATAAATACATACTGGACAATTCTTATAAATGAAGTAAAATCCTGTAACTCATCATACCACCCCTCCATATTCTGTGGGGTGGGGTTAGATGTAAGTCAATTAGCAAGTTATTTTGTTATTTTTTTCTAGGATTTAGTCCACTAACACTTCCTTTTTAATAAACATAGGAACTATTTGAGGTGATTCACGCTGCAGTATTTGAACAAACAATTGCTACTGATACAGATAAGCCAATTAGATATACCATCTATGTTGAAAACCAAATTTTTAAAGGGCTTAGTTGTAATTTCCCAAACTAGGAGGGCCTTTATGTAAAACTGTTAAAAAAAACTAATTAAACCCCTAAAGCCCTAACTTCTCATTATCTTCGCCGATTCCTCTCTACCCAAATCAGTTCCACGCCCGTTTTCCCCCTGCCCTGTCGCCGCAGCCTGCACGCGCCGTGACCAGCGCCGCCGCCGCCGCCGTCGCGCCTCTGTTCTCCCTTCTCCTTCTTCTTCTCCGACGCACACCGAACCCTAGCCGTCGCCTCTCCCTCGCGACAGCCACCGCTAGCCCTAGCTTCTCCTTCTTCTCCGGTGCGCACGAGCAGAGCGCTTACGCCTCGTCTTCCTGATTCCTGATTCACTGCCTTGTGCGAGTTTGTCGACGACGCCGACCCTGCCAGCCGACGTCGAGCGCCGACCATCTTGTCGTGATCTTTCCTTTGATTTCGGGTAAGAACTTTATTAGGGATTTCTTTGTGCTTGAATGCGTTTAGCATAATAATATGATAGTAGATGTTTTGTTGAATTGGCTAGTAAACCCACTGATCAGATTTGGTTTTCGCAGTAAGTTTCACTTGGTTTTCGTTGTGTTGAAACAGTTGTAGATGATCAGTAGGTAAGTTGTAGATGTTTTGGTAATTGAAGCGGTTGGTTTGAATGTTGGAAATGGTTGGAATCTGATCATGTTGACAGTGGGTGAGAGTGGTATTTGACGTCGTGGACTTGGTGTGGCATAATGGTAAATTTTGGGTTAATAGTAGAATATTAGTTTATGTTGGATTGTTGCCGTGAGCAACATTAAAAGGTGTTTTGTTTAGAAAAGTTATGGTTTACACATTTCTCTAGTTTGTTTAGGATACGTGGGGATATATAGGAAATTATGATTAATTAAACGTAATGGGATAATTAGGGTGCTCCTAATTAATTAGGATAGTTCGTTTAGCTAAGTATCGTGTATTATAATAGCTAAACTTATGTCTCTTATTACAGGACCTTGATTTGGATTTGTTTCAGTTGATCGTGGAAGGTTCTCTTCGTTTGCGAATTCTACAAATAAAGGCGGGTATTTCTCCTTTGTACTTGAGTAGTTTCTTTACCTTAAAAGCATGACTATATTATGTCTAATAGGTTGCTTGACCTTGTTCTTTGTCGTTATTTAAAACATCGCCGTTGAGACTTATTCTTCGTTGATCTTTGAGTATTCCTAAATTCGTATCTGTACAGTCCTCTGTTGGTTTTCTATTCTGTAAAGTGCCGTTTGTACACGAGCACTTAGAAGTCCATTAAACACAGATAGGTTTATTTGACATTAGAAATACCCTACCTAGTAGTGTAGGTGCATAATCGTTGGTTTTGATTTCCGGTTGATTGTATTGATGCATCGTGCATTCGTTGGACTTTATTGCATCGCTGTTTCTCCGGTTGTTCGTGCATCGTATATCATGCACCATACTTGCACGTTGCATACTAACGACAGTTAGGCTTACATTTAGTTAAGCCGTCGTTAGTCATATTGTTGCTCGATTCACTCAACCACTTGTTATCGTGGTAGTTATTAGAGTGCGAGTGTTTGTCCTGTCATGCCAGACAGTGACACCCTCACCGTTGTTTTAGAGGGATGAGTCGTTGGTGGCTCACCCTCACTGTTGTTTGTTTTGAGGGATATTGTATTTGTGATAGCTCCTCCCCGATGTACCGTGGGTTCGGAGTGTAGATTTCCCAGCATCCTGTCCACTCAACCACGCCTTATGTGGTATTATTATTATTGTTGTTGTTGGAGTGGTACAGTTGTCACAGCCCTACCCACTCGGTCACACAGATGGGATGTGTTGACGGCTTGACTGGCGTCAGGGGTGACACATGTCATTGCATCATGTGCATACGTATCTCTTTTATGCATTTGCTTGTGTTTGATGCACTTATATGAGCTATGATTGTTGCATATGTATGACATGCATGTTTATCTTGATGTTATTATTGTTGAGTTATTCTATACCTGTTTAGTTATTATTCGGTTTTATATCATGTCGTATTATATTGGTTATGCATGATTAGGTAAATCTGATATTTCTTATGGACTGTACCTTTTGATTCTCTACTTCGTTATCTTATTTATGTCATGCTTATTTGTCTACTCATATACCCGCAGAGTCCGCCCGGACTCACCACCCCTGCTTCCCTTTTTGTTGTTTCAGATAGCAGGTAGTGGTATTGCTTGGAGCCAGGAGATGATCCAGTTGCCAGTCCCTCAGTCCCACCTTGTCGGTTTGGTTTAGCGTTTCTATTTCGGTATTATGTTAGTTTTCCGTATTTCATTTGTTTATCAGTTATCGGATTGGTTTTGTTACTATTATGACAGAGACCTTGAGTTCATGTGGTTGTGATGTTCTTTAATGTTTAAGGTGGCGGAGCCATCCATTATTATTTTGTTTCGATATAAACTGTGTGGATGTATATTATACTTATTGTTGTGATGCCAACCGCTTGTGGCTGAGCCATATTGGTGGAGATATTATGTATACTTGCCTCATATTATCCGCCGTACAGGGGAGATGCTGCCCGATTTTCGAGGAAGCATGTGCCTCTGGAGACGTGACAATCTGTCCTCTAAATAATGCAGATGATCATTGACATCTATTGATTATTGACCTCGAGGAAGGTAGTATCCATCATTATAATTCTCTCGGCGCCACAGGAGGGTACACTGCCAAATTTGAAAAAATTGTAAGTTTCTATTTCATATATATACCTTTACAAAAAGTTTCAATGCAATATAATTGTTACTAATATAATATCTGTGTAGGTGACATTTTTCAAAAATTTGAACTGGCCATAATACAGGATATGGAATATAGGATTGCCTTCCATATTGGGGATATACTTTAATAAAATTGTTGTACAAGGACCCACCCAATGTAGATTATAAGATCATGTTTTTTTGGTTAAAAATAACAATTGATTTCATGGTTGGATTTATAAGATGACAACAATGACAATATTGATTTGTTCAGGTTGGATTGTGCTTTTTTCATTATGCGTTATGCTAAAAGACTAGTCTTTCAAAGATCTACAGAGTTTAGCCAAAAGCAAATGAAACCTTATCGATTTCAGGTGGGATATAAAATAATGAGAGACAAGTTCTGGAAGCTAAATCTGTAAATATTGATTTTGTTGATACAATGCATATGTAAGTGTCATGACAAACATTGTATATTTGTAATTATACAATGTATCTAATCCTTTTGAAATCAATGAAACATTGCTTTCGATCCTTGTTTTTATGTAATATATAATCTATAATCTGTAATTGTTGTCGATACCATCAATAATATTGAACCTTGCTTTTGCTGTAATAATTTGAATACAGGCCCACGGTGGGCCTGAAACAATCTAATTTTAGGCCCACCCAGGGTCTGAAACAAACTGATTCAGGCCTACGCTGGGCCTGAAATAATCTCATTTCAAGCCCACGTTGGGCTTGAAATCCTCTGGTTCAAGCCCAACATGGGTCTGAAATCATATTGCAAAAAATTTAATAAAACCTGCTTACAAGTTTGATTAAATACTTATATGACAATCTTTTATATAAATGTACATGTTCTGACAACATTTTAATAATGAAACAAGAAGGTTGCACCTTGAGAGTACCATTTGAACAAGGCATTGCATACCACAATTGGATTCCATGCACATCATGACCTCATATTTTCAGAATTTGGCACACAAGGAGATTTGTATGATGGGCCTAGGATATTTGAATTTCTCAAAACTCATTATCAGTAGTTAGAGTTTAGCTACCAGATGGTATTTTTGGTTTCCAAACGTAGTCGTAATGAGTATCAATTACGTGTTGATACAGTATCAGTTGGCACAGAACAATGAATCAACAAAGCAGAAATCAGAGGGGCTCAAATGACAGATATTGAGAAAACAGAGGACTTCAGGACTTGAAGACTTGAAGACCTGAAATAACATTATTGTGGGTTCAGGAATAAGAGGATTGATCTTTTCTGCTTACATTGAATTACACAAGGTGAAATGAATCATAATATTGAAATACTTCTTCAAGTCACAACATTAACAACAACTAGTATTTTGACAATACTATGGTTGTACAATATACAAAATATATACATTCATTTCTCCTCCTTACAAAATATACACTTCAATCAGAATATTTCTGCAATACATATATCAATTAACTCAAGACCTTGGTGCTGGCGGCATTCTACATGCCCTTCTATTATGGCCAATTTGTTTGCATCGGCTGCATTTTAGTTTCACCTTGTCATTGTGTCTGGACTCAATCCGTGCCTTTTTTTGTCTACCAGGCTGCACAAGACTACGGGGACGGAGAACTATAATATCGTTTACGCCCATAGGTCAAAACTGCATGTTTCTACAAGGGAAAATACGATCCATGTAAACTCACTTCTAAGTTTCTGAAAAAAAATAATACTCACAATATGGCAGTGTATCCATGTTCCTGTGAATGATTACGGCAATAGCATCTGAGCAAGGGAGTTCTGAAATTTGAAACTCTCCACAATGACAATATTTTTTTTTCCAAATCAACAATGTATGAAGTGTCCCATGTTTCTACTTCCATTTCTGATTGAGAGTAAGGGTGAACCTTATAAGCTCTAGTTTTCTCTCTCCTTGAATCTATTTCTTTTGTAGCATGAGGTGTCAAAGCAACATGTCATTTGGAGACTTCCTCTCTACGGTTAAAGAACCATTGAGCTACTTTTCGTCTGGTAGTATCAATTAACCTATTTATGGGAAGCTCACGTGTGGACTTGAACAAAGCATTTAAGCTCTCCACACAATTGGTGGTAAGCATTCTGTACCTTCTCCCAGTAAAGTGTGTTTTTGCCCACCTTTTAGGGTCAATGTTCTGAAGTCACTTATGGGCATCTGGATGTTTTTCAAGCATTGTCTGCATTATCATATCATATTGGAGTGTTGTGTTGGCTCGTGCTGTTGCCCAAAACAAACCTAAAGTAGCCCTACTTCTAGTATCAGTTACCATATTACAAGACATGTGGTGGCAACAAAAAGCTTGATGTGCGTTTGTGTAGACTTTTCTAACTGCTGATATAATGCCCCGATGTCTATCTGATACTATAGTGATTGAGTGATCATCGACAGCAAAGTACCTCTTTGTATGCTCCAAAAACCACTCCCATGCAGACCCACATTCAACTTCAGCTATTGGAAAGGCAACTGGGAGAACATTGTCATTACCATCAATCGCCGTAGCAATCAACAATACACCCGGATACTTTCCTCTTAGGTGTGTGGCATCAATTCCGATAAGTCTACGCAAATAAGACCTGAACACCCTTCGGCAAGCACCAAAACCCCAAAAACACCGCTGGAACTGATTGTCACCATTCCTGCATAGTGTCATATAAGTTTCAGAATCTCTAGCTCTTAACTCACGTAGATATTGTGGAAGATCTCTATATGTCTTATCATAATCTCCGACAACCTTTTTTAATGTTTTCTCCCTAGCTATGTATGCTTTTCTGTATGATATGGTCACTCCAAATCTATCTTTAATATCTGATATAATCATACTTGGTTTGTATTGTTCATTATGAAGAAATTGCTCTTCAACAAAAGAAGCAACAAATGATGAAGAGCATGCATGATGATCAACACTTTCCCTAACAGTTCCACATTGGTGTTCCTTTACATATTTTGTAACAGTAAACTCTACTTCCCCCCTTGCTACTACTCTCCATGTACATGGTTGGTTGAAGCATACTGCTTTAACCTTATTTTTTCTAGTGTCAACTGGGTTATATCGCATATGCTTAACCATGGCATGTTTGACAAGTACATTCTTGAATTCTTCTATAGATGGAAATATCTGCCCCACAAAAAATTCATGCTCATATCTTGCCTCTACCTCTCCAATTGGCCCAACAAGCAATCGAGAAGTCAAAATATAAGGATCTTCAGCTAATGGAAACTCCTCCTCTAAGTCACTGTACTGATCTGGGGGAATTCATATTGCTCAATCTGCATATCATCAACTTGGAATTCTAGTACACTTGTACTGGGTTGTAATTCATCTGCATTTCGGATTTCAATTTCTTCCTCCCCACTCCAGGTTGGCTCAAAGAATTCAACAACTCTTGTAGAAAAATTCAGACCCTCATCTTCTAGATTAATTGCTTCTTCATTTAGATCAAATGACAAATTCCTTATAATTCTATTATCACCATACTGGGAAGATAATGGAATATTATTACTGGCTATTTCTGCTCCATTTCCCATGACAACATTATCATCAAGAGTATTTCATATCTCAGAGAGAATTTCGTCAACAACATTATCATCCCTGAAAAATAAATTATAATTACATTTAGCAAACTTTGAAAATCATAATCAAGGCCCTAGGAGGACTTGAAATAAAAGGAATTCAGACCCTCCTAGGGCCTGAAATCTTTTGATTTCATGCACTCCCAGGGTCTGAAATCCTTTAATTTCAGACCCTTGGAGGGTCTGAAATCCTTTTATTCAGGACCTCCTAGGGCCTGAAGTTCTTTTATTTCAGGTCCTCCTATCATTTGATTTCAGTCCCTCCTAGGGCCTGATATGGTAAGATATCACCCTCTATGTCGAATTTAAGCATTAATTTATCCTAAGTTTAAAAAATTTCAGAGAACTTTAATTATGTAATGCATGACACCCTTAGAGTCCTTCTCCAAACATAAAAATAGTAAAAAGAGTTTATCATGTATAAAACTAGGTCTGATATCATATCAAAGATGACAATCATACATACATTACTATTTCTATTTGTTACCAAACTGTTGCTTGCTTTTTCTCCTTCAACACCTATCTTCCTCAGGTGCCTTGGTGATGAATCGAATTGTGCAAGGTAGAAATATATATGTACCTTCGTGATGAATCGACTTGTGCAAGGTATAAATATATATATAGGCTGAGAAAAATTCGACTCCATGGCCATCCGAACCACAAAATAATATTTTACTGATAAAGTGGTTCGGATGTCTCGAATATGTGAATTGACAAAGCCCTTTCTTGGCGGAAGGGGTATAATAGGAAGTTGACTATATGGGATGCACCCTTTGGTAAAAAAGAAAGCATGGTACTCCTTTTGGTAATTACCAATTCTTGAGTACGCCCTTTAGTAAAAAGCCGAACATAAAAAGGAGAGAGGAGCCATTTGAAGGGATAGGTTTTGATCCTTAACAGAAATCTCTCTCTCTTATCTATTTCCTTGTAATATTTTCTCTCTACTCTGGAGTTTTAACTTGAGTATCGGAGTGTCAATCGTCGGGAAATCTCCGGCGCCATTTTAACTATTTTTTGAAGTTTTTGCTCATTTTGAAGCAACTTTTGATGGTCAACTTTCTCTTGGAGATTTTCACCTCCTAGCTTTGCGGTCCGGATCTAAGTTCACACCCGGTCACCCTTTGATCCCCCGTTCAAAGTTTCATCTCAGGAACAAAATGTATTGAAAATTTTATTTTATCCTCCTTTTCTAACAATGGCATTCCGTCATTAATTTATAAGTTGAATATGAAGAAATAATTTGACTTGCATATACACATTGGGTATAGTCGAGGGTAACTAATTAAATGTTTGCCTTGCTCTCATGTTTCTCTTATTCTCTATCTCATAGTATTATGACTCCCCTTTTTGCTCTACAAGCCATATTAACTCTAAATCTGCCTTTATTAGGTATGTACAAAACGGTATTAAAGGATGACTATAATGATTGAAGGAGGCGAACCATTAGCAAGACAATAATAGTCTTTAATAGCAATGATAACAGCCACCTTAATGATTAGTAAGTCATCAATGTTGAGGAATACAAATAGTCAAGCAGGGAAACATAAAAAGGAGAGAAAAGCCATTTGAAGGGACAAGTTTTGATCTTTAACCGGAATCTCTCTCTTATCTATTTCCTTGTAATATTTTCTCTCTACTCTGGAGTTTTAACTTGAGTGTCGAATAGCAATCGTGGGAAAATTTTTGGTGCCGTTCTAACTATTTTTTGAAGTTTGTGCTCATTTTCAAGCAACTTTTGATGGTCAACTTTCTCTTGGAGATTTTCACCTCCTAGCTTTGCGGTCCGGATCTAAGTTCACACCCGGTCACCACAGGCGTAGCTAAGGCTGGGCTGCACTGGGCTGAAGCCCAGTGCAGCCCAGCAACTTTTCTTAACCATGATATCAGCTGGCATAGTTAAGGCTGGGCTGCACTAGGCTGAAGCCCAGTGCAGCCCAGCAGCTTTTCTTGACCATGGTATCTGCACCCAGTAAAGACACGTGTAATTTTTGCCGCTCTCGCACAGGCGTAGCTAAGGCTGGGCTGCACTGGGCTGAAGCCCAGTGCAGCCCAGCAACTTTTCTTAACCATGATATCTGCTGGCATAGTTAAGGCTGGGCTGCACTAGGCTGAAGCCCAGTGCAGCCCAGCAACTTTTCTTGACCATGGTATCTGCACCCAGCAAAGACACGTGTAATTTTTGCCGCTCTCCTGTTTTTCACTTGCCCTAATTTTGTTTTTGCTCGCCGTTTATTTCATCGCTGCCCTTCCTTTAGCCGAAGTGCCGAACGAAGGCAAAGATCGTTCGTCGCCGATTGCCACCTTCAACACTCAGCAGTTGATATATCAATATATCATCTCCTTCTTCAGCCGTCGGTTCTCTTGATCTCTTCGCTCGGCCTCTCAGGCTCTCACAGTAACTTGCAAGTTTTAAGCAGCGGTAATCCATCTCCTATCTGCTTCATTTTTTAAATTATCTTAAAATTATGACTTTGATACCTAGGAATGTTATGATATTTTAAATTGATTTATTATTGTGTTTGAGTTTGTTATAAAATGAATAATATTATTGAGTTTGTTATAATTAATTGGTGATCACTTTTTGTTTTTCTGTTATAATCAATTTGTATTTATTTTTTTTTGTCTTTAGGTTATAAATGGAACATCAACCACCTTCACATAAAAAGCCAAAAACATTATTGTCATTTTTTAGAAAGAGCGGTGAACAATCTGAATTTGGTAATCAATTGCAATGTGATATACCTCTTAGACCAACAGTTGGATCCTCTACTTCTGATTTACAACCCCATTCTTTAACTTGGCCAATAGAACAAAGAGAGGAAGAATTTGATATTTCTTCTATTGAACGAGATCCAGGATTACGAAAATTGATTTGTGAATACCCTGTTAATGAGCGGGATGAGATTAGAAGAGCATATATCAAAGCAGGGCCCTACCAACCCAAACTTGCTGAGTATCCAAGAACAAAAATTGGAAAGCAAAATCGTCGATTTCAATATGCTTGGTTCAAACAATTTCCTTGGTTAGAATATTCACCTTCAAAGGATAAAGCATATTGTTTTCCATGCTTTATTTTTGAGAATACAAGTAATCCAATGGCTCGTTCTGCACTTGTTTCTGAAGGGTTTAGCAGTTGGAAGAGAGTTAATGATGGAGAAAAATGTGCATTTCTTATTCATGTCGGTTCATTGTCTTCATCGCATAATAGATGTGTGAAATGTGTTCAGGATTTGATGAAGCCAAAGCAAAATATTGACAAAGTGATGAATGCTCAATCTAAGGAAGAAATTGTTAAGAATAGGTTGCGTCTAAAGGCAACAATTGAAGGTTTATTATGGCTTGCAACTCAAGGATGCCCTTTTAGAGGCCATGATGAATCAGAGAGTTCCTTAAACCGTGGAAATTTTATTGAATTGTTGAAATTTCAAGCACATTTAAATGATGAAATTGCAAAAGTTGTGTTACATAATGCTCCGCAAAATGCTAAATACACTTCTCTGCAAATTCAAAAGGAAATATTGCATATTCTTGCTAACAAAGTGAGAACAATGATTCGAGATGAATTGGGAGATGCCAAGTTTTGTATTCTTGTTGATGAAGCTCAAGATGAATCTAAAAAAGAGCAAATGACCCTTATTTTGAGATTTGTTAATAATTCTGGTTTTTTGGTGGAACGTTTCTTTGAGATTTTGAGTGTTGAGGACACAACATCAGCAAGCCTTAAGAAATCAATTTCTGATATTTTTGTTCAACACAATATTCAAATCCACAACATGAGAGGACAAGGATATGATGGTGCTAGTAATATGCGTGGTGAATGGAATGGACTTCAAGCATTATTTCTTAGAGATTGTCCATATGCCTATTATGTTCATTGTTTTGCTCATCGCTTACAGTTAACATTGGTTGCAGCTGCTAAGGATGTGCCTTCTATTTGGCAATTCTTTTCTTATTTGACTTCCATTGTAAACTTCGTCACCTCGTCTCCTAAACGTCTTAGTGATTTACAATCTGCTCAACAAGAAGAGATTGAATATATGTTGGCTATTGGTGAGCGTGAGTCTGGTACAGGTGCTAATCAAATTGGTACATTGCATAGACCTGGTGCTACTCGTTGGAGCTCTCATTATGATTCTGTTAGGAACTTGATAGATATGTATGCAGCAACTTGTAAGATCCTTGGAAATCTCAGTGATCATGGGCCAAATGGTACAATACGTGGGGAAGCTTGTGGTTTATGCAACACAATTATGAGTTTTGAATTTGTATTTGTGTTATTTTTGATGGAAAATATCTTAGAAACCACTGGCATTCTTTGTCAAGCTCTACAAAATAAATCACAAGATATTGTGAATGCTTTAAAATTGGTCTCAACTACAAAAGTCATCCTTTTAAAATTTAGAGAAGATGGTTGGGTTGAATTTTTTGAGAAAGTAAAGGCTTTTTGTGAACGACATAATGTTGAGATGCCTGATATGAGCCGTGGTTATAAAGTTAATCGTTATTGTCAAAAACGAGATCCTGTCACAATTGAGCATCATTATCATTATGATATTTTTAATGCTGCAATCGATTTTCAAGTGATGGAACTAAATTGTAGATTCAGTGAGACAACAATGGAACTTCTTGCTCTTTGTTCAACTTTGGATCCGACTGATTCATTTAAAAAGTTTAATGTGGGTGACATTTGCAAGCTTGCATCAAAATTTTATCCTGCCGATTTCACTCAACAAGAAATTCATGCTTTGAAAGCTGAATTGGAACACTATCAGCTTGATATAGTTTGTGATCCTGAGTTTCAACAAATTTCTACTCTTTGTGCATTATATAGAAAAATGGTTATGACCAAAAAAGTTGAAAGTTATGTTATGATTCAGAGATTGATTCATCTTGTATTGACTCTTCCTGTATCAACTGCAACGGCAGAGAGAGCTTTTTCAGCCATGAAATTCCTCAAAACGACACGTCGCAACAAGATGGATGATGATTTACTTTCTGATTGCATGATTCTCTATATAGAACGACAATTGTCTGAGAAAATAGACTTGGAATCAGTAATAGATGAGTTTTATACTCTAAAATCTCGTCGTGCACAACTTAAGTGAATATTGAAGTATTTTGTATGAGCTTTGAACTATGTAAAAGGATTTTAGCTAGTATATGAATGTTATATGTTTGTTAAATATTCTTTATACATATATGCATTATTATATTCATAATTTAGTCCAGGGCTGGTCAAGATCCTGGCTACGCCATTGCCGGTCACCCTTTGATTGGTCATTCAGAGTTTCACCTCGGGAACAAAATGTATTGAGAAAATTATTTTATCCTCCTTTTCTTCATTCCGTCATTAATTTATAAGTTGAATATGAAGAAATAATTTGACTTGCATATACACATTGGGTATAGTCGAGGGAAACTAATTAAATGTTTGCCCTGCTCATGTTTCTCTTATTCTCTATCTCATAGTATTATGACTCCCCATTTTGCTCTGCAAGCCATACTAACTCTAAATCTGGCTTTATTATGTACACAGAAGAAAAAGAAAGGAATAGGTAAGTTATGACTACTATTCTTTGTAAAGCCCGTGAAGAGCTAATTAAAACTAGAAGAACGACTCCATTGGCCTCGGAGATATTCCTGCCAGGAACCAAGCTGATGTTGTTCACAGCTTATCACTGATGCATTGTCGTCCATGTTCATCAATGCAAGTGATCCAATACTACAAGGTGGATATATTTCTTCATCTAGCCAATCTACCAAATCTGACATTGAATCTTTCTGGCTGCATATCCATTTCTCAATGTCATCTTCTCCTTGTAAAAGGCTGCATATCTGTCAAGGTTGAGAAATCAAAATGTCATCATCAATATTTCAATCGTCAGCATTTAGGAATCAAGTTTCTTATTCACTTGCCTGGTCGATTGAAGGTCGTAATAGCGGTATCCTTGTTATGCAAAGAGATGCAGCCAAGATCATTCTTCTCATCTGGTCTTTATCATAGTTGGTGTTAAGTTTGGGATCCAGTAGATCCATCAAATTTCCTTTCTCAATAACTTGTGTCGCCTAGAATCATTTTAAACAGCTGGTTAGATATCTAACTGAGGTACACATAAATGGAGCATCTCTCCTTGAAATGTTTCAACTGATATAGCCATTTAGACCTTGGTGACAGATAAATAATGGATTGAAGTTAGAGACTTTACTAACCCACATCACCAAACTTTCTTGACCTTTAGGATTATTATCATTGATGGGCATTCTTCCTGTTAATAATTCCAGTAGAACAACACCAAAAGCATAGACATCAATCTTATTGCTAGCTTTTCCACACATGAAGTACTCAGGTGCAAGGTACCTGAGTAAAATGTCCATATGTACTTGATCAATGGATCATGATTAACCATATATTAGGTTGAAAGCAAACTTACCCGAAAGTTCCAACAATGTCATTTTGAGTAAGGTAGTTTGATGTTTTATGAGCCCAGATAGCTAAGCCGAAATCAGATAACTGTTGTGACAGATATTATTAGATCTAGTATTTGAATCAACAGTTATGATTATGGAAACTACCTGAGGTTCAAATTTGTCATCAAGAAGAATGTTTGAAGATTTCACATCTCTGTGGATTACTGTTTGAGGACCATGATGAAGATAGTTGAGAGCCTCAGCCATCCCCATTGCCACTTTGTTTCTTGCGTCCCAAGGTAGTGGCTGTTCGACAGTTTTTCCTATGTTTCATTTGATACACATCAGAAGAGGAAGTTATCCCATGAGACAGATCTTGCAAATTCAAAGCAAAATATGATGAAAAAAATTCTTGGCAAATATGAAACAACAATGAAATAATGTATGGTTGCTCTTCACAATTGTTGCTCTCAAGGTAAATTTATTGTATTTGCAATATGAATGAACATCAAAAAACATGATTTTGGAAGAATGACTCTTACCACATAAAATTTCCTCCAAACTTCCATTAACAAAATACTTGAATATGGAAATAAGATTGTTCTTCTGTACGCAAATGCCTAATAATGAGACTACATGTGGGTGATCTAGCTTAGTAAGTATATCAACCTCCTGAAGGAAATCCCTTGATGATTCTGTAGACATGTGTAATAATTTTATAGCAACCTCTTTTCCACTCCCAAGCTTGCCTCTGTATACTAGGCCAGTTCCTCCTTTGCCTATCAAATTTTCTGTAGAATCAACATTAATCTCATGTGAGCTTGAAGAGCACATTTTGCATAGGGATGTACACAGTTTAGAAAATGAACCTAAAGAGTACTGATTAGTTGAACTCAGGAGTTCCTCATAATGAAACCATTTGCAGCTTGAGTTATTCTTGTTGAGAATCGTCATCAATTCCTTGGTAAGCTGTATCAGTGGTTGGACTGATGAGAAATTCCTGTCAGGTAAAGCCATGGCCCATTGGACGACTGACAATCTTCGAGCACCATCGGCCTTCTTCTCAGCAAAGTTTTCTTGCGCTGTTTTTCGCAGTAGAGGCCAACCTACCACAGGCTGTGGCAACTGTCTCACGAATACTGTGATAGAAGTTTGAGTGTCTGCTCTTATTTCATCACGGTTATGATTTTTGGCATTTGAGATTGCCTCATCTTCATCATTTTTGAATCCAGAATTCAATGATTTCGGAGATTCTTTAGCAGGCTCTTTTTCAGGATTCTGTGTGGCTATTCTCTGCTGACCTTTGTATAGAATATTTCGAAGACGTCGACGGTTTATTCCTCCTAACGTACAAATTAAACCAATCTAAGGAATAAATTTTCGATATCAAACAAAAAGTATTAGAAGAACTAACTTGCAGATTTTTTTTCAAGTGTGGCTTTCTTTTCAAAGATGACTTGTCCATCTTGAACTGTTATTACGGAAATGGTGGGAGGTAGCTTCTTGGCACAATACCTAGCAACTAAGGCAGAACCCCTGAAACAAGTTGTTCATGCAGATTATTCAATTCAATGGACTAATGAGAGCAGTTCTCTACCAAAGTCACAGAATTAGGCAATTGGAGAAGCCATTACCCCTTCGAGATTTTCGTGTTTGCTCCGATGACTATGTCCGTGGCAGCACAAAGTTTGGCTTCATTCACTAGGACTTTTCGAATTGACTTGCCTCGAACAACCCGACCAACAAGGGAAACCTAAGGACAATATCTACAGTGAAGATTGACAATACTTTGATTTTAGTTGTTTCTGTCTGTAGAACCTAAATAAAGATTGCTCACTTTCTTAAGATTGCAGGCGGCTTCATATGCTACCAGAAAGTCACGTAGCATGGCTACGAGCGACAGAGTGGTGATGGTGTTTTTCAGATCTGGAAGTGAACCTCTTAATCAGCGATTATAAAATTCAAACAGAAAAAGAGATGAAACAAATAATCACTGAAAAACTGACCGGAATCTCTGCAGACATTCACTGCGACAATGCTGTCGCCTCGTTTGGTAACTCTGTTGATTGCCCACTCGAGTAATTCCTTGCCACTGGCATCCATATGAAGACCCACCATCACACACCTTGCCTCTCCTCCCACCAACATAGCCATGGAGATACTCTATCGTCCCCTTGAAGAATGAATCAAATAGCACACAAGGATGGCATGGAACCAGTGATTGATTGAAGAAAAGGAGGAGATGGGGAAAGAATCGAACTAACTGTCTAAGTGTCGCTCCTTTTGTCGCATTCCGAGGAAGGGGTTGAATGGATGTGCTTTGCAGTCACTTAGGTGTAGGTGCAGGTGCAGCCTCCCAACCACTCCAATTCCTCAGAATAAAGAAAGCACGAGCAGCCACAGAGCCGGTGGCTTGATGACGATCGAAGTTGGATTTCAATTTCGTAATAGAAGAAGAAGAAGAAGAAGAAGGGAAAGAAAGAAAGATGATTAGTGATAAGTTTAGGATGGGACTCATCGAGGAGGATCACCAACCTCTAACGAAGGCGGAAAAGAGAGGACGACGCCATCTCGTTGAGAAAAGCGTGCCGTTTCTTACGCGGAAACCCGGTATAACCGGTCACCCATCACGACCGACATAACAGCCAAGGAGGCGGACACAAGCAGCAGCCGGTGGCGAATCGACGGTTAGATTCACTTGCCGTTGGATGTTTGCTCATCAGTTATTTTTGGGTTGGAAATATAACAAACGAAGTGAATGCGAATTGAATATTTTAATTTCTGTTTTATGTTTTAGAATTATGGACATTTGTATTGGAAAATTCTTAATTGGAGCAGTTAATGATAGTATAATTAACTAAATCAATGAAAATATCTTGTCGTATATTTTTTAAGGATAAAGCAATTTGGATCCATTTGTTATTATGACATGGTGTTTGTTGGTGTGTGAGTAGGCTTTGTTTTAATAGATGTAAGGGCGGGAAAACATATAGAAATTTTGATATATTTTATATATCATATTGAAAAATATTGAATCATACTGATTTAACCGTATATTAAAAATTTTTATATGATATAATACCGTTGATCCTGTCGCGAAGTGAGGTGGGCTTCCCAAAAGCGATATGGTCTTCTGGGGAATACGAACCGCCGAGGCTGACCACGAAGCTTGTTGCTGACCTGCAAGACAGGGACCGTTAGAACCCGTCGGAAGAAGTCCCCGGCAAGACACTCCGACGGTCAAGTCAGTCCTCGAGAGAGACAAGCAGAAGGAAAGCAATAGAACAGTAAGAATGCACTATTGCGCGTGCCTGCGAGATGCGGAGTGAAGAGACTTATATAGCCGGGGAAACTGACAGCTCCTGTCCCGCCTGCCACCCTTTGTCCCGTAGCGAGGACAAGGCGTCGCATGCTCAGAGGTGACAGGATACAGTAGTGCATACCGGAAGAAGGAAAGGGGCACTGTCAACTTAAATGCTAGCGTCGTTCGGCGTCACTCGGCCTGACACCAGTGTATGTCGTCGTAGTACGGGGGGACAGGGTATGGCAGAAAGATCAATACATCAGCGGAATACTCGTCGCTTGGGTCAGAATAGTATCAGACCTGAGTCAACCTCGTACTGCTTCTGGTAGTCTTGTGTCAGGGAGTGGTTGTTCTGTATGCTAGGGCCGACTCAGGGCCTAGAAGGAAGGTGCCAACTGAGGGCACTGACTGATGAGGCCGACTGAGGGCCCAAAAGGAAGGTGCCAACTGGGGGCACTGACCGACTGAGGGCCCAAAAGGAAGGTTCCAACTGGGGGCACTGACTGATGAGGCCGACTGAGGGTCTGGAAGGACTGTATCGGGTAAAAGCCTCCTCTAGTTCGGGCTTACCCCAGGAGCGTGGGCCGCCACGCGTCGGCTGGGCGCCAAACCGAGAGGGGTAATGGATTGAGTTAGGCATCATATGAATGTAGATGACCCCACGGAGCGTGGGACACCACACGTTCGACTGGGAACCCCCCGAGAGAAGTGCAGGGGCATGCCCGCGAGAGAGTCTAGACTATGATCTAGGCTTATCCCTTCGCGTTCCCAAGAGAGCCAGGCCAGGTTGCCCGTACGGTCCTTACCTCCCATGGGCTCCCGAAGCCCACCAATATATCTTCTGTTGACGAGGCGCCAGGCTGCCGGGCCAGGCTACACCTAAGCTGCCCCGGGATCATAAGCATCCCCCTCAAGTTTAGTCGAAGAAGGCGCATAGTCCGACTGACTGGACCATGATTCTGGCCTGAGCCTGGCGCACCGAATTGTTGGATCGTGAAAACCGATAGAGGGGGGGTGAATATCGGAAATCGTTCGGACTTTTGTAAAGAGCAATTGCACAGCGGAAGTAAAAATAAACACAACACAAGGACACAGTCGATTTTACTTGGTTCGGAGCCTGTGTCGACTCCTACTCCAAGGCCCACGGTCGTTGACCGTTTACTTTGGGCAATTCTATATGAAGCGCAATAATAGTTACATAATTTAGTTACAAAGTAAGTGCATGAAAATAATAATAAAGAATTGCGCTCTTCGTTACCGACGTCCGGAGTGTATTGACTTTTTCAGGGCAGCGGGACGTCGTCGGCTCGAGTTGGAGTGTTTCCGTAGCAAGGCACGAGCGTAGAAGAGCTTTGAGGCGTTGAGAGAATTGTTGTTCTGAAGCCTTGGTCGAGGGCCCTTTATATAGGGCCTGGGGGCGCCCGGGACGTCGGGGGCGCCCCCCACGTGGCCTCTGATCCGCAGAGCTCTCGGTCGCGTCTGATCCTCTGGATCCGCTTTGACCGGGGCGCCCGGAGCGCTCGGGGCGCCCGCATTGACCGGTCAAAGCTTTATCTTCTCGGCTTCGCAAGGGCGCGCTTCGGCAGCTGGCAGTGGGGGCGCCCGCGACAGGCAGGGCGCCCGCGACAGGAGGGGCGCCCGGAGCATCCGGGGCGCCCTGAATGTAGCTGTCGAGGCACGTTGAGGTGTGTTTTCACTTCTTGCAGACTTGGGTTGACCTTAGGGGTGCCCGGATCATCCGGGGCGCCCTGCTCAGTTTCTGCCTCACTCCTTTGAGGCTCTCTGAGCTGCAGATACTCAGTCCTTCGATCCTGCATCCAGGGTTAGTCCAAATAGCAATTATATTATTATTTTATACAGCCTTAGCTGTCTTGGTTCTGACTTTGGTCTCCAAAATGGAGCCCTAGGTCGAACCGACGCCTACTGTTCCCTCGACGGGGAACGCGTCCTCACCTACTCCTCTCGGGAGAATTTACCTGATGCCAACCGTTCCTTTGGTTGGACTTTTGCCTGACGGTCCTTTGTCAGGTCTTGGGTACCGAGCTGCCCTTCGCTCGGTGCCTAGCATTCCTTCGCTAGGGCTTCAGTCCCAGACTGTCCTTCGCCTGGCGCCTAGCAGTCCTTTGCTAGGGCTTTTGACTTTGGCATTCCTTCACCAGTGCCTAGCGGTCCTTTGCTAGGGCTTATTTTCCTGGCATTCCTTCGCCAGTGCCTAGCAGTCCTTCGCTAGGGCTTTTCCTGCACACTAGATTAACTTGTTAGAAAACAAGAAAGACTTAACTTTTGACCTATGTTGTCATTATCAAAACACAGGTTTGACTTTGGTGCATTCTGCACCAACAATCTCCCCCTTTTTGATTTATGGCAACCCTAGTTCAAAAAGTTAAGTCTAAGCAAAACATGAAAAAGTTTTAACTTTTGTTCCCTCCCCCTGGAAGGAATCTCCCCCTAGATTTTTTAAAAATTCGTGGGGAAAAAAAACTTTACTTGTACTTGAAGACTTAAGTTTTAGGTCTTGAAAATCTTTCAACAACTTATGTTAAAAGTACATAGGAGAGTTTTTAAAGCATAATTAGAGTACTTTAAAAAGTTTAAAGTTTTAAGTTTTAAAGTACTCAAGAGTTTTAAAATGTTAGCTTAAGTAAGAGTTACGGTTTTGAAAAACTTAAGCTTTAGAGTACTTAAAAATTTTGACAATAAGCCTAAGTAATAAACTTTTGAAAGGCTAAAGTACTTAGTAAAATTTTGAAAACTTGAGTAAAAATTTTGAAGTTAGAGTACTCAGGCAGAATTTTGAAAGCTTTAAGAACTTAAGAAACTGGAGTACTTAGGCAAAATTTTGAAAGTTTTAAGAACTTAAGAAACTAGAGTACTTAGGCAAAATTTTGAAAGTTTTAAGAACTTAAGAAACTAGAGTACTTAGGCAAAATTTTGAAAGTTTTAAGAACTTAAGTACTTTAGTAAATCTTCAAAAAGTTTTAAGCTTTTGAATAAAGGATAAGTGAAAGCTTTTGAAAAATAAGTAAATTTTTGAAACCTTTTTGAATAAAGGAAAAAAAAATTGAAATTTAATAAATAAAATTTTCTCTTTCCTTTCCTATCTCTCCCCCTTTGCCATATATCAAAATAAGATAACTATAGCAGAAATGTGATTGCATAAAGGAAATAAATAAGATTTTGCTGTACTGAATCAATTCATAATTAGACTTAAATTAAATCAGTCAATTTTCTCTTGTAGGGACCTGTCTAACCCAATTAGCTACTTACTAACTGTTAGAAACAGTAGTTTTTGCTAGGGTTAGTCAAGTTAAGTGTTTCTGTTCAAGTTAGATTTTCTAAACTTGACACTTAACTTGATTGCTATGTAAATTGTATTTAGTGCCCCAATTACTGCAGATGCACGGATTTAAAGCATCTTGAATTAAGGCAAAGGCCTAAGCATCTCAACCCTTTCTAGGTTATCAATCAAAAGTACCCTAAGGTGCTTGTGAGATGCTGGCTTCTAAGTCTATAGGTGCATGCAGTTCTAGGGTTAGGGCCTAGGCTAAGTCCATTTTCGAAAAAGCCCTAATTTTTAAAGGGGGTAGTTTTGAAATAAAAATAAGACTAAGTCGAAAAATGAAAACTGATTTTGAAATTAAGTAAAATAGTTTTTTAAATTCAATTTTTAGAAAAAAATTTTGGATCGTGAAAACCGATAGAGGGGGGGTGGTTTGGAAATAAAAATAAGACTAAGTCAAAAAATGAAAACTGATTTTGAAATTAAGTAAAACAGTTTAAAAAAAAAATTTAAATCAAGTAGAGAAAAAAATAAAGTTAATCTATTCTACAGAACACAGCCCTAACTGCAAACAGAACAAGTACTCATAAACTGGTCAACAGAAAATAAAGCAGGTAATCAAGGTTCAAATACAGTCAAACAATCAAACACAAGTCAACCCTACTGAGTAGGGGCAGTCAAATAGGTACAATGCTAAGTGAATCTAAGACGAAGGACCGGGATGATCAGACGGGCCAGGCTGCCATGCATCGAATCGTGCCATCATCTCTATGTATCGTGCGTCAGCCACTTCTCGATGAATCTAAGACGAAGGACCGGGATGATCAGACGGGCCAGGCTGCCATGCATCGAATCGTGCCATCATCTCTATGTATCGTGCGTCAGCCACTTCTCGATCGGCACGACGAGCTTCCATCTCCTCTAGGTGGTAGGCTTCGACCTCCTCTCGGAGACTCTGAACCTTTGTGTCTAAATGCATCACTCTCTGGTAGAGTGTCGGTGGAGCGGGCTCGTCGATGTGTGCTCGAGCTGCTGCAGTTATGTCTCTAACGTCGACTTCAACCTCCTCGTCTGAGTCGACTGGTGCTCCAGCCTGCTGTCGTCTCCAACTAAGAACCCCAGTGGCCGATACCTCTAGACCCGCTAATGAAAAGTTCCTAAATCCTATTTCGTCAAAGTCGGTCATAGCGGTAATTTCACCAACGGTAATGTCACGACCGTGGTGATGAAGGAGAGATGTGATGATGTGGCAATATGGTGTCCGTACTCGTCCTTGGGTCATGACACTGGACGCATGCAGAATGGTATGAAACATAAGGAGTCTAATGTCTAGGTCAAGGTGATGGATTAGGGCATAAAGAAGGAAAGCATGAAAGGGTCGCATAGTCCCTAGGTCTCTGGTGGAGAGTGGTAGGATACAGCGGACAAGAACTCTATACAAGGCATAGTTCTGGGCCTGAAGTTCAACAGCTTGGAAGCGTCTGTTTGCGGGGAGGTCGGCCCTATAGAAATAGGAGTGAATGGTATCTAGGGTAATTTCTGAGTAGGGAGGATCAAATGGGGGGTTCCTAGGAGGATAACAGCAGAATGTGGACTGAGAGGGTCGCAATCCTAGGAATCGGTTCAGCAAAGTTGGGGTTATAGTCAAAGGAATCCCTTGGACAGTGGTGTGAAACATAAGATTATCTTGTCGAATTATATTATTATAAAATTCTGCGCATAAAGATTCATTAATGGTATGCGTGCAGAAGACAAGATTGTCCAATTGATAGAAGTTGATGATGTTCATGGCGACAGGGCATGATTGGGTAAAAAAGTGCCTATTAAGATAACTCGTTTTAATAGGCTTGTAGATTGTTTGTGCAAACCTATTACATAACTCTAGGTTAGGAAATTTAGGGTCCGGACTAGGTTTGGCACCGGGGTTGGCCGGGTTCGGTCGGCGTCTTCTAAGTTAAGAAAAAAAAGATATTGCATGAAATAACTTTAAATGCAATAAAGATAATTAATAATCATACCGGACGGCTCGGGGAGGCATGATTGAGGAAGAGGACTTGCAAGGTCTTCTTGAAGAGTAAGAAGTGGAGAAGAAGGTTGATTTTGGTGTGGAAAATGAAGGAGGTTCGGGTGCCTTTTATAGGCAAACCCATGGGGGCGCCCGGGAGCTTCCGGGCGCCCCGGTCAGCAACTGCTCCCAAAGGCAGAAGCTTTTGGCTGTTGGGGGCGCCCTCAACAGAGAGGTTTGCAGCTTTTGCTGCATTGGAGGTGATGGGGGCGCCCGCGTGGTTCCGGGCGCCCTGGTCAAAAGCAAAATCAGCTTTTTGCCGAGGGAGTAAGAAAATGTGGGGTAGGGGGCGCCCGCGTGGTTCTGGGCGCCCGGAATAGGGTAGGTAAGGACAAATTTTTAGTCTTGTCTACTTTTAACCATGGTTTAATCGGTTTGACCATGGTTTGAATTGATTTGACCGTTTTGACTGTGGTTTGACCGTGGTTTGACTATCTTGACCATGGTTTGAATATGTTGACCATGGTTTGACAAATACAAGATTATCTCATAGGTATTAAAAGAATTTCCAATTGAGTCTTAATCCTACTATCTCACCCAGTCTAGGGTTTTCAATCACGTTAGCCTTATGGTTTTCGTGAGACAGGTTTTGATAGTTAAGATTATTTTAAAAATTTTGATTAATTTTGAAAACAATTAAATTTTGAAAACTTAATTATTTTTGAAAATAATTAAATTTTGAAAACTTAATTAATTTTGAAATTTTTGAAAAGATGTTTAAATCTACACTTAGCTGAAATTTTGTGTTAGATTCGAATTTGACAAAAATTAATTTTGAATTTGAATTTCAAAAATTGGCTTCCAGGTCTTGGCGAGGCACTAGACCTTCTTTGGCCGTAGCCTTATGGGATCATCCACCCTTTCCTTGACAAAGCCTTTTAATGAAATTTCATTTTCAAAAGATTCTTTGAAAAATTTCTGGTCTAACTAGTTTGGGTTTTGGATCGGTAGCTTCGGCTAGTTCCACTAAATTGGCTTCCCTAACCTACTATCATCTCACCTCCACCCAATACTATGTTGTCAAGTTTCAGTTAAGTTTGTTTGGTCCTTAAACTAGCCTAAGTCTAAGCATGGCAAATTGCAGAAATTAAATGAACAATCAATCAAGCAATTGAATTCAAGAATAACAATTTTATCTAATAATGAATATAGTTTTCAGTTTGGCTCCCCCTGGACTAAAGCCACGGTGATGGTTAGGCAAGATGTGAATCTTGTCCCTGGGGATCCAATACTGATTTGATCCAGTCGGTTTGTTCAGGTATAGTTTAGGTACCCATGCCTGAATTTTACCTCTGGACTGATTCAGTACAGCTAAGTATGATCTTTGCCGGGATTTGGTTCTATAGCCCAATCCGGATCGATTTAGAACTGATTTCTGTTTTCCAAGGATCATGTCAAGACCCTTGGAACCAGATGTAAATCGTTCTAACGCTGATCTAAGATCCTTAACCTGAGTTTTCAGGGAGGAGTTCTCCTTTTCAAGTTTTTCAACTTGAGTAGGAGTTCCTTCCTGAACCTTCTCGGTTAAGGGTTTAGAGTCAGCTCCCTCTTTCAGGAGTTTTACTTCCTGTCGGAGGGACTCGACTCGGAGTTTGGCTTTTGCCAAATCTCGAGAAAGAAAAGAAATTAATTCACTTAATTGCGATCTAATAAAACCTGTTACCTTAATTTCTCCGTCTTCTGTGAAGGTCAGCTCGCCGTCCTCCTGTTCTGTTTCTGATTCGGTTCCGACTTCTTCTGAGGCAGTCAGAGCTAGGAGGTTGGACTGGGGAGCCTCTTCTTCTTCTTCTGAGGAAGACTCGTCCCAGGTTGCTTGGAGTGCCTTCTTTCTTCTCGTCCTTTTTGTCTCCTTTAGGTTAAGGCACTCTGACTTGTAGTGGCCCTTTTTCTTGCACTCGTAGCAGGTTACATTGGGCTTGTTTGTGGGTTCAGCCGGTTCGTCCTTTCTTCGGCCAGTTTTCCGTTTGTTGGTTCGGTTCTTCAGCTCCTTGTAGTAGCTTCGAGCGAGCCGGACCAGCTTAGTTTGATCTCCATCTTCTTCTTCTTCTTCTGAGTCTGAGTTAGACTCAGGTTCGGGTTCAGGCTTCTTCTTTGTTGTCCTTCTAGTCTTACCTGCAAGAAAAGCAATACCTTTCTCGACCATATTGGTGTTAGTTTGTTCGTGCAGTTCTAGTTCGGAAAACAATTCATCTAATTTTATTTTTGAAAGATCCCTAGAGACCTTGTACGCATCTACCATAGATGCCCACAAGGTGTTTCTAGGGAAGGCATTTAGAGCATACCTTATTAAGTCACGGTTTTCAACCTTGTGACCTATTGTGTGAAGACCGTTCATTAACTCTTGGATTCGTTCGTGGAGCTGGGCTGCTGATTCGTTGTCGGCCATCTTGATGGTGTACAACTTGTTCAGGAGCAGATCCCTTTTGCTGATCCTGGTATCTGACGTTCCCTCGTGCAGCTCGATCAATTTTGCCCAGAGCTCCTTCGCACTGTTGAAGGGGCCCACGCGGTTCAGCTCTTCTTTCGTCAATCCGCATTGAAGAGTTTGAGTAGCTTTTGTGTCGGCTTCTATCTTGCGTTTTAGGGAGTTGTCCCATTCGGAGTAGCTTTGAGGAAGTCCATCAGCATTCTTGGGTATCTCCAGTCCGGACTGGATGATAATTCACATGTCCACCTGAGTTTTCAGGTGGACCTCCATATGACTTTTCCAGTAGGAAAAATCTTCTCCACTGAAGAGTGGAGGTCTTGCGGTGCTAAATCCCTCTTGCATGGCCATCTGAAATAGAAAACTAAAAGAAAAATGAGTTTTCCAAGACTAGGTCTTGGATTAGTAGTGTTGGATAAATTAAATAACGAGGGGTGTTGCACCAACCTCGCTTAACAAAAAAAATCGAATAAAATATTTAACGAAAAATTCGACAGAAAAAAATAGAAAAATAAAAATCCGAAAAAAAATTTCAAACTGGTGGTTGCACCAGGTTTGAACTTCCCCGCTCTGATACCACTTGTTGGATCATGAAAACCGATAGAGGGGGGGTGAATATCGGAAATCGTTCGGACTTTCGTAAAGAGCAATTGCACAGCGGAAGTAAAAATAAACACAACACAAGGACACAGTCGATTTTACTTGGTTCGGAGCCTGTGTCGACTCCTACTCCAAGGCCCACGGTCGTTGACCGTTTACTTTGGGCAATTCTATATGAAGCGCAATAATAGTTACAGAATTTAGTTACAAAGTAAGTGCACGAAAATAATAATAAAGAATTGCGCTCTTCGTTACCGACGTCCGGAGTGTATTGACTTTTTCGGGGCAGCGGGACGTCGTCGGCTCGAGTTGGAGTGTTTCCGTAGTAAGGCACGAGCGTAGAAGAGCTTTGAGGCGTTGAGAGAATTGTTGTTCTGAAGCCTTGGTCGAGGGCCCTTTATATAGGGCCTGGGGGCGCCCGGGACGTCGGGGGCGCCCCCCACGTGGCCTCTGATCCGCAGAGCTCTCGGTCACGTCTGATCCTCTGGATCCGCTTTGACCGGGGCGCCCGAAGCGCTCGGGGCGCCCGCATTGACCGGTCAAAGCTTTATCTTCTCGGCTTCGCAAGGGCGCGCTTCGGCAGCTGGCAGTGGGGGCGCCCGCGATAGGCGGGGCGCCCGGAGCATTCGGGGCGCCCTGAATGTAGCTGTCGAGGCGCGTTGAGGTGTGTTTTCACTTCATGCAGACTTGGGTTGACCTTGGGGGCGCCCTGCTCAGCTTCTGCCTCACTCCTTTGAGGCTCTCTGAGTTGCAGATACTCAGTCCTTCGATCCTGCATCCAGGGTTAGTCCAAATAGCAATTATATTATTATTTTATACAGCCTTAGCTGTCTTGGTTCTGACTTTGGTCTCCAAATGGAGCCCTAGGTCGAACCGACGCCTACTGTTCCCTCGACGGGGAACGCGTCCTCACCTACTCCTCTCGGGAGAATTTACCTGATGCCAACCGTTCCTTTGGTTGGACTTTTGCCTGACGGTCCTTTGTCAGGTCTTGGGTACCGAGCTGCCCTTCGCTCGGTGCCTAGCATTCCTTCGCTAGGGCTTCAGTCCCAGACTGTCCTTCGCCTGGCGCCTAGCAGTCCTTTGCTAGGGCTTTTGACTCTGGCATTCCTTCGCCAGTGCCTAGCGGTCCTTTGCTAGGGCTTATTTTCCTGGCATTCCTTCGCCAGTGCCTAGCAGTCCTTCGCTAGGGCTTTTCCTGCACACTAGATTAACTTGTTAGAAAACAAGAAAGACTTAACTTTTGACCTATGTTGCCATTATCAAAACACAGGTTTGACTTTGGTGCATTCTGCACCAACACGAATGACCAACACTTGCAATTAGTTTTCGTAGCCGATTACGAATGACTGACCCACCTGGGTCGCTTGAGCTGGTGGCCAACTGTATGACCGATCCTGAATAGAAGATTCGCAAACTCGGCGAACTGTCTTATCAGACGCCTTTTCGTCTTCCCCTCGCAAGATCATGGCCTATCTCCTTCTTAATTGCTTCCTTAATGACTCGGGACACGCGTCCCAGGCCATTTGTGCGCCGAGTAACGAGGGATATGTCATCCCTCTTCATGAATGTTTGATAAGCACCATTTTATTGATTATTTTAAGTGCTAAAATCCATGATTGACCTATGTTTTTATTGCTTAATTGTGATTTTACCCTAGGTTTTAGGATTTTCTTTTATTTTGGACTTAATTGCAAAATTACATTAAACTGGATTAATTGGCCACTAAATTTTGGATCTATTTTTGTAGGCACCAAAGGTTCAAGGACTTAGGGCATATTGGGTCAAACTTGAGTCGGAAGTGACCCGGATCCGATTATCAAGCCTACGATTAATCCGGGCCGTCCGATTCAAGAGCGGTTAGATCTGAGCCATCCGGGACGATCTGAAGCAATCCGAGCTAGGGTTAGGGTTGATCAAGCTCTATGATCAAGATCTGAAGGTTTCATCCCAATCAGAGCTCAATCAACCGTTGGATCAAGCAAGGAGGGCTCTAGAGCGTCCATTCACAGATAGAGTTGATCTGGACCATCCGTTGCACATCTGGAGGATCCGAGCTACCACGAGGCAGATCCTGACCCCAGATCATCATCATAAAAGTTTGGCTCCAATCAGAGCAAGATCAGCCGTTGGATCTCCTCCAATCAATCTGAGCCGTCCATTAGTTCCTATTTAATCAAAAATTTCCAGCGTTCAGCGTTGTCGCGTTTCCTCGCCGTTCTTCGTCTTTCTCGTTTGTTCATCAGTTCTTGAGTAATTTTCTTCATCCAAAGGGGCGCGACCCCTCGATTTATCCTTTAGATCATGTGCTAGGTCAGTGGGAGAGCTTCTCGGTGAAATTCCAGCCTCAAATTGCCCAAGAAACAGGGATGTTGAGAGGTTTCCGCAACTCTGCCATTTGATGCCTTTGGATCGGTTGTGCTCTATTACCTTCCATCTGAGCTATCCAGAGGGGTTCCCTGAGTAGCTTTGATCATCATCCACTCACCAATTCACGCAGACGCAGCTGCAATGAAGATTTCGAATGGAAAATTTCAGATTTGAGCAATCTGAGCTGGTTTTGAATCGCAGGGGTTGTTACCATCGACTTGCTGAGCTTGCGGGTTCGAGGCTCACTCTTGCTTGACGACCAAGAAGCGCTTGAGCTTAGGGAGAGTTGAGGAGTAGTTTAATTAGTTTAAATTCGATTTTTAGCTGTTAATTTTCATACTGCTGTAATTCGTTTCTGAATTGGTTTCAGTTTGGTTAAGTTTCGTTTTGTGAATTGTTAATGCTTTAATTAGTTTCAATTATACCAGTTTATTAGCTAGTTCGGTTGTTAGTTAACAATTGTAATTGAATTCCGTTTGGTTTTTGGTTTGAATCCTTGCGTGCCATTTCCATTTGTTGCGTATCAGCCCTGCTCTGCAAATTCAGCTTTGTTTCTGAGATTTTTCAGTTTGTTCCAAATCAGATTCTTGTTTAGTTCAATTCCTGCCATTGAAGACCAATTTCGTGTGTAAATTTATTGATCCAAGTTTGATTTTATATGTAGCGTTGCATCTGCTTTTCATTTGTTCAGCTGAGTATTTCTGCAGTTTCAGCTTGCTAGTCAAGTTGGAATCTGAAAATTTCAGCTCCTTGTTCTGAATTTGAGTCAGTTGCATTGGTTCTTCTCAGTTTTCGCATTTAAATTCAGTTGCTTGGTTCGTTTTGTTTTTGGTTTGAAAGTGTATTTCTGCAGTAATTGTTTCTGAAATTATGAAGTTCAACTCTGCCATTCAAGTTTCCAATTCTGCATCCCAGTTTTAGATCTGTACCCAATTCATTTCTGCAACTTTTAATTGTAGCTGCTGAAGTTATATCAAGGAAGCCTTGCATTCGAACTCCATTGCACTTAATTTCAGTTGTTTAAAGTTGAATTTGCATCCAACTCGTCGCTGCATTCCTGCTGCACGATTTCTGAATTTCTGAACTTTTCTGCAGTTCACTGCAGTTCCTGCAGTTGTAATTGTGTCAAGTTCTTCACCAGCTGTTTTGATTGGTCCATGGAGTCTGAATGTTTTCATTTATCTCTGCATATCACTGAATTCACAGCTGTGCTTGCCCAGCTTAATCAATGCGTTCAATTCTGAATTGGCAGCCTCACCTTTGGCACAAAGCATTGGCTTTGGCACAAATGTTCCCTTTTGTGTGCCAAGCTGTTTTGGCATTTGTTTGCAACAGATTTTCACTAGTTTTTTGGGTGTAGGAGAGCTTTTGAAATCCCTTGATATCACCCTTAGGATCCCTGAATTTTCTTTGCATTGGTGCTTCCAAAAATCATAGCTAATTTGAGTTGAATTTGGTGCTTGTTGAATTTCTGCATTTAGCATGTTTTCATTGTGTTAAGTTTATCTGTTTTCGAAAACTTCCATCACAGCCTCCATTTTCATGCATCAGTAATTATTGTGCATTCGAATTTAAGATTGCTTTTCCACACTTCAGTTAAATCCCCTAGCTTGATTCGGTTTCCATGAGTTGAGTCACTACTTGCCATCACATTGGTTGGTTTATTAGGTTGTCTACCTTAATTTTCAGTGCCATTTTATTTCTGAATTGAAAACAAAACCCAATCACATTCGAAACCCGAAAACACAAACGACACCTAAATACGAGCTTGAATCGAACAACGTCAACTAGCCCCGAGAAAAATACGACCTGTGGCCCCTATATTACATTTTCAGTTTTGATTGTAAAAAGGGTTTCCAGCATTCCAGTTATTTCATTTATTCATTCATTGATATTTAAATTTGATGAGCCCATACATTTCGTGACAAATTAATCTAGTATATTTGGGCTCGTCAATGTTCGACCCGCACGTGTGATTTGCCATTTCGAGAACCATCCGAGCTCGATCAAACGGTCTCAGCATGGTCCCGCTCTTTTCCCAGTCCTTCATCGGACGACTAGTATCCTTCGTCGGACCTTCTAAATAGGCTTCTTATATCACAACGTCATTATCGTGTTTTACCCTCGACATCGTCTCCCTGCTGCTTTGAGCTCTGTTAGGGTTTCGGCGAGTCTTTCCCTTCCACCTTTCTTCTCCGACGATTCTTTCCTCCGGTTAGTTTCTTCACTCTTTCTTATCTCATGGACTCCCCCTCTTTATCTTCTTCCCTTGCCCTGCCTTGGTACTCGGTCATGGTAACTGACCTTACCACCAATGACCTGGAGCAGCTCCGGTCAAACTTCTTAATCCCCTCCGACCACCAAATGTGTCTGCCCAAATCCACCGACCCGCCTGACTCGGCCCCTACGGGCTACTTTACCTTGTCTCGGGACCACTTACAGGCCGGTCTCCGTTTCCCCATCCATCCTTTCATTTTCTCTATCTGCGCATACTTCTGTATCCCTCTGCCCCAACTAGTCCCGAATGCCATACGTTTGATGTGTGGCTCAACCATTATCTTTTCTTTGTACAAAATTCCCTTACAACCTAAGTCCTTCCATTACTTTTTCTATCCAAAGTAACAAGAGCTGGGCGACTTCTTCTTTCAAGCCCGAGCCAAAGCCTCTTTCCTCCTGAAACTCCCATCCTCCAATAAAGGATGGAAAGAGCGCTACTTTTTCGTTAAGCCCCCCTTGACTCCGAGTTGGCCCACAGCCTGGGTCGAGGAACTTCCTTCCTCCCCTCCCCTTTACAAGCCTTACCGCACCTCCGCGGCCTACCAGTCGGTCACATCCGAGCTGGACGATAGGCACTTTCACGGAGTGCACTTGCTGAGGAAAGAGATTCTTTTCGCCTTCGGTCTCAGCCTCATGCTGACTCCACCGTTGCCCTTAGTCGGTAAGGCTTACGATATCTCCTTTGATCATTCTTTAACTCTAATTGAACTCATGCTACTCTTGCAGTTTCCACCATGCTGGCCGCCTCCCTGAAAGCAGGCTTCAGACTGGATGATGCCGAGCTACAAGCCCGGATCGCTGTTGAGCTGAGCGCAAGGGAGGGTGCCCCTACCGAGAGTACTCCAGCAACTCCGACTTCAGCCATCCCCGAGCAAACGCCTGATGCCTCCAAGGCGACGCTTCCTGCAGCAACTGAACAACTCACCCCCTCAAAACGCTGATGGGTTTCTTCCCCCTCGGGGTGCTCAACCCCTCCTTCTTCCAGCAAACACTTGGAGAAGAAGAAGAAGAAGAAAATGACTCTCGACTCGGGAGTTCCTCGCACCTCCACTGCCATCGTACCCGTCGCCGATCTTGTTGCCGACCTCCCTGCCACGGTGTCGACTACCGACCCCTCCATCTCCTCTGACGCTCTCGATTCGGCATTACCCGAGGGGTCAGAGATTCCGCTTACTGAGGAGCAAATTGACCATCCAATGATGCACCTCCTGGTGCCCACCCGATCGGATTGCCACTTGAAGATGTCGCAAGGCGACTACCAGACCGGCATCGAGATCTTCGTCTGTATGGGTTGGTGGTTGACCACTATGAGCAAGGACTCGAGGAGTCCTACTTTCGGGGGTCTCGCAGCAAGGCCAACACCTTCTTCCTCAAGGCCACTCAGGTATGTCTAGGATCAATTCCTTCCCTCCTCGAGTATTCCGTTTTCCAACCCTAAGGTTTGTGTCTGTTGTGCAGTTCTGGGGGTCGTGCCATAGCCTGTCTATGTCACTCCTGACCCATGTCTCGGCTCGGGAAGAGGCAGAGAGGAAGGTGGAACGTCTAGAGACCCAGCTGAAGCATACGCAGCTTGCCTCCGACGAACCCGCTCTGAACAACTTGCGAGCCGAGGTCCAGGCCCTGCAGGACCGACTGGCTCATTCCAAAGAGCAGCTGGAGGCCGCCTGCAACCAGGTCGAGATGGCAAACCTGGCTGTATCCCAAACGAACCTCAGGATCTCCACCCTGAAGCATAACGAGTGGAAGGCCTTGGCTCTTCAAGCGAAGACCTAGGATAAACTGACTCAAGCGGAGGCTCAACTGCAAGAGGCGTCCGTAACCACCGATTCCCCCAAGGCCCAGCTGGAAGTAAGGACGCAAAGGCCTCAGCTCAGTCAAAGAGGGAAGCCGAACTGTCTGCTGAGTCCTCCTCCAAAGATCAATCATTGCAAGACCAAAAGGAGGAGCTCAAGCGGTTGACGAAGGAGAAGGATGAGTGGGAGGCAGCTCGGGCAGAGCTGATGGAGCTGCGCTCTTATAAGGAGACAGAGGCTGATCGGTTGGAAGCCCATAGGCTCAAGTGTATCAACTCCAAGGCCCATTCCGATCAGATCTCTGAGCGAGTCCGAACCATGCTAATGCATCAAGCGATCAGCATGATCCGGCAACTTAAACAAGGTGGGTATCTATTCCCCCGACATGCCCCCCACAGCTGTCTAGTTGCGAGATATGTCCAAGGATTTGCCTGACATAACCATCAAGCCTTTTAAATGAGGGTCGGGCCTCTTGCTTTCTTCTTTCTTTTCATGTAGAGGCGGCTGACCTCTAATTTTGTAATGTTCCTGCCCTTTGAATATAACTTTTCCTCTTTGCTCAAGCTTTTCCGAACGCAATTATCTTTACTTTCAAATGTTAATGGTCTGAGCGCTAGTGGGAGTGGCTCGAGTGAGAGGCTGAACGACCGACTCAGCTTCTGTGAGCCACTGAACCACAGGATTTAGCGTCCGAAAAACCTCTAAGTGTCTGCCACTCAAGGGAGAATATATTCGGGCTACTGGACCTTGCGGGTGTCCGCGTGGAACACTCGGGTGTTATAACTTCAGACTGTAAGTTCCTCGGGCCAGCTGACTGAGAGCTGGGAGACCAGTTAAGGAAATCCAGAAGGCTCATCTAGCAATAAATCACATAAAGACGAGAGATGAGTTCTTTGATCAATTAATGTTCGGGGAGCGTGGGCTACCACGCGTCCACCTGAGGTTCGAGCCAAGGATTTTGTGAGAGTGCGCCTGTTTGCGTGCGCTCGACTGCTTGGTCGAGTCAAGTCCGGGGAGCGTGGGCCGCCACGCGTTCGACCGGGACCCGAACCAAGGGATTTGCTGGAGCTTACCCGGTTGTGAGGATTTGGTTGCTTGGTCGAGTCAAGTCCGTGGAGCGTGGGCCGCCACACGTCCGACCGGGACCTGAACCAAGGGATTTGCGGGAGTTTGCCCATCTGTGAGAATTTGGCTACTTGGTTGAGTCAGACCCAGGGAGCGTGGGCCGCCACACGTCCGACCGGGACCCGAGCCAAGGAATTCGTGGGAGTTTGCCAAGGGTCTGGATCAGGTTAGCCCTTTTTGCCTCGGTCGTCCAATCGACCAACTTATGTCTTTTCGATCGTCATATCGGGGCAGATTCGTATCCCGCTTTCTGGCGACTGCATTAATTGGCGAGTGGACGTGTCGCTGGGTGAATGACGTATCGAGCAGCGAAACGTCAATCACCGGTCATTGGTGCCTTCGGGTGTCGAACTGTCGGTCGCCGGCACCATGCTTACGTCCTGTTAGACCTCGAGATTCCCTCATGATCTAATTGGAGGGTTATCATTCGATCCTGCCATTTACCGAGGCTTTCCTTGAACGACTAAGATCGGTCGCCTTCCCCTATATATAGGTGTGAGCCGCAGGTCTTGCCATCAACTTAAACTCCAGCAATCCAGTTCTACTTGCCACTCCTATCATAATTACGGTCATCTTTCCCGCTAATCCTTCATCACCAGACGTCGATCATGGATTTGGATGAAGAACTCTTCGAAATTCTCCTTCCCTCCGGCGAAAATTCCCCCATTATGACAACTGTCTTTCAGGCAACAACTTCCGCCGCTGCGGTCACTTCGAGTAAGGGGAAAGAACCAGTGAGGAGGTGCTAGCTTCCGATCTGGAAGTCGTAGATATGGATGATCAGCCGCTGGAGACCAGGCGCCAGATGATCCGGTCGACTAACTCCTTATCTTCACACGGAACTGCCGCCATTCCTCGCCCGGTGAAGAAGGTCGGGGTTCTTGCTCCTGCAGAGCACTCTGCCGCAGCCCCGATCACATCCAAGCTTGCGGCTCCCACTCTAGTGATCTCTGATCAGGAGACCACTCTTCCTCCGCCGACTCGCGGGGCTTCCTCTTCTTCTACCTCGGCGTTCTCTGTCCACTGGCCTCTGCACCTAGTCATGCCCTCCCGTGCAGACCTTACCACGGGTGATCGAGTGGTGCCTGTCACCGGGCCCCAGTTCAAGGAGTTGGCTCGGGAGGTTCATCTGTACGGCTCGCTCGGTGAGCGCTTCCATGATGGCCTCAACGAAGCTAGCTACTGGAGTCCCATCCAACGAGCCGACGCCTTCATCTCGGCGGCTAGTCAGGTTTGATTCTTTCTTTGCCCGTGCTTCTTTCTTTAATTTTCAATGCTTGCTATCTTTCTTGCCGTTCTACGGCTCATCCTATGATATAGGCGTCTGCCTGATGAGCTATGCTCGGGCTCTGCAACGAACAGAGGCCCGAGCGGAGAGATTGGAGACGCAACTTTGCCACGTGGAGATGCAGTCTAACGAGGACACTCTGAGCCGGCTGCGCGCCGAGAGCTTGAACCTTCTCGACCGTGCCATGGGCTCGGCGGCTCATGTTGATGAGCTGATGTCTGCACTAAACTCTGCTGATGCCTCGACCGTGTTAGATCGTGGCGCTTGCTAGAGGGGGGTGAATAGCACTTTTCTTGAACTTTTCTCTACAAGAGAGTTAGCACAATACAAAATATATGAAAAATAAGAATTTCAATGCTAACTCAGAGAATTTACTTGGTATCCACCCCAAAAGGTGACTAATCCAAGGATCCACGCACGAGCACACTCTCCACTATGAAAAGCCTCCTTCAAGGTGGAGAAAACATTTACAAGGTTGTCTTCTTTCTCTTTACAAGATAGAATAGAAATTGAGAGGAGGAACTGATCACTTTTGACACGAACAACACTTTGGTACACTAAAGAACCGTACCTTTCTCGTGCCCAAGAGTCACCCTTTAAATAAGAGTAAAGGACAACTCTATGAGTTGTCCAACCCGACATCAGTCGACTACCCCTGGGGCAGTCAACTGGTCTAGCCTTAATTGTTAGCCAACGGCTAGTTTTCGGGAGTATCAGTCGACTACCCATGGGGCAGTCGACTGGTCCAGGGTCTCAAACATTTTGTGAGTTTGAGAATTGGCTGACAGTCGACTGCCCAGCCTATACAATCTCTCTTCCTCACTCCGAAGACCCTCCTTGACCCTCCATCACGTGTGCCTTCAAGTATACTCCCTTGGCTCGCCTTTTGAAGTCTTCTTCCATCGGCTATCGTCCCTCGGATGCGCACACAAGCCTTCCCTTGGCTTGCCTCCATGCCACCCTTCACGTGTGCCCTTTGAAGTCCACTTCCCGGCTTGCCCTTGGAGTCCTCTTCCCTCGGCTCTCGTCCCTCGGA
This sequence comes from Boesenbergia rotunda, assembly GCA_024364735.1. NCBI lineage: Eukaryota > Viridiplantae > Streptophyta > Magnoliopsida > Zingiberales > Zingiberaceae > Boesenbergia > Boesenbergia rotunda. The sequence continues at coordinate 53,724 of JAGFNQ010003119.1, forward strand.
TAAGTCCTCCATGTGTGATTCTCCAAGTCCTGCAAACTCAATCACACATATCAAATAACAAGATAACACCCTAATCTTAAATCATCTTGACACACACATCAAAACCATGATTTTCCCGATCATCCTTGGGTCGATTGCCCCAACAATCTCCCCCTTTTTTATGTGTGGCAATATGTTTAAGTTAGGGAGAAAACACCAGCCAACAACAGTAATTGAAACAATAAGACATAGTAAGAAAACAAGAGATAACCTCCCCTTAACCTATGTCTTCTCCATTTTCAATTTTCATAAACCAAAATTAAACCAAAGTTAAGTTACAAACCTAACTTTTACCACTCATTCTTCCCCTTTGACACCATCAAAAAGATTACCCACAACAATACTAACCCATGACATCAAATGAGAGAATTTCGAATTTTTTTTAAAAAAAAATCAAATTGCTAAAACAGGGAGTATCAGTAGACTGCGACAGAGGGCAGTCGACTGATACTCTGTCAAATAGAATTTTCAGCTTCTGAGTTAAATTTCAGAAACCCCCCAAAAATTTCAAAAAATTCCAAAAATTATAAAAATTTGCAATCATGTTTAATGTGATATACTCTAACAAGGAAAAATGTCAGTTCATGAAAAATTCAAACATGCTTGACTTTTTGACTAAAGTCCAAATTTCTTGAAAACCACTAATTTTGTATCAAAGTTCCAACCTAGTTTTGCAATCATACATGTTCCAAGCTTATAGGAAAACATATAAAACACAGAATGATTTTCAAATGTTTAAAATGTCCAACCATGATCTTTGGACAAGATGTCCATTAATGAAACACTTGCTTTCCCCATGGTTGGTCTATTTTTCATAATTTGATACATCTTATGACCCAACACTATGCCATAAGCACATGTGAATCATTTGTATCATCCTAATGGATCAAGCACCACCTTCCTATTGAATTACTCCAAGGTTCATCCTATACTTCTACAAAACACATACCAAGGTCCCTTCTTAAGGATGTGAACTCCGCTCCGGGAAGATGCTTGGTAAATATATCGGCAAGGTTTGACTTTGACTCAACATAGTGTAAATCTATGTCACCCATTGCCATATGATCCCTAATGAAGTGATGCTTCACTTCAATGTGTTTTGTTCTAGAATGGTGAACCAAATTTTTAGTCAAGTTAATTGTACTTACATTAACACACAAGATCTTGACCTTGGAGTAATGTAACTCATAATCCTCTAAGGTATGCATGATCCAAAGTAGTTGAGACACACAACCACCCATTGCCACATATTCGGCCTCTGTTGTCGATAGGGCAACACATGGTTGTTTCCTACTACTCCAACTAACTAAAGATGACCCAATAAATTGACATCCTCCACTAGTACTTTTCCTATCTAGTTTACAACCCGCATAGTCCGAATCGGTGAATCCAAAAAGTTCAACATTTGGAGTTCTGGGATACCAAAGCCCAACATTAAGAGTACCTTTAATATATCTTAAAATCCTCTTGACTACCACTAAATGAGACTCTTTGACACATTATTGGTACCTTGCACACATACTTATAGCAAATAATATATCGGGTCTACTAGCGATTAGGTAAATAAACTACCAATCATGCTCCTATATTTCTTTGAGTCTACCATTTTACCTTCATGATCACTATCCATTTTGCATTTGTTTCTATAGGGGTAGATACTACCTTAGCATTTCCTAGTCCAAATTTTTTAATGATTTTCCTAGCATATTTAGTTTGATACACATGAGTTCCTTCATTTGTTTGTTTAACTTGTAGGCCTAAAAAGAAAATCAATTCTCCCACAAGACTCATCTCAAACTCATTTTCCATGCATTTAATGAACTCATGGAGAAATTCCTATTTGTTGACCCAAAGATAATATCATCCACATAGACTTGGACCACAAAGATGTCCTTATCCTTAGATTTTAGGAATAAAGTTGGATCAATTGTTCCTCTCCTAAAACCCTTAGATACTAAGAATGATGAGAGCCTTTCATACCAAGCCCGGGGAGCTTGTTTCAATCCATACAAGGCTTTTCACTACAAGAAATTTTGGATTCAACAACACCAAAAAGACAACGATTTTAAAAAAAACCGTTGTCTTTTTTTATTTAACAACGGGTTTTTGAAAAAACCCGTTGATGTTGAAAAAATTTTTACGGAAAAAGACAACAGTTTTTAAAAAATCGTTGTCTTATGTATGTCAAAGACAATAGTTTTTTAAAAACCGATGTCTATTTGGTTGGTTACGACAACGGATTTTAAATAACCGTTATCTATCTGTGTTGCTTACGTGATAATACATAACAGTGAACGCGCTCGCGAAATTGAAAACGTCCGCCTCTCCTTAATTCATTCTCTTCCTTCACCACAGCGAGTGACAACGTCCAACCCTAAGACACCTCCCCTAAGACGCCCCTTTTCGCACGAACATTTCTACCGTCCATGGCTGCCCCCAAACCTCGTCTCCCCTCTTTGCCGCCGCCGCCACCACCTTCTCCTCCGGTTCTACTACTTCTAGGGCTACAGTGAGGCTGAGATGAGGCGTGAAACGGAGCTGCAGACGAGCCTTTTGTCGCTCGCAGTGCTGATGGCTGTTGTCGGTATCTGTACCTTGTCCCTCAAGAAGATGCTCGGAACATACGCCTTCGGGATCGTAGGATATTTGTCATGGCGTTGAACTCCCTGCGACGACCATGGCGTTGAACTCCCTGCTCATACTACTGAATCCACCCTCGCTGACGTCGTCGACACTCCCGGCGGAGAGGGAAGCCGACGAGCGGATGCTGCCGCCCTCCCAGGGGTCCCGGCGGCCGCCTCAGCTCGCGGGGCCTAACGCGTGGATGTCGCGGAACTCGGCGGCAGTGTTTTCATGGTCTCCTCCGCCACCGCTGCCGCTGCGAGGCCTGGGATCGCTCAACAACCCAGGCGGCGGGGGTGACGGAGGGGAGGGCGGTGATTCGGGCGAGAACAACCACGCCGAGGTGTTGCTCGTGCTGGCGAATGCCGAAAGGACGCTCGAGAGCCTCCCCAAGGACTTGGCTGCCGCGATTGAGAACGGGAGGATCCCCGGGTTGATCGTGCGGCGGTTCTTTGAGCTCAAGAGGTCGCCGGTCTTCCGATGGCTGCTCCAGTTTGGGGGATTCAAGGAGAGGCTCCTTGCTGACGACCTTTTCTTGGCTAAGGTCGCCATGGAGTGTGGCGTCGGCATCTTCACTAAGGTGCTATGTTCAATCCCTTAACACCCTGTTTGGAAACTTTTAAGTAAGGAATTGGAATTCCGACCGGAATTGAATTCCAATTCTCATGTTTGGAATGAATAGTAAACAACAGAATTGAATTCCAATTCCAGTGTTTGGAATCAATCGGAATTGAAATCACTTATTATATTTTTACCATTTTACCCTTAAGCAAAATAAAGATGGAAGCAGGGTTGCAGCAGGGTTGCAGCAGGGTGAATTAGTCATTTTAAAGTTGGAAGGGAATGGAATTCAATTCCTTTCCCAAATCAGACCCTTTTGGGTCTGATTTATTTTGGGGTGTGTGAAGGGAATTGGAATTCAATTCCTTTCCAATTCCTTTTTAAAATTTGCTACCAAAGAAGGGAATTGAATTCCAATTCCCTTGGGAATTCCAATTCCCTCCTTTCCAAACAGGCTGTAAGAAAAGCATCGGAGCTCTCGATGTCTGTTCTTTCACACATTTTAGATCTATTATCTTTACCAAGTATGAATGTGGTCACTTTTTTTCCCCCTATTAGACATCATGCTGTACCATTCATGCTTTGACTACTTTCTTGTAGTCATACTTTTACCGATTTCACATTTCTACTTTCTCCTGATGTAGGTATTATAGCCTGTTTAGTTGGATGAATGATTCTTGAATAGGAGGGATGATGATTCGGGAGGTAAAGTAACTCAAAAAGTTTAAGGAACAATCTCTTAATGAACTTTTCTTGTTCCTTTCCCTATTCCTCCCCTCCACCCTACCAATCCCAAAGGATTTTTTTTAAAATTAATTTTTATAAACTTTTCTTATTAGTTATTAAATTAGCTGATAGTTTATATACTTAATTTCTCTATGTTGGTTTCAGGCTTTATTTCTCACAAGGATTTTTATTGAAAATGTTTGAAATAGTTAGTCCAATGAAGGATTTTTTATAGAAGCTACAGAATAATATTCCAGCGTCATAGTCAGGAGTAATTATTCTTAATCATAAAAAATTGCTTTAGATACTGCAAGCGGAGCCATTGGACTGATGGTTTTTCGCTGCTTAGATTTTTTGCTATACACATGCACATATAGTGACTAAAAATAGTTGAAGGATCAGTTTTCTGATATGTCTTATATTTTAGCTGAGTTTATGAATCATGTGTTTTAGTCATGACATTGATGCCAATTCTAGGTCGACTAAGTGCAAATTACTGTCTTGTATTTACAACAAATGTTCATGCCTGTAATGACTTTTCCTTTTGTAGAATCTCCACCATTTAATTGTTCTTCTTTTTATCATGTATGCATATCTTAATTTTTTTTAATGATATTTGACTTCCTTTAATTCTAATATGAGCTTACCCATTTCAGACAGCCGCTGAGTCGGAGCGTCGTAGAGAGAACTTTATTAAGGAATTGGATTTTGTTATCTGTGACGTGGTATGATTTATATCATGATATTTCCTTTTAGTGTGATTAAAGGCTCAGCTAATTAGTCTTTTTTACCTTTCATATGAGGATGATTCACCTTTTGAATTATGATCTAAAATTGTTAATATACTTGCTACTGTATTGTTGAAATAGGATGGAACCAAATCAGTCACAAAATGACTTGGAAGGAAAACAACCTGTCATATAAACTGTCAAAGGATATGTTACAAGCATAAGATTGAACACAAACAATTTGTTTGATCTATTTGCTATTGATCTATTTGCTTCTTTGATTTGTTTGATGCAGGCGGTTCACTGAATTGCATTTTTGACATTGGCAAGTTAAATTTTGGATGATTACTCTGACAAATCATGACACCATGTAATGTTGTAATCTCAGATAGATGGTGTTCTTGAGTAGCCAATATCTATTTGTGAATATTGCAAGGTTGAATGTAGGTGCTTATAGACATACCATTTTGAACTTTAGTGAATGTTGATAAAGCATGATAATAGTAATAGTCTCACTGCACAAACATTGGCTCTTTTTTACTTCTTAGTATGAAGCTCTATAGGTTGTACTTGAGGTATGTTAGTCCAGATGCACGCATTTATTGAAAAGATAATATTATTTTAGTTAACTGCTTTCATCCACTATTCTTATTCAATGTATTGTTATATACTTTATTAGCCTGTATAAACCTTGTTCTGATTTTGTTGGAACAATGTGTTTGGATTTGAGGCGCAAGTCTGTATGAAGATGTCACTGATACATTAACTTTTGCAGTATATATTATGACAGTTTGATGTTAGGACGTACATGATGTGAGAACTAAAATACTTGCATTCTAGTTGCATAAATTTATAAGATAGGCATGCATAGGCTCTTTGGAAGATCTTGAATTTAGTAGTGTGTTGGTGGATGCTGAAGTTAAGATTGACTTTGGTGGGGTAGTTATTTTGGGGTTTCATGTTAGATATTTTAGGAGGCTGGGAGTATTGTATTCTGTGATGCATTTGACAGGATTTTTCAGGAAAGGTAATCTTACTGGTTTTGTGCAATGATGAAACTATATGCCTCATATTCTTGTTTCAATGTATGGTGCCCTTTCCTTAATTAGTAACTGCTTTGATAAATTTACGAGTGGCTATGTACTGTAGGGTGATTATTTGGTTCATTTTATGGATATTTCTCGTGATGAACTTGCTAGAAGACCTGATGAAATTCCTGTTGAGAAGTTACAGGTATCTTTCTTGTTTTTATTTGTCATCTAGAATCTCACATAGTAGTGAAACTCCACATCAGAGTAACGTTTTTGCCATTGGTTCAACAGTCACTTCTCGATCTTGCTTTGCGATCAACTGCTGCTGCTTCGGATCCTTGCCATGAAGAGTTGACTTCTTGTGTGGTAATTGCTAGAGTTCATGTTATGGCATGCACTTGCTGAACCTTATGAAGTTTTGTTTATAAACCCATATCCTTTGCTAAGCAGGGAAGAGTTCCATTGTTCAAAAGACTAAATACACTTACAGATTTGGATTCCACTGAATCTATGGAGGATAATAAACCTTCTTTGGATCCTGATATACAATCTGAGCTGTTAAATATTACTGGTGTGGAGACGTTCTGCCTTGGATACAAGGTTTCATTCACATCTCCTCATGTTCTCTTATATTTAAGCACACTGTTGGAAATGATGCTTTGACTGTTTCAGGTTCCATGGCCCTTATCATTGATTATTCCCAGAAAAGCTTTAACAAAATACCAGTTGATATTCCGTCTCCTATTCCACTGCAAACATGTAAATCGCCAGCTTTGCATGGCATGGCAAGTACATCAGGTATAGAAGTCGTTAGTTCTTCAGAATGATTGCTCTGAATGATTTTCACCCAGCTGTATTCAATAACTTTTTATAATTATTCAGTGATTTCGTGCCATTAACATTCTTGGAAAGCCCATTCTTAGATCTTCGATTCTTTGCCGAAGCATGCTTAAATTCATCAATAGCCTTTTGCATTATCTAACTTTTGAGGTGATTTCTTCATTTGTTTGATCCATATTCTAGTCTATAGTCTTACACAGTGATCAAATATCAGAAACAGTTATCTACTTTAAGTTTTCTCTTTGAGAAAACTTCTTTATGCTTCTGCTAACTAAACTTTAAATTAACTGACATTAATAAGTTTATTTACTTGAATCTCCTGAGCCCTGATCATTTATATTGACTTCTCTATATTATGCAGGTTTATCCAATGTACAAGGCATTCATTGAACTAGATTTGCAAACAGCACATATAAAAATCTTCAACAAGTTCAATCCATTTACAGGCTTCCAGAATCCAACCTACATCCTAAAGGTTAGTCTTTGGATTTTGTTGCATATATGGTTGATAATGTTTGGAGGCATAGTATTTGCAAACTGTTTATATTGATGTCTTCAGCTAATTCATATGAAGCTTAAACTCTTTTCTAATATTGCAGTCACTAAGGAAATGTAACAATAGTTGTGCAAGCTAGAATACATTGAGATTTTTTTTCCTTAGTGATAAGCTATTGTTACTAAGGAAATCATTTTTTCCCTATCATGAATGTATGTTGCCTATCATGAATGTATTATTTTGATATAAAAAAGAACTCAGCTGGTTGCTTGTTTTGTTTCAGACCAATTTCAGATGACAACATTGCATCTTTGTTATATTATAATATAGTTGTATCATAATTATCTTCTAGAATCTTTTGTTCTACTATTTTTAGTTGTGAATGCTCATTTTATATTTCTATTTGTTGTGACAATTCATATCCAAGGGAAGGAATCAGCTTATGGTGTAAAGCTAAGGAGCGCAGCTGTCTTCATCCGGTTGACTGCACTTGGATGAAGCTAGCTGCTGGAGATATTTTGATGATGTAATTATCTTAGTTTCTGGTACTTCTTGATGTATATGATACTTTGATGATGTTATCTGAATTTGGACTAATACTGGGGATCTTGATGTATGATATTTGCGGAGTATAATGTATAATATTTTGATGTGTATATATGATAGTTTGAAGTGTGTTTGCTGAATATTGTTTAATTATTAAAATAATTTAATTTTTAAATGATATTTATTGTAAATTGTTGGCTGCCTCAACCAAAAGACAACAATTTTTATTTGTTGTTAAATTACTGTTTAAATCATACATAAATAACGGTTCAATACTATTGTTAACCTGTTGTCGATCACATTAAAAGACAACGGTGAACACCTATTGCTACACTGTTGTTATTGACTATAAACGACAACGGTTTGTAACTGTTGATGTAGATCACCCCTTTTAATAACATGACCTTTAATAACAGTGATTTTCGCCTACGACAACGGTGAACGCCCGTGGTTAATTAGCATTTTTCTACTAGTGTTTCTTAGTTTGTAGACATGTCTAGGGTAATTTGGGTTCTTAAACCTGGGCGATTGTTCTACATAGACCTCTTCTTTGATGACCCCATTAAGGAATGCCGACTTCACATCCATTTGGTGAAGTGTGAAACCCATGTGAGCGATATATGCTAATAAAATTCTAATAGACTCTAATCTAGCTACGGGGGCATATGTCTCATCATAGTCAAGACCCTCTACTTGATTAAACCCCCTAGCTACCAACCTAGTTTTATTTCTAGTTATCTTTCCTTGATCATCTAGCTTGTTCCTAAAGACTCATCTAGGAGTGACAATGATACAATCATTGGGCCAAGGAACTAACTCTCATACTTCACTTCTTTCAAATTGATTCAACTCCTCTTGCATAGCTAGGACCCAATCCACATCACCTAATGCCTCATCAATAGATTTTGGTTCTAATTGAGAAATCAAGACAATTTGACTACTTTGTTCCCTAAAGTAAGACCTAGTCCTCACCCCTTAAGTGACATCACTCACTATTTGGTCAATGGGGTGATCTTGGTGATGCCTTAAGGGCCTAGAGGTTATGTGTTCATTAACTACATGATGTTCATCCTCTAATGCACTTCTCTCTCTCCCTTGATCATTGCCCCCAAATGTAGGTTTTGAATTTCTTGGGCAAGGGGTTGACTTTCTTCTGTATGCTTATCAATAGAAGATTTTCTAGGGTAAGTGTTGGTAGACTCATCGAATTCCACATTGGATGACTCCTCAATTACCTTGGTCCTTTTGTTATATACCCTATATCCCCTACTAGTGGATGAATATCCAACTAAGATCCCCTCATCCACTTTAGACTCAAACTTCCTCAAATCATCCTTGGTGTTTAAAACATAAACCTTACACCCAAAACCCCTAAAATAGTGAACTTGTGGAGTTCTCCCATTCCACAACTCAAATTGGGGTTTTCCTAAAAACCTATGAATTAAGACCCGGTTTTGGATGTAACAAGCGGTATTTACCGCTTCGGTCCAAAAGTAGCTAGGAAGAGAATATGCATTAAGCATAGTCCTAGCGGCCTCTTGTAAGACTCTATTTCTCCTTTCTACTACATCATTTTGTTGAGGGGTCCTTGGGCATGAAACTTCATGCTTGTACCCATTTTCTAAACAAAATTGCGAGAAGTTTGAATTTTCAAACTCCCCACCATGGTCACTCCTAATTCGGTTTATTTTGAGGTGTTTTTCATTTTCAACCCTCTTACTAAAACCTATGAAAATTTCTAAGGTATCATCCTTATGTTTCATGAAAAATACCCAAGTAAGTCTAGAAAAATTATCTACAATTACCAAACAATATTTACTCCCTACCAAGGATGAAGTACTATGACAATCAAATAAGTCTATATGCAATAATTCTAAAGGTAAAGTAGTGCTAGTTAAGGTTTTACCTTTGTGTGATGACCTAGATTGCTTACCCTCTTGGCATGCATCACACATCTTGGTCTTTTCGTACTTGATCATGGGAAGCCCCTTCACCAACTCCTTCTTGGCAACTCTTGCAATATTCTTCATGTTGATGTGCCTAAGTCTCTGGTGCCACAACCATCCTTCTTCTTCTTTATATATGAGACACTTAGGCAAATTGTTAGAAGTATAAGCAAGATTAAGATAGCAAAGATTAGCCTCTCTATATCCTTCTAGCATAATACTCTCGGATCCATTTTGCTTAATTAAACACTTTCTAGCATGAAACTCAACCCTATATCCCGCATTACAAAGTTGACTCACACTAAGTAAATTAAACTTCATATCTTTAATCAAAAGAACCTTATGGATAGTGATTGTAGGAGATACCTCAATGGTGCACCTATCAATTATTTTGAGTTTTCCACTATTTTCGAAAAATACGGTTCCTTCTCTTAGATAACTAAGGGTGGTGAATTTGCTCACATCTCCGGTCATGTGCCTTGAACACCCGCTATCTACTATCCACATATTTGAGGCTTCCTTTACCTTCACCCATACAACACGGAAAACACAAGCTTTTGGTACCCAAATACTAGTTCCACAAGAATCATTTAAATACTTCTTTGGTATCCAAGCCTTCTTTGTATTTCCCTTAACACATTGTCTCCTAGAGGCACCCTTTCTACCCATAAGTGAAACAAAAGCTACCTCCTTGGTTTTTGGCCTATAACCTATCCCGGCTTTGTTATACACGGTTCTTTGGCTATTTATTATTATATCAAGGTTGCTAGAGCCAACTTGAAATTTCCTAAGTGCCTTGGTGAGCTCCTCTACCTTTTCCCTTAGTTCCCTATTTTCTTTTTCCAAACATGCATCATTTGAAACAATAGAGGGAACATGCAAATTGTCCTTAAGTTTCATTGATTCTAATTTAAGCATGCAAACTTCATTCTTTAATTCCTTAACTTTCCTCTTAGCCTTAGCCAAATCAACATTTGTACTAGTAATAATTTTGATAAGAGTAGAGGAGGGTAAGCTATATACCTCACTTACTGAAGCCTCAAATTCGGATGATGAACCTTCAGTTTCATCTTCACTACTAGAGCTCCTCTCATCATCGGATGACTCCAAATTGTCCACTCCCATTAGTGCGAAGTGTGACACGTGATCTCCTTCTTCCTCCGATGAAGATGGATCATCCCAAGTAGCTTTGAGAATTGTGGCACTCTTCTCTTTTCCCTTGGATTTCTTCTTGTCACCCCTCTTTTTTCTCCTCCTTCTTTTCTTTTCTTCTCTTTAGTTGTGGGCACTCATTCTTCATGTGTCCCTCTTGGTGGTAATTATAGCAAATGATCTCTTTTCCTTTGCTCTTACTCTTTGAACCTTTCCTACCATAAGACTTGTTAGAAAAACTTTTAAAAGCTCTACGCATTTTTCTTATATGAAAGCCTCTTGGTCGCTATCCATTGAAGTGCTTGACTCCTCCGAGTCGGATGATGATGAATAGACGACCTTCTTCTTTTCCTTCTTCTTTTCCTTCTTCTTTTTCTTTTCCTTTTCTACAATAAACGCTACACCTTTTTCTTTAGAAGAAATATTAGCTTACTCATGTAACTCAAATTCACAAAACAAATCATCTAACTTTATCGTAGAAAGATCCCTTGATACTTTGTCGGCATCAACCATTGATGCCCACAATATAGTCCTAAGGAATGATTGTAAAACATACCTCACGAGATCTCGGTTTTCAACCTTTTCACCAATTACACAGAGCTCGTTGATGATTTCTTTGACTCTCCCATGTAGTTGGCTTACCGTCTCGTTTACCTTCATGGAGAGCGATTGTAGTTGGGCAACCAAGAGATCCTTCTTTTCCCTTCTTGACTCATTGGACCCTTCGTTGAGTTCGATAAGCTTGTCCCAAAGCTCCTTGGCGCTCTTGAAAGGCCCCACCTTGTTTAGTTGTTCCTTTGATAATCCACATTGAAGCGTTGTGGTGGCCTTCGCATTGGCTTGCGCCTTCCTCATCACCTCCTTGGTCCAACTCCTCATCGGTAGTGGCTCTCCTTGTTCATTGACGGGTGCATCGATGCCATCTACAACACTCATCCAATTTTCAATATTGTTCATTAAGTAGTACTCCATCCTACCTTTCCAATAAGCGAAGTCGTTTCCGTCGAAGAACGATGGCCTTGCGGTGCTATAGCCATCTTGAAACGCCATTTCTTGTTACTCCGGTCGATGGTGAGTTCTCCCGAAGCGAACCAGCTCTGATACCACTTATTAGATCATGGCGCTTACTAGAGGGGGGGGGGTGAATAGCACTTTTCTTGATCTCTTCTCTACAAGAGGGTTAGCACAATACAAAATATATGAAAAATAAGAATTTCAATGCTAACTCAAAGAATTTACTTAGTATCCACCCCGAAAGGTGACTAATCCAAGGATCCAAGCACGAGCACACTCTCCACTATGAAAAACCTCCTTCAAGGTGGAGAAAACCTTTACAAGGTTGTCTTCTTCCTCTTTACAAGATAGAATAGAAATCGAGAGGAAGAATTGATCACTTTTGCCACGAACAACACTTTGGTACACTAAAGAACCGTACCTTCCTCGTGCCCAAAATTCACCCTTTAAATAAGAGTAAAGGATAACTCCACGAGTTGTCCAACCCGACACCAGTCGACTGCCCCAGGGGCAGTCGACTGGTCTAGCCTTAATTGCTAGCCAACGGCTAGTTTTCAGGAGTATTAGTCAACTGCCCCTGGGGCAGTCAACTGGTCCAGGGTCTCAAACATTTTGTGAGTTTGAGAATTGGCTGGCAGTCGACTATCTTTCTACCAGTCGACTGCCCAACCTATTGATAATTACTATTTTGTTAATCATTTTAGGCTCTCAAATCCATGTATTGATTCCTTTTCATATGCTTAAGCTTGCATTTATATTAGGATCCATGAGTTACTTCTATTTTAACTTTGGATTCAAATCTTTGAATATTTGAGATGTTTTTGTTATTAAATTTGAATCTAATTTTGTAGGCTTCGAATGATCATGGATCTAGATCAGATTAGATAAAACCCGAGCTCAGAATTGGCTTCGATCAAGGGGATCAAGAGATGGATCAATGTGGGCCATCCGATCAAGAAACGGGGTGATCTGAGCCTTCTTTCAGTTTCTGATCAATCCGAGCCTACGATAGAGCGAATCTAGTCTATAGATCAAGATCTGAAGCTTTGAACCAAATCAGAGTCCATCTGACCGTCGGATCAAGCTTAAAGGGAGTTTTAACCGTCCATTCAAGAGGCAGAGAGATCTGAGCCATTCGTTGCAGATCTGATTGATCCAAGCTAAGGAGAAGTAGATCAGGACTATTGATGGAGATCTGGAAGGTTTGGTTCAGATCAGAGTAGATCCGATCGTTGGATGCAATAAGGATGATCACAACCGTTCATTGTTAACTAATAAAATAGAATTCTCCGATCAGATCTGGCGTCGTCGCGAGTTTACCCTGTTCTTCCCAGTTCATCTTTTTCTTCTTCGAATTCTTTACGCGGCCACTTCAGATTCAAGTCTTTGCCAATTTTCAATCAAAAGATCGTGTTGGTGCAAGTTGCATCAATGATGTTCTCCTTTAAGTGTTTTAATGTTTGACAATAGACTTAAGTCAGTGATACATTGAACAAAGGAAGGGGAGTTAAGAAAGGAGTAACCAAAGTGAAGAAAAGTCCTAGTTAACCTAGGCACTAAGACCTGGTGAGTGAAGCTGAGCACTAAGACCTGCTCGGAAGGTGGGCACTAAGTCCTGGCATAGGGCTGGGCACCGAAGACCTGCTCGGAAGGTGGGCACTAAGACCTGGTGAGTGAAGCTGGGCACTAAGACCTGCTCGGAAGGTGGCCACTAAGTCCTGGCAAAAGGTTGGGCACCGAAGACCTGGTTCGGGGAATTGGGCACGAAGACCTGGCCGAGGGTTGGACACCTAAGTCTTGGACCTAGGGTTTGGGCACGGAGTCTTGGTCCGAAGGACTGAGCAACTTAGCTGAGCGATGACTAAGGACAGAAGTAGAGACGGGTCGGGGTTCGGGCGTCTCAAGGTCCGGAGTAATCGGAGGCTAAGCAAAAGTCCACCCGAAGGACTGTGTGGCAACCGTCTCCTGAAAGGAGTAGGTGGAAGGCGCGTTCTCGGGGGGGTGAGAACTTGCGTCAGTTCGACCTAGGGTTTCGTGGAAATCCGAAGTCCGAACCAAGTCCTTAAGGCTAATATTATATGTATATGTGCTTTGTGTTTGTGTATCTTGAAGGTACCAAGATTGGAAGACAAAGCAAGGAAAAAACAAGGCCTGGAAGCCTTAAAGCAGGGCGCCCCCATCAGTGGGTGCGCCCCCAAGCATCCAGGGCGCCCCCAGTGTCCGGGGCGCCCAAGCCAAAGAAGGAAAAAGCAGTTTTCATATGGTAAGCAGAATAGGCTTCAAGCGGGGCGCCCGGGAGGTCCGGGGCGCCCGGGTTCAAACCTGTATTTGCTGTTTCGAGTCCGAAACACAGATAAGCCTTCATGAGGGCGCCCGGGAGGTACGGGGTGCCCTGGTCAAAGGTTTTATCAGCTGCGGCGAGGTCGACGCGGGGATAAGGTTTGACCGAGTTTATCGGGGCGCCCCCAACGTCCAGGGCACCCCCAGGAGTGCTATAAAAGGGGCTTCGACCCTTCTGCTTCAAACACAACTGCTAAGTGCTATTCTGATCACTCTGACCGACGACAACGCCCTAAAGACGAGGCTCTACGACCGGGAGGCTCCAGGAGGAAGTGCGCGGCACTTCGGAGGTCCAGATCGGCTGAGTTTTAGATCTTGTTTGTTCAGTTTGATTTTATTGTTCCGCATTCAATTTATTTATCTTTTGATTGTAATCTTGCACTGGAAGTCGGGTTTCTCCACCTCCAGAAAGNGAAAATTCATGCTTGTACCATTTTCTAAACAAAATTGTGAGAATGTTGAATTTTCAAACTCCCCCGATGGTCACTCCTATTCGGTTAATCTTGAGGTATGAAAATTTCTAAGGTATCATCCTTATGTTTCATGAAAAATACCCAAGTAAATCTAGAAAAATCATCTACAATAACCAAACAATATTTACTCCCTACCAAGGATGGAGTACTATGCAATCAAATAAGTCCATATGCAAAAATTCTAAAGGTAAAGTAGTGCTAGTTAAGGTTTTACCTTTGTGTGATGATTTGATTGCTTACCCTCTTGGCATGCTCACACATCTTGGTCTTTTCGTACTTGATCATGGAAGCCCTTCACCAATTCTTTCTTGGCAACTCTTGCAATATTCTTCATGTTGATGTGCCCAAGTCGTCGGTGCCACAACCATCCTTCTTCTTCTTTAGATATGAGACACTTAGGCAAATTGTTAGAAGCATAAGCAAGATTAAGATAGTAAAGATTAGCCTCTCTATATCCTTCTAGCATAATATTCTCGGATCCATTTTGTTTCATTAGATACTTTTTAGCATGAAACTCAACCCTATATCCCGCATCACAAAGTTGACTTACATTAAGTAGATTAAACTTCATTCCCTTAATTAAAAGAACTTTGTGGATAGTGATTGTAGGAGATACCTCAATGGTGCCCCTACCAATTATTTTGAATTTCCCACTATTTCCGAAAGATACGGTGTCTTCTTTTAGATAGCTAATAGTGGTGAACTTGCTTACATCTCCGGTCATGTGCCTTGAACACCCGCTATCCACTATCCACATTTTTGAGGCATCCTTCACCTTCACCTAAGCAACACGGAAAACATAAACTTTTGGTACCCAAATGTTAGTTCTACAAGAATCATTTAACTACATCTTTGGTACGCAAGTCTTCTTTGCATTTCCCTTAACCCTTTGTCTCCTAGAGTTATCCTTTCTACCCATAAGTGAAACAAAAGCTATCTCCTTGGTTTTTGGCCTATAACCTATCCCGATTTTGTTATACACGGCTCTTTGGCTATTTATTATCATATCAAGGTTGCTAGAGCCAACTTAAAATTTTCTATGTGCCTTGGTGAGTATCCTCTACCTTTTCCCTTAGTTCCCTATTTTCTTTTTCCAAACATGCATTATCTGAAACAATAGAGGGAACATGCAAATTGTCCTTAAGTTTCATTGATTCTAACTTAAGCATGCAAACTTCATTCTTTAATTCCTTCACTTTCCTCTTAGCCTTAGCCAAGTACTAGTAATAATTTTGATAAGAGTAGAGGAGGGTAAGCTATATACCTTACTTATCGAAGCCTCGGATTCGGATGATGAACCTTCACTTTCATCTTCACAACTAGAGCTCCTCTCATCATCGGATGACTCCAAATTGTCCACTCCCATTAGTGCGAAGTGTGACACGTGATCTCCTTCTTCCTCCGATGAAGATGGATCATCCCAAGTAGCTTTGAGATTTGTGGCACTCTTTTCTTTTCCCTTGGATTTCTTCTTGTCACCCCTCTTGTTCTCCTCTTTCTTTTCTTTTCTTCTCTTTAGTTGAGGGCACTCATTCTTCATGTGTCCTTCTTGGTGGCAATTATAGCAAATAATCTCTTTTCCTTTGCTATTGCTCTTTGAACCTTTTCTAGCATAAGACTTGTTAGAGAAACTTTTAAAGGCTCTACGCATTTTCCTTACCATAAAAGCCTCTTGGTCGCTATCCATTGAAGTGCTTGACTCCTCTGAGTCGGATGATGATGAATAGACGACCTTTTTCTTTTCCTTCTTCTTTTCCTTCTCCTTTTTTACAATAAACGCTACACCTTTTTCTTTAAAGGAAATGTTAGCTTGCTCATGTAACTCGAATTCACAAAATAAGTCATCTAACTTTACTGTAAAGAGATCCCTTGATACTTTGTAAGCATCAATCATTGATGCCCACAATGTAGTCCTAGGGAATGATTGTAGAACATACCTCATGAGATCTCGGTTTTCAACTTTTTCACCAATTACATGGAGCTCGTTGATGATTTCTTTGACTTTCCCATATAGTTGGCTTACCATCTCGTTTGCCTTCATAGAGAGCGATTGTAGTTGGGCAACCAAGAGATCCTTCTTTGCCTTTCTTGACTCGTTGGACCCTTCGTTGAGTTCGACGAGCTTGTCCCAAAGCTCCTTGGCGCTCTTGAAATGCCCCACCTTGTTTAGTTGTTCCTTTGATAATCCGCATTGAAGCGTTGTGGTGCCCTTCGCATTGGCTCGCGCCTTCCTCATCACCTCCTTGGTCCAATTCCTCATCGGTAGTGGTTCTCCTTGTTCATTGACGGGCGCATCGAAGCCATCTACAACACTCATCCAATTTTCAATATCGTTCATTAAGTAGTACTCCATCCTACTTTTCCAATAGGCAAAGTCGTTTCCGTCGAAGAACGATGGCCTTGTGGTGCTATAACCCTCTTGAAACACCATTTCTTGAATGCTTCGGTCGACAGTGAGTTATCCCGAAGCAAACTAGCTCTGATACCACTTCTTAGATCGTGGCGCTTGCTAGAAGGGGGGTGAATAACACTTTTTCTCAACTTTCTCTACAAGATGGTTAACACAATACAAACAAAATATATGAAAAAAATAAGAAATCCAATGCTAACAAGAGTATTTACTTGGTATCCACCCCGAAAGGTGACTAATCCAAGGATCCACGCACAAGCACACTCTCCACTATGAAAAATCTCCTTCAAGGTGGAGAAAACCTTTACAAGGTTGTCTTCTTCCTCTTTACAAGATGGAATAGAAATCGAGAGGAAGAACTGATCACTTTTGGCATGAATAACACTTTGGTACACTTGAGAACCGTACTATCCTCGCGCCCAAAAATCACCTTTTAAATAAGAGTAAAGGACAACTCCACGAGTTATCCAACCTGACACCAGTCGGGGGCAGTCGACTGGTCTAGCCTTAATTACTAGCCAACGACTAACCCAACAGCTAGTTTTCGGGAGTATCAGTCGACTGCCCCTGGGGCAGTCGACTGGTTCAAGGTCTCAAATATTCTGTGAGTTTGAGAATTGGTTAGCAGTCGACTGCCTTTTTACCAATCGACTGCCCAGCTTATACAATCTCTCTTCCTCACTCCGAAGACCCTCCTTGACCCTCCTTCACGTGTGCCTTCAAGTACACTCCCTTGGATCGCCCCTTGAAGTCTTCTTCCACCGGCTATCGTCCCTCGGATGCACACACAAGCCTTCCCTTGGCTTGCCTCCATGCCACCCCTCACGTGTGCCCTTTGAAGTCCACTTCCCAGCTTGCCCTTGGAGTCCTCTTCCCTCGGCTCTCGTCCCTCGGATAAGTCCTCCATGTGTGATTCTCCAAGTCCTGCAAACTCAATCACACATATCAAATAACAAGATAACACCCTAACATTTAACCATGTTGACACACATATCAAAATCATGATCTTCCCGATCATCCTTGGGTCGATTGCCCCAACATTTGCCCTTAACGTGGTTCAACCTCCTAGCTCGGGAGCTCGCGGTTGAAGGTGTCTTTAACGAAGCGTTAGCCCTTAACGTGGCTGGAAGGCTCCCTTAACGAGGCATTTTCCTTTAGCATTGCTCAACCTCCCAGCTCAGGAGCTTACAGTTGAAGGTGCCCTTAACGGGCATTATCCTTTAATGTGGCCTGAAGACGACTTTGGTGAGACGGTATTCTATCTTGCTCGGAAGCTTCTTGCTAAGCTTTGTTCATATGGGAGCGCTTGGATAAGGTTAGCATTATCAGAGTACAATTAGAGGGGATGAAAGGAGCATTCATTTCAGAAGTCAAAAGAAGTTTTATAGTTTAGCACCAGAGCGGGAGTATTCTACTTTAAACAAAGGTTAATCTACTTTAGACTATTCTCTCTCTGAGTTCTGTAGCTTCGCCCACACTTTACCCAGGTCGAGGAAGATCATGTCAGCACCTGACTTTAAACCTTGGTCCTGCCTATCTACATAATTGCACCCTTGAAGCCTTGTGTCATTCATCTGATTATCTAGGTGCCCAATAAATCATGGTATTCTTGCGAGCACAAGAATTCCTCATTGAAGGTTTAGCACCGAGCATCTTCATTGGCCTAATCGACCTCTAGATCATTAATGGCCCTCTCCCGATCAGCCTTCACCTTGTCCAGGAGAGCAGTTGCCCCGTCCTGAGCTTTCAATGCTTTTTGGAGTTGCTCCTTGACTGCGGCCAGTACCTCCTCCTTTCGTTGCTGCTCGGCCTGTTCGTCCGACAGCTGGTTCGCGGCTGCTTGCAGTGCAACCTCTTGGTTGGTCATATACTTTTCTTGTTGCTCGACCTTGGCAGCTAGACACTCGTTCTCAAGAGTCAGGGGGCAATTTGCTTGGTATACAACTTATCTTCCTTCCTTCTTCATGACCTTCAGATTATGCTCCAATAGGGGTGTCATTTCGGGTGGGTCGGGTCGAGTTCGGGTCGGGTTGGAAATTTTTTTTAAACTCCCAACCTGAACCCGACCCGAACCCGAACTTAACCCGAAACACCCAAACCCGAACCCGAACCCGACCAACCCGATCAACCCAAACCCGACCCGAATAACCCGAAAAAATCGATTCAAAACGTCTTCTTTCGCTTTTTTCCTATAATTATTCATTTTTATCTCAATACTCCATCATGATCAAACTAATATTGATACTAATATACATAAAAATATTTTAATTTTCAAAATAAAGTTTGATTTAACCCCAAAAAATCACTAAACATTAAATTTGGGTCAACCCGAACTCGACCCAGAAATTTTCAACCCGAAATCCTCCAACCCGAACCCGAAAATTTTCAACCCAAACCTCAATTTTTCCAGGTCGATTCGGGTTGGGTCGTCGAGTCGTGTTGATTTTTGACACCCTTATGCTCTAAGGCTTGTATGGTATCCAAAGCCTACTCCAATTTCTCTCTAAGCTCACGAGCCAACTCGGCTTGAAGATGGGCCTCTTCTCGAGCTCAGGTTGCTTCAGCCTCAGCTTCTTGGGTTGCCTAGGTTAGGATATGAGCCTCCAACTCGGCAATTCTCTTATCTGATGTCTTGAGTTCGCTAACTAGTAGGGGTACTCGGGTGGATATCTTGAGGTGCTCGGTCTAGACCTGTTCGGTTAAGACATTTCAAAAATTATGTTTAACTAAGCAAGGAAGAGGCGTTGTTTTACTTTTAGCATGAAGTCGCTTAGTCTGGAATTCACTTATATTGTATTCTCCTGTTTTAGCTTCTCAGTGTATTCCCTGGTGCGGAGCTTCTCCAATAGGCTTCCTGGGTGGGGGACTTGAGCTTCTCCAGTTGGGGAATGGGGACTTGGGGTCCGGGTGGCTATCTATGTGGGAGGTACAGTTGATTGGTTGGTCGACCGCGGTATCTTAGCTTCTCTTGGGGTCGGCGGTGTGTTCTCGCTCGGCCTAGAAGACTTTGTAGGTGTGCTTTCGTCCTGGGTCTTTACTCTCTAGGAGGAATTCTAGGACACACATTTCTTTTGCCTCTTGTGGAGCACCGGTTGAACTTTCTTTTCTACAGGAGCAACTTCGGTCGACCCTGATTCGATGCCCAACATAACGCTGGTTGGTTGCTCCTCTTCCAGTTCCTCTGTGATGGGGGACAGACTTGGAGATCTCCGATCTTCGGTAGTTCGGCTGGACTCACCCGCTAAGCTAGCCTCGGTATAGCCAGTAGCCATAGGCTCTCGAGTGGGAGGTAGGTTGGCTTCACTCTTAGCTCCATCACGCTGTTCTGAGACTTTGGGTGTTAGCAAAGCTGCTAAATTGGCCTTGTCCCATTTCATGAGCTTGGTAACGGAGATGTTTAACATCGTTTCTTCTGCAGCATACAAGGGAATCATCAGCTAGTATTGATAAGTCTTAAAAGTAATTTTTTTTTACCAAAATCCAGTTCTAGCTCGACTATGTTGGGACTAAGACCCACCCGGTAGAATAAACCTTCGGTGCGAATGAGTCCGAGGGTGTCGTAATCCATGTCGGCTAGGATTGCTTGGGCCCTGAGGAAACCCGAACTCTTCTGGTACTTACCGAGATTGGAGGGAGTCGGCATATCAACATCCACCTGGTCGGGCAGCTGAGTTTCTCGGGAAGGCTTATGTAGATGAATCGGTCCTTCTATCCCTTGTGGGAAGAAGGCAGTTGACTTAGGAACTTCAGGTTTGATTGGGTCATAAAGTGAAAAGATCCTTAACTAGTTTACTTGGGGTGGAAAAAGTAATGGAAGAACAAAGGGTTAGAGGGATATCATACAACTTAAAAATAGTTGTTACGCCACTCATCTGGACGATGGCATTAGGGGACATTTGATAGAGATGAATATCAAAATACCTAGATATTTCTTGGGAAAAGGAAGGGATCGGGAACCTAAGTCCATATTCTATATGACCTAGGAAGAAGGTGTGGAACCCTTGAGGTGAGGCACACGGGACTTGGTCGCCTAGGGGTACTCTAATCCTATAATCCCCGACTATCCCATACTCAAATAAAAAATCCGGGATACTCTCTCTCTTCACCTTAGAGGAGAGGGTCTCATACCAATAGGACATGAACATGGGTTTAGAAGCCATGTATTACAAAGAAAGGAGAACTTACGGAAGGGAATCGGATGCTGGTCAGCAAGTTAGAGGAGAGCTTGAGTGTGAAGAGGCGAGGACAGAAACTTGGAAGAGGAGATCACGAAGCAAGGTGCGGTGGGCTCTCCTTGTTGATGCAGTCTGACCTGATTGTTGTTTTGGTGTTGATACCGATTTCAGTTTAGGTTAATAAGATAAGTTCGACTTAAGTCCTGGTCGGGGACTGGGCACTGATAAATACCATTTTGTTGATTATTTTAATTTCTAAAATCCCTGTTTGACCTATGTTTTTATTGTTTAATTGTGAAATTGCCCTAGGTTTTAGAACTTACTCTTATTTTGGACTTAATTGCAAATTTGCATTAAATTGGATTATTTGGCCACTAATTTTCTGATATATTTTTGTAGGCACCAAAGGTTCAAGGACTTAGGGCATATTGGGTCAAACTTGAGTCGGAA
Organism: Boesenbergia rotunda; assembly: GCA_024364735.1. NCBI lineage: Eukaryota > Viridiplantae > Streptophyta > Magnoliopsida > Zingiberales > Zingiberaceae > Boesenbergia > Boesenbergia rotunda. The sequence goes on from JAGFNQ010003119.1 coordinate 75,273, forward strand.
GTGAACCGGATCGAATTATCAAGCCTACGATTAATCCGGGCCGTCCGATTCAAGAGCGGCTAGATCTGAGCCATCCGGGATGATCTGAAGCAATCCGAGCTAGGGTTAGGGTTGATCAAGCTCTATGATCAAGATCTGAAGGTTTCATTCCAATCAGAGCTCAATCAACCGTTGGATCAAGCAAGGAGGGCTCTAGAGCGTCCATTCACAGATAGAGTTGATCTGGACCATACGTTGCACATATGGAGGATCCGAGCTACCACGAGGCAGATCCTGACCCCAGATCATCATCATAAAAATTTGGATCAAATCAGAGCAAGATCAGCCGTTGGATCTCCTCCGATCAATCTGTGCCATCCGTTGATAACTATTTAATCAAAAATTTCCGCAGCTCTTCCCTGTCGCGTTTCCTCGCCGCAACATTTCCTTCTTCGTGTTCTTCACTGTTTTAGCTAGTTTTCTTCAATCCAAAGGGGCGCGACCCCTCAATCTCTATTCCAGATCAAGAATTGAGTCTTTGGGAATCGATTCTTTGAAGAATTCAGCTCCATTTGCGCCGGAACAGGGATTGCTTGAGGGTTTCGGCATTTCCTCAGTCCGACCACTGTCTTCTCTTCCACAGTCCATTTCAAAGCTTCCGAGCCATTTGTAGGGGTTCTTAGATGAGCTTAGAAGCTTCCCAATTCATCATCGCAGCTCCACCAATTGAGATGGAGTGAATCAGACTGTGATTTCCAGCAAGCGCAGATTTGAAGCAGAATCAACTTCGGAAATGGATTTCCACTGATTTTCTGTGCCTAGGGGTTCGAAGCCGGCTCTTGATTGACGACTAAGATGTTCTTGAGCTTAGGAAGGATTGAGGCTTAGTTTTACTTAGTTAATTTTCCTGTTTTAGCTGTAATTTCGAATTCTGCTGTAGTTTCGTTAATGAATGTTCTATTTCAGCTGCTGTAGTTAACCTTTCGGGCTTAATTCTGCTTAATTAGTGGTTTTAATTTGTTCTTCCATTAGTTAGCTAGCTCATTCAGTTAACACTTCGTTTAATTTCACTTGCTTTGTAGTTTAATGTTTGCGTATCAGTTGTTCAGCATGCGTATCAGTCTTATGTTGCAAATTTCAGCTTTAGTTCTAATTTCTTCAATTCAGTTTCAATTCGATTAGTGTTTAACTTTATTCCTTGCAATCGGAGATCACAATTAGTGTGTTAATGTGTTAGGTTCGAGTTCATTTTTCAGTCGGTTTTATTTCTGAAATTAAGATCAGCTTGTGTGTATCAAAACCCAATTCTGCATCAGTTTCTGCACATCCATTGATTCTGAAATGATCTGCTTGGTGTTTCTGAAATTTTCTTCCTTCAGACTTGCGCATCCTTACCAGTAGCTTGGTTTTCCCAATCTGAATTGTCTAGTTTAACCTCAGTAGCTTACTTGTTTCTTCATTCGGATCAAGGTTTAGTTTCTGCCCAGGCTCTTGTCTGAAATTTCTGAATTTCAGCCCTTGTTCTGAATTTTTGCTGCCAATTCTGCACTTCTTCAATCTCCATGCATAGCGTTTTACTGTCAGTCTTGTTTTCCCAAGTGTATCAATCAGTTTTCATGTTGGAATTATCAGTTTACAGTTCATGCACATAAGGATCAGTTAGGCACAAAAGGTTCCCATGCGTATCCTTCCATTTCTGCATTTGATAATCCATTTCTGCACCTAATGTTTGGTTTCTAAATCTTTGTTTCACTTGAGTTGGCTTTTACATTTATTGGACGATGGATTCTGCTCCTGATTTGTTTGTTCCAAATTCATTTGCTCCACATTAGCTTTCTTAATTGGGTATCAAGTTTGTCAAATTGTTGCACATTGTATCAAGCTAGTTTGTTTCCGAAAACTCAATCACTACCTTTATTTCATTGCTTGGCATTTTGATTTGCTTTTGAAATCAGAAATCAGTTTTAAACAAATTGCTTAAGGGCTTTAGATGAGTAAGCGATCCAATTGGTTGAATCTTCAATTGCCATTACTTTGGTTAAGTTACATGGTTAAGTTTTTATCCTTTTCATTGAGATTTTATTTCCAATTGCAACCCAAAACCCAATTTTGATTTGAAACCCGAAAACACAAACGACACATAAATACAAGCACGAATCAAACACAACAACTAGTCCCTGAGAAAAATACGACCTGTGGCCCCTTTACTAAGCTTTTCTTCTTTGATTGCAAAAAGGGTTTCCAGTTATTCATTCACATCTAAATTTGATAGACTCACAATTTTGTGACAATATTTAATATATCATTTGGGTCTATCAGGCACGAATCTCGGTGAGTGAAGCCGGGTGATAGAAACCTCGGTAAGTGAAGCCGGGTGATGGAAATCCCGGTGAGTGAAGCGAAGTCGAGTCTCGGTGAGTGAAGCGAAGCCGGGTCCCGGTGAGCGAAGCCGGGTCCCGGTGAGTGAAGCGAAGCCGAGTGATGGAAATCCCGGTGAGCGAAGCCGGGTCCCGGTGAGTGAAGCCGGGTGATGGAAACCCCGGTGAGTGAAGCCGTGTCCTGGTGAGTGAAGCCGGGTGATGGAAACCCCGATGAGTGAAGCCGGGTCCTAGCAAGGAAAGCTAGGAGGGTCCTAGTGAGGAAAGCTAGGTTGAACAAAGTCCCGGTGAGTGAAGCTGGGCACAAAGTCTTGGTCCGGGGGACTGAGCATTGAGTGTACTGGTCGGAGAGGGCACGTGAGCTCTTTCTCCGGGACCAGAATGAGTCAGAGAAGGCTAGGGAGCATGTTCTCTGGACTTAGGGTTGAATTGGTCGGAGCTGGATCGGTCTGGAGATCGATCAGGGAGTTGGCACTAACTCCTTGTTGTGGATCGGTTTAGTGACCGATCCAGGGAGTCTGATCGTTCTGGTGAACGATCAGAGAGAGAACAGAATGTTTCTGTTTGGCTTCTGATCGGTCTGGTGAACGATCAGAGAGAGAACAGAATGTTTCTGTTTGGTTTTTGATCGTTCTGGTGAACGATCAGAGAGAGATCAGTAGGTGTCCTGGAGAACCCTGATCGGTCAAGGTGACCGATCAAGGTCCTCCTGGACCGATCAGGATGGGTCCTGATCGGTCCAGAGGTGACCTGATCGGTCACTCTGACCGATCAGGGCATAGCCTGATCGGTCAGGTGATCGATCAGGCCAGGAACTTGTAGGGAGCTGGAGGAAACTCCAGCAAGGTGGTGGATCGGTCCGGTGACCAATCCACGATCCCTGATCGGTCAGTGTGACCGATCAGGGAGTCACTGGATCGATCAGGGGGTGACCTGATCGATCAGGGTCTTCACTGATCGGTCGGGTGACCGATCAGTGTCTGATAACTTTAATTCGAATCCGCTGTCAGACTTCTGATTTCACTCTGATCACTTCTGCTACCTTACTGATTCACTTTTGATTTGCTGTGCTAAGCATCTGTTAAGTGTGCAGGTAATGCAGGGATGACTCAAATGAAGAAGGAGGGTCAACTGGAGACTTTCGCTTCGTCAGGTTTGTCCGTTTTCCCTTCGCAGGATTCAACGGATTCTGGCGTGAGCTGGCAACTGGCGAGCCTGACAACTGACCTAAGGCTCGGCTGAAGAGGGTTCAGTGGAGTCCAGTAGAGGTCAGTGGATTGGTGGCGGAGGTTGCTGCAGACGCTCCTGTGAGCTGCAGACTCGCTGATGAGCTGCAGAGGCGCCTGGTGGTGACCTGCTGATGAGCAGACACTTAAAAGATGGCGAGCGAAGTGGAGAGGGAAACGTTTTGCAAACTCTGATCTTTTGAATCTTCTGCAACTTGAGCACCTTGAATCAGAGGAGAGTTTTGCGAGTCGATCAGCAAGCAGACACGAAGAGCTGAGGGTTTTTGCGTGAGAGTTGTGCTGGGTTGAGCTCGGTGAAGTGTTTCTTCTGTGCATTCTTTGTGCTCACACTCTGTAAGCCTGTTCTTTGTCTCTGTGCTTATTTTCATATCCTCTTGAGACTATTGTGGAGAGGTTTCTCCACCGAGAAGGAGGCTATGATATCCGAATTTTCGGGGCTTGATCTGCCGACGATCAAGGGATCGCCCACCTTACGGGCACGCCAAGGAGTAGGGGCAAGTTATCCCCGAACCTTGTACATCTTTGTGTTAGCTGGTTTGTTCTGTCCATTTCTGTTTCTTTCTTTCTTTCTGCTTGTGTTCTTCCGCTACTAACATAATCGCAGAAAGATCTAAAAAGGCGA
>JAGFNQ010003119.1:79597-121559 GCA_024364735.1 Boesenbergia rotunda
CCTCTCCTTGAAGGAAAGTGAAACAGTAAGTGAACATCATGGTAGATTCAAGGAGATTCTCAACAGGTTACATTCCATTGATGAGAAGGTCGTGAATCGTGACCTTGTGAGGTACGTTCTTAAATCCTTTCCTCGGAATGCCTTGTGGTCATCCATGGTGGATGCCTACAAGATATCCAAGGACTTGTCAATTGTTAAAATAGATGATTTGTTTTGTGAAATGGAGCTACACAAAATCGCTAACAAAGGCCCCAAGGAGAAGGGGATTGCTCTTGTGGCAGGGGACAAGACCAAGAAGAAGAAAGAGAAGAAGAAGGAGAAGGAGGTCTCATCTTCTTCGTCCGAGTCCGAGGAGGATGGTAGCGAGTCTTCATCATCCATGATGGCTAACTTCGTAAGAAGGATGATGAGGAAGAGCCGACGCTACAAAGGGAAAGGTAATACGAGCGAAGTTAAAATTGATAAGACTAATGTCACATGTTTTGAGTGTAGCAAGAAAGAGCATTACAAGAATGAATGCCCAAAACTGAAGAAGAAGGAGAAGAAATCGAAAAAGAAGAAGAAAGCCTTGAAGGCCACATGGGATGAGTCTTCTTCCAGCTCATCGAAAGAGGAAAAGGAGGAGAAGAGCACTCGCCATGTAGCTCTCATGGCCATTGAAGATGAGGAGATCAGTGACGAAGCAAGTGAGCATTCAACCGCAGCTTCATCATCTTCGGATGATGAAGAGGCAATTTCTCCTGAATTAGACAAATGCTATAGGACTATTGCATGTTTAACTAATTTATTAAAGAAGTCTAAAGAAAAAGTTAAGTCATTAAATGTAAAAGTTGAACAACTAAAATCCTCTAAGGATGAGGATCTTCATGACTTGCATGTTGAAGTTCTAGAAGATGAAAACAAAACCTTGAAGAGTGAGGTTGAGAAACTCAAGAGTCTTCTTGAGAAATTCTCAACTAGCTCCAAGACTTTGGACATGATCTTAAACGCTCAAAGAGATGCTTACAACAAGGCCGGTATAGGTTACCGACCTAAAGAACCAACTTTTGTTTCATTGATGTCTAGGACCCATGTTAGATCATCTAAGGTGTCTAGGGTTAAAAAAAAAGTGGTCAAGGCATGGGTGCCTAAGTCATGCATTGTAGGTGCTTTAGGTCCCAAGATTTGGGTACCTAAATCTTCTATTTTTCGTATTGTGTAGGCATTGATTAAGGGGGAGCATCTATCAACTTAGTTCATTGATAGTGGGTGCTCCAAACATATGATCGGGGATAGATCTTTGTTCACTACCCTACAAAGCAAAAGTAGAGGTAATGTATCTTTTGGTAACAATGGTAGCCTTAAGGTTGTAGGGATAGGAGACATTCAAATATCCAAATGTCTTAGAATTAAAAATGTCCTTCTAGTCAAGGGGATGACTTTTAATCTCCTAAGTGTCAGTCAATTATGTGATGCGGGTTACACAATTGAATTCATCCAAGTCAATGTCTAGTTAGACAAAATGACACACTTGATACGGTACTAGTAGGCACATGGATAGACAATATTTATCAAGTTTCTTTTAAAAGTGCTATTAATGCTTCTATTAAGTGTTTCATGTCAAAAGAAGATGAGTCTACACTTTGGCACCGAAGATTGGCACATGTGAACATGAAGAACATCCGGAAATTGGCCAACAATGGACTTGTTCGTGGCTTACCAAGCATAAAATACGAAAAGGAAAAGTTTTGTGATGCATGTCAATGGGTAAGCAAACGAAATCCTCTCACAAAGGTAAAAGTGTTGTAAGTAGCTCTGCTGCTTTAGATTTACTACACATAGATTTATTTGATTGTAGTACAATTATCTCATTGAATGGTAATAGGTATTGTTTTGTGATCATTGATGACTATACTAGATATACTTGGACTTATTTTCTAAAACATAAGGATCAAACTCTAGATGTTTTTATTTCTTTTTGTAGAAAAGTTGAAAATGAAAAATCTACAACAATTAAAACAATTAGGAGTGATCATGGAGGAGAATTTTAAAACTATAGATTTTTAGAATTTTGTCAAGAGAGAGGATATAGACATGAGTTCTCCACTCCTAGAACACCACAGCAAAATGATGTTGTAGAGAGGAAGAACTGAGTCTTACAAGAGGTTGCACAAAGCATGCTCAATGAGTACTCTTTACCGAGTTACTTATGGGCTGAAGCTGTGAACACAGCTTGCTATGTGCAAAATCGAGTCTTCATTCATAGATTTTTAGGGAAGACTCCTCACGAACTTTGGTTTGGAAAACCACCCACAGTTAAACATCTTCGGGTGTTTGGGTGTAAGGTGTTTATTCTAAACACCAAGGACCATCTTGGAAAGTTCACAGTGAAAGCTGATGAAGGGATACTGGTCGGGTACTCCCTTGTCAGCAAAGCTTACCGAGTCTACAACAAAAAATCTAGATTGGTCGAAGAATCTTCTGATATTATTTTTGAGGAGATCCCAAAAGCAATTGATCAATCAGAAGATATAGAAGGAGTTCAATTCGAACTTAAGAAACTAGGTTTGGATGAGAGTCTGAGTGTTGGAGATGGTGCTGATGAATCTGATGAATGTGAGCATAGACAACATGTAGCTCAGCTGGACCCTGAGGCTGAGCCTGTGTCTAGTGACACCATCCAAGAAGCACCTCCAACACCAAGACAAACTAGGTTAGCCTCTTGTCATCCCCAAGACCAAATTGTTGGAGACATCCATCATGGAGTTAGAACTAGATCATTCTTTAGGAATGAGGCTAACGAGGTGGCTTTAATTTCAGAAATTGAACCTAGGATAGTTGATGAGGCATTGCATGATCCCGATTGGATCATTGCTATGCAAGACAAATTAGGTCAATTTGAAAGAATCCAAGTTTGGGACTTAGTTCCGAGACCTAAGAAGACCACAATTATTAGAACCAAATGGGTCTTCAAAAATATTGAACCATAAGGGAGAAATCGTAAGAAACAAGGCATGCTAAGTAGCCAAGGGCTATAGTCAAGTTGAAGGCCTTGATTACGATGAGACCTATGCTCCCGTGGCACGATTAGAATCCATTCAATTGATGCTTGCATTTGCAGCACATAAAGGTTTCAAACTCTATCAAATGGATGTTAAATCGACCTTCCTAAATGGTTTCATAAGAGAAGAGGTCTATGATGAACAACCTCCGGGGTTTGAAAATTATGAATTTTCAAGCCATGTGTTCAAGCTCAAGAAGGCTCTTTACAACCTTAAACAAGCACCTTAGGCTTGGTATGAGCGGTTGTCAACATTCCTAATTGAAAAAGGCTTCGTGAGAGGATAAATAGGCCCTACACTATTTCTACGAAGAGATGGTGACAATATATTTGTTGCCCAAGTATATGTCGATGACATAATTTGTGGCTCCAACAACAAGGGCTATTTGAATGAATTTATTGGACACATGGAGAGTGAATTTGAGATGAGTCTAGTGGGAGAATTGACTTTCTTCCTTGGACACGAAATCAAACAAACTCGAGATGGAATCCATGTGCACCAATCTAAATACACTCAAGAGATGCTCAAGAAATTTAACATGAGTGACTCTAAAGAGGTAACCACTCCCATGGCGACAAACACAAGATTAGACAATGATGAGAGTGGGAAGCCTGTTGACCTAACTCAATATCGAAGTATGATTGGTAGTTTGCTATACCTCACAGCTAGTCACCCTAATATTCTTTTTGCTGTGGGTATGTGCGCTAGATACCAAGTCTGTGCCAAGGAATCACACTTGATTGCCATTAAGAGAATTTTGAGATACCTTAAGGGCACAATTGGAGTCAGTCTTTGGTACCCCCATACCGAGTCATTTGACTTGATTGGCTATACCGATTCCGACTATGCTCGGTGCAAGTTGGATCAGAAGAGCACAAGTGGGGGTTGCTAATTCTTAGGATCATCATTGGTAAGTTGTTCAAGTCGGAAGCAACATTGTGTTTCTCTCTCCACGACCGAGGCAGAATATATCGCCATGGGAGAGAGTGTATCACATTTGTTGTGGATAATGTTGGATCGAGTAAACACGATAGAGGGGTGGGGTGAATATCATGAAAACGTTTCGGATTGAAAAGAATAAGTACGCAGCAGAATTTAAACAAAACACACACAGAACTCAAGTAGTTTTACTTGGTTCGGAGTCGCGTTTGGCTCCTACTCCAAGGCCCACGGTCCTTAACCGTTTACAGCGGGTAATTCTATTGTAGCGCAAAAAGGTTATAGAAATTATTACAATATTAGTACAGTAACTAAACAAATGTACTCTTCGTTACCAACGGCCGGTGTGGATCGTACTTCGGAGCGAAGGGTCGTCGTCGGCGCTAGAATGTCCAGAACGGAGTCTACCGGAGTAGAGCGCTTGAACGAAGAGCTTGGAAGCGTTGGAAAAAGTGTTGTTGAAGCCATAGGGGTCGAGCCCCTTTTATACTGCTCCTGGGGGCGCGCTGGACGCTGGGGGCGCCTGACACGTGCCTGCGGATCCGAGAACCCTCATCCGTAGCTCGGTCAGCGCTTATCCCTCCAGAATCAGCCTCGGAGCTGAGGGGGCACCCGGGACACTAGGGGGCACCCCGGTTGACTTGGTCTACTGGCTTCGCCACTGATTTTGCTTCGATCACTGGTTGTCTTGGACCCAGGGCGCCCGGGACTATCAGGGCGCCCGGGACCTTGAGGGTGCCTGTCCCAATAAGCTTCCGAAGCGATTCTTGCTTAGCTGTTCGTTTGGCTTTGACCTTGGGTGCCCGGGACCTCTCGGGCGCCTAGCCCAGCTGCTGCCCCTCTCCTTTAGGGCGTTCTGAGCTATAGAAACACATTCCTTTGGTTCTTGCATTCAAGGTTAGTTCCACAACAAACAAGGCAAGAATGTTAGTTAGTTTTTTTCCAGTCGTAGTTGTCTTGGTTTTGATTTCGGGTCACCCAAATGGAACCCGAGGTCGAACCGACACCTACTGTTCCCTCAACGGGGAAAACGTCCTCACCTACTCCTCTCAGGAGAGTTTACCTTTTTCCAACCGGCTCCTCCGGATGGACTTTTGCCCGATCACCTGACCAGGTCTTCATCCCCACCTTCCGAGCATGTCTTCGGTGCCCAGGTCCTTGCCATGGCTTCGTGCCCAGTCCTCGACCGGGACTTCGTGCCCACCTTCCGAGCAGGTCTTCGGTGCCCAGTTCCTTGCCAGTGCTTCGTGCCCAGTACTCGACCAGGACTTCGTGCCTAGTGTACCTAGGGCTTCTTTCCTACACACTCAGTGAATACATTAGACCAAAACAACATCTTAACTTTTGAACCCTTTGCCATTATCAAAACCCAGGTTCGACTTAGGTGCTACCTGCAACAACAATCTCCCTATTTTTGATTTATGGCAACCCGGTTCAAAAAGTTAAGTTTAACCAAAAAGCAAGTAAAATGCCAATTTAATTTCCTCCCCCTGAAAGGAATCTCCCCCTAGATTTTTCAAAGGTTCGCGGGGTTTGAAAAAGTTTCTAAGTTTAAAAGGGAATTGATTTTTCAACACTTAGAACATTTTCAAAAACTTAGAAAATTTTCAAGTAAATTACTTAGAAAATTTAACTTCTAAACTTCTTCTGATGTTTTAATACTTTGAAAATCTGAAGTTTTAGTACAAGAAGAATTTCTACCATATTTTTGAGTTGTGAAAAAATTTTTCAATCTCTTTAGCACTTTAGAAAGTTTTCAAGAAAATTTTAAAATTAATACTTAGAAACTTTTCTATAAGTACTTAGAGAAATTTTGAACATAGCTTAAGTCAAATACTTAGAAATCATTTTGAAACCAGCTTAAGTCAAGTACTTAGAAATAATTTTGAAAACAGCTTAAGTCAAGTACATAGAAATAATTTTGAAAACAGATTAAGTCAAGTACTTAGAAATAATTTTGAAAACAGCTTAAGTCAAGTACTTAGAAATAATTTAATGCAATAATTTTGAAAACAACTTATGTCAAGTACTTAGAAATAATTTAATGCAATTGACTTAAGGGATTTTACTTTTGAAATTTTACTTTTTGAAGAAGGAGATAAATAAAGTTTTGAATTTTAAAAAAAATTTAAACCTTCTCTCCTTTCCAATCTCTCCCCCTTTGCCATATATCAAAAAAACAATATAGTAAAACAATATAGCAGAAGAAGTAAGGTGCTGTACTGAACCAATTCAAGGTATAAACTGGACCAAATCAATTTGAATTATCTCTTTCGGGTCATGTCTAACCCAATTAGCTACTTACTTACTGTTATAAACAGTAGTTTTTGCTAGGGTTAGTCAAGTTAAGTGTTCTGTTTAAGTTAGATTTTCTAAGCTTGACACTTAACTTGATTGCTGTTTAATTTGTATTTAGTGCCCCAAGTACTATAGATGTACTGACTTAAAGCATCTTGAATTAAGACAAGGACCTAAGCATCTCAACCCATTCTAGGTTATCAATCAAAAGTACCCTAATGAGATGCTGGCTTCTAGATCTATAGGTGCATGTAGGTCTAGGGATAGGGCCTAGGCTAAGTCCATTTGCGAAAAAACCCTAGTTTTGAAAGGGGTAATTTTCTTAAAACAAACTAACTCGAAAAATTATTTTAAAAATACATAAAGAAAATGATTCATCAAAATTAAGTAGGAACTGATTTTAAAATCAAGTAATAAAGCAGTTAAAAAAATAGAAGTAGAGCAAACATATTCTACCAAGCATAGTAACCGATAAAAATCAGATAATCAAGAAAAGCAACTAGTCAACTAGATAAGTCAACTGGTCAAAGCGAGGACCAGCATAGTCACACCACAGTCAAATACAAGTCAACCCTACTGAGTAGGGGTAGTCAACCAGTCAATAGTACAATATCAATCTGAACTAGGAGGAAGGACCGGGATGATCCAATGAGCTGGGCTGCCAGGATCGAAATAAAGCCATCATTTCATTATACCGTGCGTCGCTCGTCTCTCGATCAGCTCTGCGGGCATCCATATACTTTGTGTGATTAGCTTCTACTTCCTCCCTAAGACTGTGTACCTCTGTCTGAAGTAGAGCTAGCCTCTCGTCAGTCGTCGGAGGTGGGGGCTCGTCCATCTGCTCTCGAATCTCGGCCGCCAGATCTGCTACATCGACCTCTATCTCCTCATCAGAGTCGATCTGGGGTTCGGCTGGCTGACGTCTCCATGATAAAACCCCGGTACTTGAGACCTCTATAGTCTTAGGTTCAATTTTTAAAATCAGTGCAATCTGACTAAGGTTACTATAGGAGGACCTAGTTCTAACTCCTAAGGCTGGATCACCCATAATTTGATCAGTTGGGTGACTGAGTCTGGGTTTCTTAGTTTTTCTGGAACTTGGTTCAGCCTCAGGTCCGATCGGTCGGTTTGGTTCAGTATTTGGTTCAACTACTTGGGTTGGTCCAATTGTTGGTTCGAATGACTCAATAGTTGGTTCAATAGCTAGTTCATTTAGGGGTTCAATTAATGGTTCAACAGTTTGTTCATTATCTTCGTGATTAGTGTTTGATGAATTTAGATCTGTTTATCAGATTTTGAATTAATTCCTTTATCAAATATTAAATTTGTTGTTTCTTGAATTTTCTTAGTTTGTTTATTGTAAACCCTATAGGCTCTACTTGTCGTTAAATATCCTTAGAAGATGCCTGGGGTTGACTTAGACTGGAATTTATCTAGGTAGTCCTTGGTGTTTAGGATATGGACTTTGCACCCAAAGACCCTTAGGTAGTGTAGGTTTGGAAGTCTATGGTAGTATAATTTATAGGATGTTTTATTATGTCGTTTGTTAATTAGGACCCTATTTTGGATGTAGCAAGCCGTACTAATTGCTTCTGCCCAAAATTGGTTAGCTAGGTTGAATTCATTGAGCATAGCCCTAGTGGCTTCCTGTAGGGTTCTATATTTCCGTTCAACTATCCCATTTTGCTGGGGGGTTCTAGGACACGAAAATTCGTGTATATACCCGTTTATCTTACAAAATTTCTCGAATCGTTGATTTTCAAACTCTCCCCGTGATCACTCCTAAGCCTTTTGATTTTGGTATCATTTTGATTTTCAACTAACTTGCAAAAGTCACTAAATAGGTTTAGGGTTTCATCTTTGGTCTTTAGAAACCTAACCCAGGTAAACCTAGAGTAATCATCAACAATTACTAAGCAGTACCGGTTTCCGCTTAGTGACTTAGCTCCATGTGAATCAAATAGGTCAAGGTGCAGGAGCTCAAGTGTGGTTTGAGTTAGATCTGATTGAATAAGTTTATGATTAGACCTGGTTTGTTTACCTTGATTCCATGATTCACATATTAAGTTTTCAGGGTTCTTAATTTTAGGTATACCTTTAATTAGGCCAAGTTGGGTGATTTTTGAAATTGATCTCAGATTAGTGTGACCTAATCTCCTATGCCAGAGGTTTGATTCTTCTAACTGAGGGTAGGTTTATAGTGTAAATATTATTTTTCCTAGAGCCCTTAAACATGATTTCTTAATCTTGCAAGTTTCTAATCAGGAAGTTAGAGTTGGTAAAGGTAACTATATAGCCAGTATCACATAATTGACTTATGCTAAGCAAGTTAAATTTAAAATTTTCAACCAAAAGTACCTTTTTAATAACAAAGTCAGATTTGAGTTTAATGTTACCTGACCCAATCACTTTGAGTGTAGCATTGTTGCCAAATGCTACTGAGCCTAGGTTCTTGTACTTGAGTTTGGTGAATTTCAATTTATCCCCAATCATGTGTCTGGAGCACCCGCTATCCAACATCCATTGGTCCAAATCATTATGTTCCTACACATAAAGAGTTTTGTTGATTTGGATCCAATTAGAATCAGGAATAGCCTAAATTGATTTTCACAACCTAGTCTGTCTCACCCAATCTAGAGTTATCAATCACGTTAACCTTATGGGTTTTTGTGAGACAGGTTTTAGTAGAAAGTTTTATTTTGAAAAATCATGATTAATTATGAAAAAGTTAAATTAATTTTGAAAATAATAGGTTTTGAATTTATTTTGAAAAAGAGTGTTTGAATCTACGATTAACTGAACATTTATGTTAGATTCGAATTTGACAAAGAATAAATTGAATTTGAATTTCAATAATTGGCTTCCAGTCTTGGCGAGGCACTAGGCCTTCTTTGGTCGTAGCCTTATTGGATCATCAAGCCTTTCCTTGACAAAGCCTTTTAATGAAATTTCATTTTCAAAATTACTTTTTGAGAAATTCTGGTCTAACTAGTTTGGGTCTTGGATCGGTAGCTTCGGCTAGTTTCATCAGTCTAAAGAGACCAAGTAGTGTATACTTGACCTTATTAGAAAAGGCTTCCCTAACGTACTATCATCTCAGCCCCACCCAATACTATGTTGTTTAAATTTCAGTTAATTGGTTTAGTCCTTATTCTAACCAGTCTTAGGTCTAAGCATGGTGAATTGCAGAAAATAAATAGACAAGCAATCATGTAATTTTAAACAAGAAAAGAAATTTATTTAACTATAAATATTGTTTCTAAGTTGGCTCCCCCTAGACTAAAGTCACGATAATGGTTCGACAAGATGTGAATCTTGTCCTTGGGGATCTAATACTGATTTGATCCGGTTTGGTTGTTCAGGCAAAGTTTGGGTACCCATGCCTGAACTTTAGGTCTAGACTGATTCAATACAGCATAGTATGACCTTTGTCTCGCCTTTGTTCGATAGCCTAACCCAGATCGATTTAGAATCGACTTCTATTTTCCAAGGATCATGTCAAGACCCTTGGAACCAGAAGTGAATCGTTCTAATGATGCTCTAAGGTCCTTGACCTGAGTTTTCAAGGAGGAGTTCCCTTTCTCAAGTTTTTCAACTTGAGTCGAGGTTCCTTCTTGAACCTTCTCAGTTAAGGATCTAGAGTCAGCTCCCTCTTTCAGGAGTTTTACATCCTGTCGGAGGGACTCGACTCGGATTTTGGCTTTCTCCAAGTCGCGAGATAGATAGGCAATTAATTCGGATAATTGAATTCTGGAAAATCCACTTACAGTGATTTTGCCGTCCTCTGAAAATGTGAGCTTTCCGTCGTCCGGCTCCGATTCTGATTCAGTCTCGATTTCTTCCGAAGCAGCTAGGGCGAGCAGGTTCGACTGTGGGGCCTCTTCTTCTTCTTCGAAGGCAGATTCGTCCCATGTTGCCTAAAGGTTCTTCTTCCTTCTTGTCTTCTTGGCTTCTTTCAGATTAGGGCATTGTAATTTGAAATGCCCCTTCTTGTTGCATTCGAAGCAGATCACTCTTGATTTGTTCTTGGATGGTTCAGCCGGATCCTCCTTCTTTCGGTTGGCTTTTCTTCTATTGGACTGATTCCTCAATTCCTTGTAATAGTTCCGGGCAAGCCAGACCAGCTGGGGTCGATCCCCTTTGCTATCTTCTGAGTCTGAGTCTGAGTCAGACTCGGGTGCAGGTTGAGGCATCTTCTTCACCATTTTTCCTGTCTTGCCTGCAACAAAAGCAATGCCTTTCTTGGCCAAGGTGCAGTTAGTCTGCTCATGTAATTCAAGTTCGAAAAATAACTCATCTAATTTGATTTTAGAAAGATCCCTTGAAACTTTGTACGCATCTACCATAGATTCTCACAATGTATTTCTCGGGAAAGCGTTGAGTATTCCTGATCAGGTCACGGTTGCTCTAGCTTGTGACCGATTGTGTGTAGACCGTTCATCAGCTCCTGAATTCTGGCGTGGAGCTGGGCTGCAGATTCGCTGTCGTTCATCTTGATTGTGTACAGCTGGTTTAGTAGTAGGTCCCTCTTGCTGATTCGGGTGTCGGAGGTTCCTTCGTGCAACTCAATTAACTTACCCCAGAGTTCCTTTGCACTGATGAATGGTCCCACCCGGTTCAACTCTTCTTTGGTTATGCCGCATTGGAGTGTTTGAGTCGCTTTAGCATCGACCTCGATCTTTCTTTTCAGTGCGGTATCCCATTCGGTGTAAGATTGTGGCACTCCTTCAGCGTTTTTCGAGATTTTGAGTCTAGATTGGATAATTATCCACGTGTCCACCTGAGTTTTCAGGTGGACTTCCACCCGACTCTTTCAGTAAGAGATATCCTCCCCACTGAAGAGTGGTGGTCTAGTTGTACTGAATCCTTCTTGCATGGCCATTTAGAGATTCTCTGAAGAAAAAATTGACAAACAAAAAAACTGTCCCAAGACTTGGTCTTGGATTAGCAGTATGGGAAGAAGATATATAAACAAGTTATCGAGTGGTGTTGCACCAACCTTGTTTAACGATAAAAATTTGATCGAAAAAAGAAATTAAAAATTTCGAAGAAAAATCAGAAAAACTCCCAAATTGGTGGTTGCACCAAATTTGAGCATCCCCGCTCTGATACCACTTGTTGGATCGAGTAAACACGATAGAGGGGGTGAATATCGTGAAAACGTTTCGGATTGAAATGAGTAAGTACGCAGCGGAATTTAAACAAAACACACACAGAACTCAAGTAGTTTTACTTGGTTCGGAGTCGCGTTCGGCTCCTACTCCAAGGCCCACAGTCCTTAACCGTTTATTGCGGGCAATTCTATAGTAGCGCAAAAAGGTTACAAAAATTATTACAATATTAGTGCAGTAACTAAACAAATGTACTCTTCGTTACCGACGCCCGGTGTGGATCGTACTTCGGAGCGGAGAGTCGTCGTCGGTGCTAGAATGTCGAGAACGGAGTTCGCCGGAGCAGTGCGCTTGAACGAAGAGCTTGGAAGCAATGGAAAAAGTGTTATTGAATCCTTAGGGGTCGAGCCCCTTTTATACTGCTCCTATGGGCACCCTGCACACTGGGAGCGCCTGGCACGTGCCTGCGGATCCGAGAACCCTCATCCGTAGCTCGGTCAGCGCTTATCCCTCCAGAATCGGCCTCGAAGCTGACGGGGGCGCCCGGGACACTAGGGGCGCCCCGGTTGACTTGGTCTGCTGGCTTCGCGGCTGATTTTGCTTCGATCACTGGTTGGCTTGGACCCAGGGCACCCTAGACATCCAGGGCGCCCGAGACATCCAGAGCGCCCGGGACCATCAGGGCGCCCGTGACCTTGAGGGTGCCTGTCCCAATAAGCTTCTGAAGCGATTCTTGCTTAGCTGTTCGTTTGGCTTTGACCTTGGGCGCCCAGGACCTCCCGGGCGCCTAGCCCAGCTACTGCCCCTCTCCTTTGGGGCATTCTGAGCTACAAAAACATATTTCTTTTGTTCCTGCATTCAAGGTTAGTTCCACAACAAACAAGGCAAGAATGTTATTTAGTTTTTTTTTCCAGCCGTAGCTGTCTTGGTTCTGACTTCGGGTTCCCAAATGGAACCCTAGGTCTAACCGACACCTACTGTTTCCTCGACGGGGAGCGTGTCCTCACCTACTCCTCTCAAGAGAGTTTACCTTTTGCCAACCGGCTCCTCCGGTTGGACTTTTGCCCGATCACCTAACCAGGTCTTCATGCCCACCTTCCAAGCAGGTCTTTGGTGCCCAGCTCCTTGCCAGGGCTTCGTGCCCAGTCCTCGGCCAGGACTTCGTGCCCACCTTCCGAGCAAGTCTTCGGTGCCCAGCTCCTTGCCAGGGCTTCGTGCCTAGTCCTCGACTAGGACATTATGCCTAGTGTACCTAGGGCTTCTTTCATGCACACTCAGTGAACACATTAGACCTAAACAACATCTTAACTTTTGAACCCTTTGCCATTATCAAAACCTAGGTTTGACTTAGGTGCTGCCTGCACCAACAGATCATACACACACTAGAGGACTATGGATTATCCTACAAGGGTGTACAAGTGTTGTGTGACAACATTAGCACGATAAACCTTACAAAAAATCCAGTCCATCATTCAAGGACCAAGCACATTGAAGTGCGTCACCACTTCATTAGGGATCATATTGCTAGAGGAGATATTGTACTCTCACATGTGGAGTCAAAATCAAACCTAGCAGACATTTTCACCAAACCACTCCCCCAAAATGAATTTAGTTTCTTAAGGAGGGAGTTGGGAATGTGTCGTGCTTCATAGGATTGAAAAGAAAAAAAACCTTCATGATCATTTCAACTTGTTGGGCAACAATTATTGGGCAACTTGGGGGCATCTCACACAAACTATAAGGTTTAACAAAATGATTTTGTTTGCTAGCAATGGGGTGAGATGTTAGGATCAACCTAATTACTCAAAATGTTCATGCATCCCTTGAGCAATTAGGTTGACGAGACAAAAATCATTAAGTTGACCAAGTATGAGGAAAACCAATGCATAATACATATGTATTTGGTTCCATGATCATACTTGGGCATTCCAATCAAGAAAACTTGATTGGAGTTTTGTTGTTGATACAAACTTGATTTCATGTGGTTGATCATTCTAAGTGAAGTAGATTTCAAATTGGTTGGAAATTTTGATAACAACCTATCACGAAGTATCCTGGAGCTTTTGAGAACACCTCCAGGATCAATATACTTCCATCTGATCGTATCAGAATTTGAAAGGAGGTCTGAAACTACAATTTCTGAAACGTATCAGACAGTTTCTGATATCTGATCGGTCCACCGACCATCAGGAGTTGGGCGGATCGGTCCATAGATCAATCAGTGAGCTCATAGAACAATGTCCGTTCCATTCTGTTCGGTCCCTGATCGATCTGCAGACCGATCAGGGACCTCCCTGATCGGTCATGGTGACCGATCAGGAGTTGGACTGATCGGTCTATAGACCGACCAAGCTATTCCTGCAAGAAACCCACAGAAAGCCTTTGGCTGGGACCAGATCAGTCCACCGACCGATCAGGCTATTCCTGATCGATCAGGCTGACCGATCAGGAAGGCTTCCGATCGGTCCACTGACCGATCAGCAAGCCCACAGAAGGCCTCTGTCTGGTTCTCTGATCGATCTGCAGACTGATCAGGGACTTCCCTGATCGGTCACCAGACCGATCTGAACCCGGCCAGACCGATCAGGAGGTTCCCTGATCAGTCTGATTACCCATGAATCAGACGATGGATCCGATCTACCTCATTAATTTTGGTTGGTGATTGATTCACCAACCCATTAAATCCCTCCAACCCCATACTTCTTCAACCCTAGGTGCCGAAAACCTCCCATCTTCTTCTTTGTGCACAACCTGTACGAGTCTCCTTCTCTGTGAAGTTTTTTTTGAGCCCCCGTGTGAGCTCTCTATGAGGCACACCTGACCTGCGCAAGCTTTCTCCCTAAGACCGAGCTCTCTGCTATTATGATCTACTTCAGTTGTGAGTTACTGGGTTGCGGTCTGTTTCTGCGCAATCTACTTGTGTTTTCTTCCCAAACCACTCAATCAACTTCATGGGACCAAAGTAAGCATCTTCTTGTGGTTTTTCTTTTCGTTTGTTTCATACCTTACGATTTTTGTGCTAACCATATAATTTCATAACTTGTGTTTCCTACATGGTGCTTCTTGTGACGTGACCCTAAACCCTGTGATTGTGTCATGATCTTACCGTGATCACCCATTGTTGTGCTGTGATCACCAATTTCTTACTTTTGTCGTGACCATACTTTCATTTGATCAAAATTTTTGTGTGTGCCGTAACTTCACTGATCGATTCCATCCATGTGTCGTGACCCAATATTTTCCACCTTTAGAAAATCTACCAAGGGGAAGGCTCCTGCGGAGGGAACCTCGAGGTCAAAAGCCCCCTCATCCTCTTCCAGACCTCAACCTTCCTCTAATTCACGATTTCCCAATTCACATCTTGAACATGCCTTCCAACATCGTACCTTCAAACTCCTCCCCTATCGATCTGTGGACAGAGCATTTGTATATGAACACTGTCTATCAGTGCAACAGATTATAGAGTATTATGAACTGGAATTAATACTTTTTCTTGAGCGGGAAATCAATGTTGATTTGGTTTCAGAATTTTATAATAACCTTATTAGTGACGGTGGTACGGGGTTTACCACCCGAGTCGCTCGAACCAATCTCAATTTTAGTTACCCCATCTTCTCTGAGTACCAAGCTTGTGGACGATCGGGTAATATTTTTCCATTCTACCCTTGTCTTCCAGAGCCTATACCAGCTCCTTTCGATGATGTCGCCCCTGATTCCATCTACGAGTACTTTTTCGGTCACCCCAGGTCGGATGGTCTCGATGAGCTTGCCGGTGACTTCCCCCACTTTTGCTACCCTTCGACTATCCCCAGCCGATTATATCCTCTTTAAGATTATTACCAACTGTCTTCTTCCAATTACTTCAAAACCTCTAGCCGAGATTCGCCCTTTCCACTGCGTGATGCTCTACGGGATGCATCGACAGCTAGATTTTGGCATCATGATGGCCATCTATTTTTCCATTATCACCTATAGTTAGATCGAGCGTCGTACAGTCTACATGCCCTTCGGACACATTGTTACTGACTGGCTCCAGTCAGTCAGTATTGATGTGTCCAAGGGAAGGACTATGCCGATGGTTCGACAGGACTGCAAACTTGGAAAATGTGCATTTGCCAAGTCTAGCATTATTGTCGGACCTCTTGGCCTTCAGTGGAAGGATGGGAGGGGTTTGAGGGAGCTACCACGGGTTGAACACATTCAGGTACCAGCAACACTGGCTGGCCCTCATGATGCGCCCGCAGCAGCACAGGAGGAGTACGAGCCGGATCCTGATCTCCGCTGGCAGATCGCGCAGCTTGAGCAGACCTTCGACCATCGACTACACTTGATCAAGTATGAGGTTTCTCAGATATATGCCGGTCAACAGACGATCCAGTCTGAGATTTCTGGGTGGCGTACCAGTCAGAAGGTGTTTCAAACTGAGATCCGATCAGAGATCTCGGTGATACATGCCAGGCTGGAGGCGATGCTTGCGGAGTGGCATACCTGGATGGCTGGTCATCAGCCACAGAAGACCTTTCCGGGTTTTCAGCCATCTAGTAGCACTACTCCGGGGAGTTTCCTTCCTGTCGATGACACATCATACGACCCCATGCAGTCTGATGACACCCCTGCTCAAGAGTGACATTTATTTGACTGTACTCTAATTTTGATTCTGATTCCATGACTCGTTATGTATCTGACTGTCTGATGGATTTCCTGTATGACTGTTAGTCCATGATTTTGCTATCTATGTTCCATTTCATATGATGCATATGTATATCCTGTCATGATTTATCTATATCATATGCTTTCCGATTCATATCCTTTGGTTGTTTTAGGAGAGACCCTTGTTTAAGGGGGAGGTATTTTAAACTTAATAACTAGTCTACACCCTTTTCAGTGTTTGACAATGGGGGAGAGGTTGCTTAGTTAAGTTTAGGGTTATTAAGAGTATAACTATTATAGGGGGAGGACTCTGATTCTCCTGCGATAGTGAACTTTGACTTCAATTGATTTCGAATACCTAAACTTATAATCGGGTTGTCAAACAACAAAAAGGGGGAGATTGTTATTGCAATCTGACCTCATTGTTGTATTGGTGTTGACACCGATTTATGTTTAGGTTAATAAGATAAGTTTGGCTTAAGTCCTGGTCGGGGACTGGGCACGATACCCGGTGAGTGAAGTCGAGTTACGGTAGTCCCGGTGAGTTAAGCCGGGTCTCGGTGAGTGATGCCGGGTCCCGGTGAGTGAAGCCGGGTGACGGCAATCCCGGTGAGTGAAGCCGGGTTCCGGTGAGTGAAGTCGGATCCTGGTGAGTGAAGTCAGGTGACTGAAACCCCGGTGACTGAAGCAGGGTCCTGGTGAGTGAAGTCAGGTGATGGAAATCCCAGTGAGTGAAGCCGGGTGACTGAAACCCTGGTGAGTGAAGCAAGGTCCTAGAAAGGGAAGCTAGGCTGGACAAAGTCCCGGTGAGTGAAGCTAAGCACGAAGTCTTTCTCCGGGGGACTGAGCATTGAGTGTACAAGTCAGAGTGGGCACGTGAGCTCTTTCTCTAGGACCAGAATGTGTTAGAGAAGGCTGGGGAGCCTGCTCTCTGGACTTAGAATTGAATTGGTGGGAGCTGGATCGGTCTGGAGACCGATCAGGGAGTTGGCACTAACTCCTTCTTGTGGATCGGTCTGGTGACCGATCTAGGGAAGTCTAATTGTTCTGATGAATGATCAGAGAGAGAACAGAATTCTTCTGTTCAGCTCCTGATCGTTCTGCTGAACGATCAGGGAGAGAACAGAACGTTTCTGTTTGGTTTTTGATCATTCTATTGAACGATCAAAGAGAAGGTCTGAAGGTTGTTTGGAGAACCCTGATCGGTCAAGGTGACCGATCAAGGTCCTCCTGGACCGATCAGGATGGGTCATGATTGGTCCAGATGTGGCATGATCGGTCACTGTGACCAATCAGGGCACAACCTGATCGGTCAGGTGACCGATCAGGCCAGGGATTCACAGAAAGCTGGAGGAAACTTTAGCAATGCTGTGGGTTGGTCTCCGTGATCGATCCACATCCCTGATCGGTCATTGTGACTAATCAGGGATTCACTGGATCAATCAGGAGCTTACCTGATCGATCAAGGACTTCACTGATCGGTCTGGTGACCGATCAATGTCTGATAACTTTAATTCAAATCCGCTGTCAGACTTCTGATTTCATTCAGAACACTTCTGTTTTCTCTGCTACCTTACTGATTTAGTTCTGATTTGCTGTGCTAAGTCTTTGTTAAGTGTGCAGGTAATGCAGGGATGATTCAAACGAAGGAGCAACGTCAACTGGAGACTTTCTCTTGATCATGTTCGGTTGTTTTCTCTTCTCATGTTACAGCGGCTTCTAGCACAGGCTGGCAATGGCTGGCAAAGCTGACGACTGACCTGGGGCTATTTCTTCTTTGTCTTCCAAGGATGACTCATCCCACGTAGCTTGGAGCACCTTCTTTTTCCATTGCTTCTTTGCCTCCTTAAAGTTGGGACACTTCAATTTGAAGTGACCCTTCTTGTTGCACTCACAAGAGGTGATCTCCGTCTTACTTTTCTATCTCGTGCTTGATCTAGTCGGATCATCCTGTGACTGAACCAATTTCTTTATCTTTTTACTTTTATTCTTCATAAACTTGCACCAAAATAACTTGACTAGCTCAGTGTAGTCAAAGTCGTCTTCGACATATTTCGAGTGGGAATCTGACTCGGGTTTTGGTTGTGGCTTCTTATTCTTAATTTTACTTGTAACAAAGGCAATATCTTTCTTATTCTGAGTAGTATTATATTGTTCATGCAATTTAAGTTTAGAAAACAATTCATCTAGATTTCTCTTCGAAAAATCCCTTGAAACTTTATAAGCATCTACCATAGATGCCCACAAATGTTTCATTGGAAAGAGTTAAGTGCATACTGTTGTTGTAGTCTGACCTGATTGTTATTTTGGCGTTGATACCGATTTAAGTTTAGGTTAATAAGATAAGTTTGGCTTAAGTCCTGGTCGGGGACTGGGCAAGATTCTCGGTGAGTGAAGCTGGGTGACGGAAATCCCGGTGAGTGAAGTCGGGTCCCGGTGAGAGAAGCCGGGTCGCGGTGAGTGAAGCCGGGTGACGAAAAACCCGGTGAGTGATGTCGGGTCCCGGTGAGTGATGTCGGGTGACAAAAACCTCGATGAGTGATGTCGGGTCCCGGTGAGTGATGCCGGGTGACGGAAACCCCGGTGAGTGAAGCCGGGTCCTGGTAAGTGAAGCCGGGTGACTGAAACCTCGGTGAGTGAAGCCGTGTCTTGGTGAGTGAAGCCAGGTGATGGAAATCCCGGTGAGTGAAGCCGGGTGACTGAAACCCTGGTGAGTGAAGCCAGGTCCTAGCAAGGGAAGCTAGGTTGAACAAAGTCCCGGTGAGTGAAGCTGGGCACGAAGTCTTGGTCCGGGGGACTGAGCATTGAGTGTACTGGTCGGAGAGGGCACGTGAGCTCTTTCTCCGGGACTAGAATGAGTCAGAGAAGGCTAGGGAGCATGTTCTCTGTACTTAGGGTTGAATTGGTCGGAGCTGGATCGGTCTGGAGACCGATCAGGGAGTTGGCACTAACTCCTTGTTGTGGATCGGTCTGGTGACCGATCCAGGGAAGTCTGATCATTCTGATGAATGATCAGAGAGTGAACAGAATGCTTCTGTTCGGCTCCTGATCGTTCTGGTGAACGATCAGGGAGAGAACAGAAGGTTTCTGTTTGATTTCTGATCGTTCTGGTGAACGATCAGAGAGAAGGTTAAAAGGTTGTCTGGAGAACCCTGATCGGTCAAGGTGACCGATCAAGGTCCTCCTGGACCGATCAGGATGGGTCCTAATCCATCCAGAGGTGGCCTGATCGGTCACTGTGACCAATCATGGCACAACCTGATCGGTCAGGTGACCGATCAGGCCAGGGATTCACAGAAAGCTGGAGGAAACTCCAGCAATGCTATGGATCGGTCTTCGTGACCAATCCACATCCCTGATCGGTCAGTGTGACCGATCAGGGAGTCACTGGATCGATCAGAAGCTTACCTGATCGATCAGGGACTTCACTGATCGATCTGGTGACCGATCAGTGTCTGACAACTTTAATTCAAATCCGTTGTCAGACTTCTGATTTCGTTCTGAACACTTCTGTTTTCTCTGCTACCTTACTGATTTAGTTCTGATTTGCTATGCTAAGCGTCTTTTAAGTGTGCAAGTAATGCAGGGATGATTCAAACGAAGAAGGAGGGTCAACTGGAGACTTTCTCTTGATCAGGTTTGGCTGTTTTCTCTTCTCAAGTTACAACGGCTTCTGGCGCGGGCTGGCAACAGTTGGCGAAGTTGACGACTGGCCTGGGTCTTGGCTGAAGAGGGTTCAGGGAGTCCAGAAGTGGTCAGTGGTAGCTATGTTTGTTGCAGACGAGCTGGTGAGCTGCAGAGACGCGCCTGGTGACCAGGCGATGGGCAGAGGCTTAAGAGTTGCCTAGCGAAGAAGCCTCAGGATAACTCTGAACTTTGGCTAACTATTCTATACACTGAATACTCTTGAGCATCGTTTGATTCTTCTGCATCTTGAGAACCGAGAGCTAGTGGAGATAGTTGTGAGACGATCAGCAAGCAGACACCGTGAGAAGGAAGAGCTGAGTGAAGGCTCTTGCCAGGGTGGTGCTGTGTTGTGTGTTGTGCTCTGTAAACATTCTTCTTCGCTTGCTCGCGCTCTGTAAGCCATCTTTTGTCTCTGTGCTAATTTCTGATAATCTTGAGACTATCTGTGTGGAGTGGTTTCTCCAACGAGAAGGAGGTGTTTGATATCCGAATTTTCGAGGCTTGATCTGCCGATGATCAAGGGATCGCCCACCTTACGGGAACGCCAAGGAGTAGGGGTAAGTTATCCCCGAACCTTGTACATCCTCGTATTAGAGTTTTTGGTTTTCTATTTATCTCTGTTTGTTTCTGTTTCTTGCTGCTTGTTTTGCTTCCGCTACTAACCTGATTGCAGAAACTTCTAAAAGAGCCAAAAGTTTTGTGTCTGGCTACATTCACCCCCCCTCTCTAACCATCCAAGTTCCAACACATACCGTATCAAGTCTCGGTTCTCTACCTTGTGGATGATAGCATGAAGACCGCTCATCAACTCCTGGATGTGTGCATGAAGTTGTGCAGCAGTTTCACCTTCTTGCATTTGTTAGTAGAAGCCCTAGAGTCAATTATATGATGATTGACTAGGGACTTTTGTATCATATTCTATTATTAATAAAGACAAATTTGGTTATTATACTTACTGTATATTTGTGTCAAATAACTAAGTATAATAATATCCTTGGGTGGTAGGTTCATTTTTACATCATATCGATTGGTTGAATCGATAGTGAGATAATGTAGAGAACACTACACTAAACTATTTGTAATCAAGCATTAATATTCAGGGACAATATTAATGCATGGAGACTAGAATTTAGGTCAATTGATGACTTGAGCTCACAAGTCATGGATATGTGATATCAAGTTGACATATGGATATACATTAGAGAATGTGTAGTGAATTGACCTGCCATGAGAAAGTTTCATAGATTGTCATATGACTGTCATAAACTTTCTCATGTGATTAATAGTATGAATAATTCTTAGACCTAAAGTCACTACGGTTCCCTACATAAGGAGTAATGTATTTTGGTATCGTTAAACGTCACCCGTAACAGGGTGGACTATAAATGCGATTACTGGGTATGTAATAAATTATGCAGAGGAATGTGAGGGATGTAGATGAGATCTATCTCTCCCATATAACAGGAGTGATATCTATGGGCCCCTTGATCGAGAACGACTACTAAAATGCATGGTCATGCTCAGATGAGTCAATATGAGATATTGATCTCATTTGTTTGAGTGAGTCTACTCGGGGATCAAGAAACACAAAGATTGATTTAGGATGACACGGTCTATGCCTCATTAGTCAATCTAGATATTGAGGATAGAAGGGCAATGCCATATATTGTTATAGTTAAGAAAGTTAAGTCAGATCTCGACTTTCTCATCACTTGGGTAATAATGATGCATTGCTAGATGTCGCTCATTGCTTATGTGTCTAAAGCGGTTTAGATACATTACTAACGTTATGAGAACTTATTGGGTCACAAACTAAGGACACAATGCTTCGGAGATTAATTAATCTTTGTTTTACTATGATTTGATCCGAATTGGATTAATTGAGTTAGACTCATTTAGATTAGACTCAACCATATTTGAATGAGATATTAATTCATTAAAATGTTTCATGAATTAATAATAGAGGAAGATAAAAAATTTCTCTTCATTGGATGAAGAAAAGATGAAGAGCCACATGAGAAATATGTGCTCTAATTGGGTTTTTATTGGCTTTAATGGAGGGAAGCTAAAGGGACAAAAACTCTTCATATTCATGGGATGAGTATAAATGAGTTTTTCTTATCATTTAGATTAGCTTCTTGTCATTTTCTTTTCCTCCTTCCCTTTGGCCGAAACCCCTTTTCCTCCTTTCTTTCTTACTTTGTGAATCTCCTCTTATGGCTAGCACCATAAAGGTGATTCTTCTCTGAACCTTGAGAGATCATGTTTGTGTGGATACACATAGAGGCACGGATACTTGAACATGCAAGAGATCCGGCATACATTGGACGAGCGGGATAAGCCATGGGCACGCGTCAAAGATATACCTATAAGATAGGAAGTTGTAGATCTAACTTTGTATGAGTTTTCCTTCGCATGGATCGCTCGTGGGATCTATTATTTCCGCTACGATTTTCAAATGTTTATGCCTATAGATCCCTACAGCATCTTCATGTTATACAACTTGTTTAGAAGCAGGTCCCGCTTGCTTATCTTCGTGTCGGAAGTCCCTTCGTGAAGTTCAATCAGCTTGTTCCAAAGTTCCTTCGCATTGTTGAAGGGGCTGACGTAGTTAAGCTCCTCTTTTGTGAGGCCCCACTGGAGACTCTGAGTCGTCTTGGTGCCAACTTCTATTTTCTTCTTTAGGGGTGCGTCCCATTTGGTGTATCCCTGAAGTTCGCCATGAGCATTTTTTGGGATTTTAAGGTTGTCTTGGATGATGATCCACATTTCCACCTGAGTTTTCAAATGGACTTCTATGTGGCTCTCCTAGTAGCTAAATCTTCTCCCGAGAAGAGAGGAGGACGGGTAGTATTGTATCCTTCTTGTTAGGCCATAGAGAAATGCTGAAAAGATAGAAATAAGAGAACTTGTCCCAAGACTTATTCTTGAATTAGTAGTGTGAAAAGAAATATAAGAAAAAAATCTCGAGTGGTATTGCACCAACTTCGAGAAACAAATAATTTATGGAAAAAGGAACCATAAAAAATATATCAAAAACAGGCAAGAATGCCTTTTCTAATTAATTCAAAAATCTGAAAAAAAATGGATCAACTGGTGGTTCTATCAAATTTAAGTAACCCGCTCTGATACCAATTATGCAATCGATGAGATTGATAGAGGGGGTGAATATCGATTCAAAATTTTTGGATTCAAGTCGTGAGTAAACGTAACGAAAATAAAAGAACTCAAGTCAAACCAATGCTAACCGCTTTATTTTTACTTGGTTTGAAGTATATGACGGCTCCTACTCCAAGGCACACGGTCCTTGATCGTTTTCGTTGGGCAATTCTATAAGTTCGCAAAGGATGTTACATATATGTGATTTGAAGTACAGAATAAAAAGTAAATTATACCGACAACATTGACTGAAAATGAAAAGGAGGTGTTTCATTATCGGAGCCGTGTGTCGTCGATCTCAAACTGTTTTGGCATAGCAAACTTGAGCATAGATAGCATAGAAGTTGAAGTAGAATGCTAGAGCTCGAAACCCCTTATATAAAAGCAATCGGTCACCCGAGTGCACATAAGGGTGTCCCCATGTCACCAATCTGGCTGCGTCGTGATCCACTGATAAAGTCCAAACTATATCCTTCTCAGGCGCCTGAGTGCTCTGGGACGCCTGACCTGACGCGTCCAATCAACAGTCTCCAACATAACCTTGCCCAGCTGAGTTTTTCACACTGGAGCGCCCGAGACCTCTCGGGCGCCTATATACTCGAGCGCCCGAGTCCTCTTGGGCGCCTAGCCTCTTGGGTACCCGAGACATCTCGGGCGCCCCGGAAGCTGCTATTGTCCATTGATTCTCAGCTGCAACATAAGGTTAGTTTGAAATATAAATAATATATAAATATATAAAATGAAATGCATGTTCGACAGCGAAGCTGTCCGATCCTGGCTTTGGATTTCAAATGAAATCTTAGGTTGGACCGACGCTTACTGTTCCCTCTTCCGGGAAATGCATCCTCACCTACTCCACGCTGGAGAAGTTACATTTTGCCAATCGTCACCTCCAACTAGAGGAAGAGGAAATCGCCAAAAGAAGTCTTCGGTCGGTTGCATAGAGGAGAGATCAGTAGGGGTGAGTGGTAGTGATGGCCCACGAGTCCACCCCTAGCTTCCCGCTCATCTCTAGGGAAAGGAAAGTGGAGGCTGGTGGCTTGCCTATGTCGGACGATCGGCAGTGCCAGGCGTCGACGATCTAAGAGGAAAAGAGAGGAGAAGGAGATAGGCGCACCGGGCGAAGAAGGAGAAGCCAATCTCATCGCGTGAGGGAGTGGGCTGCGATCGATGGAGAAAGAAATGAGTCAGCTCCTTTAAGT
The DNA here is from genome assembly GCA_024364735.1 of Boesenbergia rotunda. NCBI lineage: Eukaryota > Viridiplantae > Streptophyta > Magnoliopsida > Zingiberales > Zingiberaceae > Boesenbergia > Boesenbergia rotunda. The sequence goes on from JAGFNQ010003119.1 coordinate 103,685, forward strand.
TATGCCACTTTGCATAAAGACCCTCCATTTTTTGTTTATCCAAGTCTTGTCCTTCAAATTAGGGATTTAAGTATATCAGCCCCTCTACAATTTTATCAATTACAGACAAACCCTCAAACTTATGTTTTAAACCCATAAAACCCTCTGAAGTTTGGGTGTTAAGCCATCTAACCCTCCAAACACAATAGTAACCCCAACAATTACCTTTAAACCTCCTCTGAAGTTTCGGAAACCCTAAACCTTCCCGATAGAATTCTCCAAAACTTTTCTAGACCAGGTTCCGATTTGCCCTAGTTAACATATTTATTGATATGATAATCTTTTAATTATTTCTTAATCTTTTCACAAAATAAATTTTTTGTTGGGACTCATGTATGATCAATACCAGCTTATATTTGTTTAAACATTAAACAAGCTTAAATGTATCGTAGTATTGGAGAACATATGAAAAACCCCCTAAATATGCAATGCGAAGTATAATTCGATTCCTTGCAACACTATCAACTCATAATTATTTATTTTAAACACTATTATTTTGATTTCTTATATTTTTAATCTATAAACTCTAATCATTTATTTATAGTTTATATTTCTTCCTTTATATTTATTCTTTATGTATTTCTATATTTTATAATTTTATCTTTATTTATCCTCAAAATTTGTATTAATCATTTGACAAAAAAATATTATATTCTGGATTGATCTATGATCATATTCGATTTACATTAAATTAAATAAGCTGAAATATATCTTACTATTGAAAAACTTCTGGAAGTGACAACATTAACCACAACTACTTTTTTTACAATACAACTATTGTACTAAATACAAAATATATAGATCAACTTCTCCTACATACAAAAAAATATACTTCAAGCAGAATATTCCTGTATACATATACCAGTAACTCAAGAACCTAGGACTGGCGGCATTCTATAAGTCCTTCGATTATGGCTAACTCGTTTGCAGCGGCTGCATTTGAGTTTTACCTTTTCGTTAATCTTGACTCAATCCGTGCCTTCTTTCGCCTACTGAGCTGCACAAGGCTACGGGAACATAGAACTATAATGTTCTTTACGCCCCTAGAATATTTGTTATTATTAAGTTAATTATTCAATTGGGGAGAATTTTATTAGTTTCACAATTGAAGGTAATTAATTAGAAATTAATTAGTGAATTTATATTAACAAATTTTAAAATATGGGTTTTAATATTAAATATTTAATTGAAGTTAAGTTAGAATTTCATATTTAGATTATTAATTAATATTTAATTTTATTAAGAATTAATTAAGAATTTTATATTTGGAGTGTGATTTTAAAAAAGTTGAATTATAATTAAAATTTGAGATTTATTTAATTAGATTTGAATTTTGAGAATTAAGAATTTTTATATTTGCAGTAAAATTTTAAAATTTGAATTTCTAATTAAAGGTGAATAAATAATAGAAATTTGAGATTTATTTAATTAATAATTTTGGGTTTAAATTCATTGTTTTTATTAATTCAAATAATTCTAATTCCTCCATTAATTCTTTTGATTTTAAATTTTCAATTATATTTAATATTTCAGTTTTATTTGATTTTTTGTAAGAATCTTTTATTATAATTTTAATTTTGATTAATTTAGGTATTCCAGAATCATTTTCAGAATTATATTTAGAATCAATAATTAAAGATTTAAAATTATCTTCAAGATTTTTAATTAAGTTATCATGATCATATTCAAAATTATTAGGATTATTAATTAAAGTTTCATTATTATTTTCAAAATTATTAGAATTATCTTCAAGATTAATTAAAATTTTATAATTATCTACAAAATTATTAAGATTATCTTCATGATTATTAATTAATATTTTATTATTATCTTCAGAATCATTATGATTATTTTCAAGACTATTAATTAAAATTTTATTATTATCTTCAGAATTATTAAGATTATTTTCAAGATTATTACTTAAAGTTTTAGTATTATCTTCAGAATCATTAGGATTATTTTTAGTATTATTAATTAAAGTTTTATTATTATCTTCGAAATTATCTGAGAAATTATTTAAAATATTAGAATTAATTTCTAAAATTGTAGTATTAATATTAAAAATTAAGGAATTAATATTCAATATTTTAATATTATCAATGTTTGTTTAGATTCTTTAACTAATTTATCATGCAACATATTTAATTTATTATACAAAAAGTCTAATTTATCTGAAAAACTTACGTTTGCATGTAGAGGGGTATTTTTGGAAACTAAATTATGATGCAAATTAGAATCTAAGCTAACTGGCATATTATTGCAAAAATTAAATCTCTTTACCATCTTCGCATTTTTTGGTATAGTCTATATGTTCTTCCTCCATTCTGGACATTGGTTCTTGTAGTGCCTATACTTCTAGCACTTAAAGCACTAGATGTTGTTCTTGTCCCTCCAGACTCCTAGCGCTGGTACCTCCATTGTAGTTGGTGGGGTCGTTCGAATCTTACGAGTAGACACTTATTTTTGTAGTGTTCTCTCTCCATGTATTTAAACAAGTTATATGAAATTTAAAATTATACATAATTAAATTTACCTTTTTCACCCTTGTCTCCCCATCAATTTCTGGCCTTCTTACTCCTTCGGTGTGGAGTCTGATCAAAGCAACCTACTCTGATACCAAGTGTGGGATTAGTGGCATCGATAAAAGGAGGGTGAATATCGACTCTCATTTTCTTTGAAATCTCGTCGTTCGTTCGTCAACTTAATATCAGAGTTGTTAGTAGCACAGCGGAATAATAAAAGTAAAAATAATATAATAGTAGGCACGTGAGATTTATTTACATGGTTCCCAACCCCCCAGATTCAGTACGTCCAAGGCTTATGTACTCGACGTGAGCCCACTAATGGTCTCCTTTTTGAAATTTCTAGAGGCGGAGAAATCCCGTCTTATAGTTTGATTTTACAAGCATAAATAAATGAAATTAAGTACAACTTGTAAATAAAAGCAAACCAACAGAAATAAAGATCTGGCCAATCTGGAAGTCCAAAGTGCAACGCACTTCCTCCTGAAGCCTCCTTGGTCGTAGAGCTTCGTCTTAGCGAATTTTGCTTCGTAGAGAATGAGTCGTAGAATAATGGAATTGATGTCCTGAATCTTTGGCTCGAATCCCTATATATATAAGTCATTTAGTTGCCCAAGTGCCTATAGGGGCGCCCTTAATATCATTCAATCTGATCCGCTTTGGCGCGCACATCGCAGGGATAAGAATAGTATTGAGGCCGCCCTCAACCTTGATGGTGCCCCCATGCCCTTGAGGGCTCCCTCAAGGGTCATGGGGGCGCCCGGGTGCTTTAGGGGCTCCTGGGAGAACCTGACCATGGGTTTGTTCTTTTGTGTTTGTTCTCCCATCTTGCGCCCAGCTCCAAGTTCCTACAAGATAAACAAACAATCCTGAGCCATAGTTCTATAATTATACCTGACCTTCTAGGCTTTGCTTAGAGTCAACTCTCCAAGAATTTACTACTTAAGGTCAACTCCTTAGGGTTTCCAAATGTCTAGCCTCACACACTAGGATTTTACCTTGTCTGGCTTCACTCACCAGGATTTTTACCTAGCTTCACTCACCAAGATTTCATGTCTAATCCTCGACCAGGACTTCAATGCCCAACCCTTAGCCAGGTGATCGCTAGGACATCGGTGCCCAACCCTTAGCCAAGTCTTCGGTGCCTTGACAAAGACTTCTTTGTTAGTCATCTGATCCTAACTAGACTTCTTTCTACCAAACATCAGGTTCTGTTTGGCATAGTCCTTGGTCTTGTTGGGTTCGGGTGCATGTTGACATGGATACGGGTTCGTAATTTTAAAAAATAATTACGTGCAGCGGAAGAATTAGCATAAATAATTTCTCAAATTATTTTAACCACGTATCTAGCATGCAACCTTATGATGTGTGGACATGATCATAAATTAAAATTTTGCAGAAAGTAAACTAATTTACTCAATACCTCGCGTAACTCGAAGTAAGGGACGAGATCCAACCGTAGCATCCCTTGGAAGCTCTGCCTCTATTCGCGTCCACGCCGAGTTCTCTTCGGGATGACTTCGCAAAGCCACTAGTTTCGTGCCGACAAGAACTACTAGATTCTCCAAAGGCACGACAATAATATCAAGAGAGAGAGATGGAAAACTAACCACCAAACGAAATCAAGATTCCGGGAGGAAGGAAGGAAGGAGTCGCGACCCGCTTCTTCTTCTTCGGCACCTTCTTGGTGGAGGAGGCTCACGGCAACCCTAGGCAGTGCGCCGGCCCTAGGGGAGGAGAGAGGGCGCCAACCCTAGAGAGAGAAAGGGGCGTTGGCCCTAGAGAGAGAAAGGGAGAGAATAAGAGAGAGAGAGCTTGCTACTTTATCTCTTAATTCGGATTCAAGCCTTGCCTTGGTTCCTTTATAAAGTAGCCTCTCCATTGCCAAGTATCCCCTTTAACGGAATAAATTTTTTCATAGAAATTTATCTTATAAATTTTCTTATGAATAATTCCGTTATGCCAAGTTTTATTATAACTAACTTTATAATAAAACAAATACATCTCCCATTTTATTATGGAATAAAATTTACAAGAAATTTATTATATAAATTTTTCTTATTATGGAAAAATCAATTCATAATTGATTTTATAAAATAAAATAAACCAATCCATGGTTCATTTTAATTTCCATAAAAAGAATAAATTTATTATATAAATTTTTCTTATCATGGAAAAATCAATTCATAATTGATTTTATAAAATAAAATAAACCAATCCATGATTCATTTTAATTTCCATAAAAAGAATAATTTATTATATAAATTTTTTTTATCATGGAAAAATCAATTCATAATTGATTTTATAAAATAAAATAAACCAATCCATGGTTCATTTTAATTTCCATAAAAAGAATAAATTTATTATATAAATTTTTCTTATCATGGAAAAATCAATTCATAATTGATTTTATAAAATAAAATAAACCATTTAAAGTTTATTTTAATTTCCATGAAAATAAATTTATTTACATAAATTTCTTTATATAAATTTCTTTATATTTATTTATCCATAATTTTATAAAACAAATCGCGCTTGATTTATTTTATAATTTAAACCAAATAAATTGGTTTCCCTCCATGTGGTGGCCGGCCAAACCAAAGAGGGTGGGCACCCTCTTTGGCCGGCCACACCAAGCCAAACCCTTGCGAATTAAACTCATTTAATTCGACCAATAAGCCTTCAAAAGACATAGCCATTTTAAGCTTCCGGTGCGCCTCTGATAAATTCAGATTCGACTTATTTCTCTTGATCGGAAAATCTAATTTTCAACTCGTTTTAAATCCCTCGGATTACTTGTAGTGCGTGTGACCAAATAGGCTTTCGTTTTATGTTGGCCGTCTATAATTCATCAATTATAGAACGATCATGAGTGGCACCTAGTAGTACATCATGATCCCCAATTAATCGAAAGATCAACGGTTGACCTCAGAAATAATTCTGAAACCATTCAGCAGCTATAATGAGTTGTGCCCCATTCCCTTCACCATCTTATACCCACTTGGTTCAGGACACGGTCTATGTGTGTCAGTCCCCACTAGGCTGACTACGTCACACCTAGCCCAAGTAATGTCTTTCTCGTCCAATGGATTCTAATTACTCTCATGTTTCCTAGAGATTCATACTCGGAACATGTTATACTCTGGCCAGAGGCTTCGAGTAACAATCCAACGATAGGCCTTGGGTATACATCTCCTCGCAAGGAGTGGTGAATCCTTTGTAGGCTGTTCAAACATCTTCGGGCACTTCGGCTTATACCCAACCATCCTGGGTCCACACCTCCTTAGAGATGCTTGCTTAAGATGTCAAAGTATAAGTCTCCATGACCAAGATGACTTGAACACCGCAAGTCAAAGGAACATCGCACTTAAGCTGCAGTAAGAACTTTCATTGACATATCTATATGTAGATTACCATATGAAGTTTTACAGCTAGTCACTCCAATGAACTAGTTCCCTTAACTAGCATTCATGTTTATCTTCGGACATCCCAATGTCACCAGCCAGTGAGAATCAGCTGATTAGAGAATAACCCATGCTAGTCTCAACAGAATTGATAGTGTCCGTATTTATCAATTCATCGACTAGGGATATTTTCAATATTTCACAATTGCACATGTAGAGATTATCACTAGTTGTGATTCCATCACAAATTCTCTTATGCTGTGAATTGTATTGCGGACATTCAGTAAATCAGTTTAAGATCCCAATCAAATACATAAACATGTATACTCAAATAGTGAATTTTTATTTATTAAAATAAATGTTTACAATCATATGGCGATTACCTTAGGACACTTCTCTCATATTACTAACAGGTCTAACCGACTAGATTTAGGTTTGGTCATTCTGCCAAACATTAAGTCTTATTTGACTTAACCCTTGGTCAAACTTGTAACGGCCCGACCCATTTGGCGACCCATTTGGCGACCCCCTTATTTTTCTATGGGTCGTCGACCGTCGACCGTGTCATTACCATACTAGGTCTTCCCACCCCTGGCCAGCGGATTTTTGCCTTCCCCAGGATTCGAACCCTAGACCTCCAAGCTTAAGTACTAGAGTTTATGAATCCTGGTAACCAATTGAGCCTGGCTCAATTGGTTACCTGGATTCATAAACTCTAGTACTTAAGCTTGGAGTTCTATTGTAACGACCGACCCATTTGACGGCCCATTTATTTTTCTATGGGGCGTCGACCGTCGACCGTGACGTTACTCACTTATTGTAACGACCCGACCCATTTAGCGGCCCATTTGGCGACCCCCTTATTTTTTTATGGGTCGTCGGCCGACGACCGTCGACCGTGCCGTTACCTTACTTGGTCTTCCCACACCTGGCCAGTGGATTTTTGCCTTCCCCAGGATTCGAACCCTACACCTCCAAGCTTAAGTACTAGAGTTTATCAATCCTGGTAACCAATTGAGCTAGGCTCAATTGGTTACCAGGATTCATAAACTCTAGTACCTAAGCTTGGAGGTCTAGGGTTTGAATCCTTGGGAAGGAAAAAATCCGCTGGCCAGGGGTGGGAAGACCTAGTAAGGTAACGACACGGTCGACAGTCGACGACCCAAAGAAAAATAAGGGGGTCGCCAAATGGGCCGCGTCGTTACAATAAAAAGGCGCCTTTTTATTGTAACGACCCGACCCATTTGGCGGTCCATTCGGCGACCTCTTATTTTTCTGTGGGTCGTCGACCATTGATCGTTGACCGTGTCGTTACTCACTAGGACTTCCCACCCCTGGCCAGTGGATTTTTACCTTTTCTAGGATTCGAACTCTAGACCTCCAGGCTTAAGTACTAGTTCTTTATGAATCCTGGTATATATATATATATAAAACAGATCCTTTCAAATGTCGAACTAATAAGTAACTACTCACCAAGAGCACACTACTATATATATATATATATATATATCACTCTCCTGCATATGACATTTGTGCGATCGTGCGGACCTGCCCTCGTTGTAGGTCCGAACAATCACATTTTTGCTTAGAAAATTAAGTCGCGTCAAAGTTAAATTCCTACTCTTTATTGTTCACTTTCATGACCATTCCTCTTTTCTTCTCTTCCTCCTCGCCGACGCCTTAATTCCCTCCCTCGCCAAAGTAGGTCCACCCACCTCCTCTTCCCACAGAAGAAGGACCTTTCCTTGTCGTGAATCCCTTGTCGACCCCTCCCCCTAAGCTTTGTAGCGGTTTCCCCTTCTCCCTCCCTGCAAGATCATTTCGGCCCTAGCTTGTTGCGCCTCCCTCATCGCGCGGAAGTCTCCCTGCAACCAAGCCCCCCGACGCCGACCCTCATCAACCCTCGCAGCACCAAACTAGGATTTCCCCTCCCCCGAATCTCCCTGTGATGAAGCTAGGGTTTCGAGTGCCAAACTCCCTAACCGTTCTGCCCTCATCCTCCCTCGAGTCGCTCTCTACTCACCAGGACACTGCTAGGGTTTTCATGTGGTCCCTCTCTCCCTCACCGCAACGAAACTGCAAATCGGTAAGTTTCTATGCTCACTTCTTGTTTGGCATAAAGTGTTAGGATGTATATTAAAAGATTTGCATTTTGGTTAAGGAAGCATCTACATTTTAAAGAGAATCAGAAATCATACAGTGCATGTTTAGGTTTATGTTTATATTGGTATGTACGCTAAACGTTTAATGCTTAACATTGTAGATAACATGGTGCGTGGTGTCGCATAGAAGATCATGTTATCAGGTTCCTTACCGAAGCATAAGAATGAGGCTCACAACCGAGATGGAGTTGGACAAACCAATCGGAATGGTTGTAGTGTAATCAGGAGTGGTTTATCTTAACCATAGGATTACACTAGTGTACTTTGTGTACATTGAGTATGACCGAAAGAGAGGTCATCTAATTTTTGTACTGACCTAGTAAATTGGATTAGACCTCGGATGCTATTATGGAGCACGATCTCTGAATCCCAAAATAATGGCGGACATACATTATTAATAATTGTTTCTTTGATTTACCAATGGGCGAGATCTATTCTGTTAGATCGATAGACCCGGTAAGTTGGGAAATAGTATTAATATTATGATGTGTCGTTGAATTATTGACGGAATTCGTGTCCTGGTGAGTCAGGGTGATGATTCCCCCTTGATGAGCTCAAGAGGATCGTCATGCCAAATCTTGCAAGTGGACTATGGTCCGGCATGCCAAAAAGGTTGAGTGGTACTAATCAAAGATTAAGAAGATAATTAATTTGATTATCAGTAAATTGAATTAATTAACATGCATGCGATATCTTAAACACGGGGAGATGGATGACTCGTAATAGGTGGAGCCCATATGAAAATATGGGGGTTGGTAAGGAAGTACAATGGGATCCTTTAGTGGAATAGATCTCCATTTAATGGATCGGGTTTGGATCCATTAGAGGGCCAAGAACCAACTCCTCCTCATGGTCCCTATCTTAGCCCAATAAAGCCCCATTAGAGTCATGATAAAAGGCCGGATTAATTAAGGAATTAATTTCAGATTAATTTAATTATTAAATTCGAAATTAATTAAAGAATTAATCAAAGATTAATTAAGGAATTAATTTGGGATTAATTAATCTTGAAATTAATTAAGGAATTAATCATAGAATAATTATTAAATTATTCTATATATATAAATTTGGATGGAATAATTAAAGGAATTAATCATGAGATTAATTATGGAATTATTCTATAAATTTTTATATAATCAATCCAATTTTAATTGGAAAATTTTTTCCAATTAAAACTAACTAAACTCCTATATAAACCTAAAAACTCTCTCCCTCATGAGAACTAATCTCTCCTCTCCTCCCTCAACCCTTGGGCGCCTGCGGTGCAAGCAAGAAGAAGACAACCTCCTCTTCTTCGTCTCTTGGTTTCTTCTCATCCTAAAGGTCGCATTCGGTCACGGAGCAAGTGAGGAGTTGCCTCTTCTTCTTGGTGGCTTGCGGCGAGGAGGGTGGAAGAAGAAAGGAAGGCGCAAAGGGAGAGAGGTGCGCCGATGGTGGAGGAGAGGAGAACACTTGGTTCTCCGTTTCTTCTCTTCCTTTCTTCGGTTCATCTTGTTGCGGATGTACACAAGACAAAGGAGAAGTTTCCTTCTCCTTTTGTGGCGCGCGGGAGCAAGGAGGAAGAAAGGTGAAGGCGCCGGCGAGGATAAGTTTCCCTTTTGGTGTTTGTCGCTGGAAAAGGGAGGTTGAGAGAGGCTATCATCCTTGTGGTGTTGCTGTCGCGGGATAGGAAGAAGGTGGAGAGGTTGGCTTAGGTTGTGGTGAAGGAGAGGAACTCATCCTCTTGACTTCATCACCATCTTCTTCAAGGGACTGCCGAGTGGTGAAGAAAAACCCTAGCCCTAGGGTTTTTGGTTCTCGGTGCAAGGGAAGAAGAAAAGAAAGGATTGGTTTGTGTCCCTTGATGACTCCACGTCTTGGGAGACCGTCGCTCACACGACGTCCAAGAGGGCAGGGTCATAGGATAGAAGACTGCGAGGTAAACGGCGAGGTATAATTCTCCCGGGCTCAGTTTTCGTTATGCTATATTTGTTTTATGTCATTATGATTTGCCTTGTCATTTTATGTGTGTTAAATTATTATTTAGATTTGAAATCTTAGATAATAATATTTAACTGGACCCCGAAGATAAACACAAAAATTGGCGATCCAAATCATCGTCTTTTCCGCGGTTAGCTAATCCGGAAAGTTACAAAGCCTTTGTGGCTAAGTTGTGACTTGGACTAACTAACACGATGACGAGTCGGTCGTTATAGGACGAGTCTCTATTCGGATTAAATTTTAATCCGTGGACATAGAGAGGTCTCTCAGATACGACCACATGGTTGTCTTGGAAACCGCCAAGGGATAACCAACATAAAGGTGATTATTAATATGAAAAATCTCTCCATTTGAAGGGACAAAAGAAGTTCGTCGGTGCCTTTTTCTACTTCGTTGTCATCACTTTCGGTTTCTGTGTTCGCTTCTTGTTTGGCATAGAGGTGATACAACTAAAGGATTATAAGCATTCCTCTTATATACATAGTTATCAGCTTGTTTTTTCTAGTTGCATTCTAATTGTTTGTTCATTTATTTTCTGTCTTTTTCCTAAACTATATTGGATTGTTATGATCATTGTTCTCTGATTGATTTTTTGATACAACTCATTCAAATTTTTTTCCTTCTGATCATTTTTCCAATCATTGTTCTTTGTATGTCATGTTATAATTATCTTACTGGACCGGCCTATAGTTGAGGCACATTAATGGTGTAAGTCATCAACAGAAAATAAGAGTACCTCCTCAATGTGTTTGTGTTCGCTTCTTGTTTGGCATAGAGGTGATACAACTAAAGGATTATAAGCAACGGGTATAGCGCTCTCCTATGGATAAACATCTACTGTTATTCATAATAAACACATTACGATCACACAAATAGAAGTTTATTCAACCATCAACTGTTATTCATATTAGGATTTAATTGTTATTATATTAATTGTGTTACAATTTAGTCATGCATCATGTGTATAGTTATTACATATAAAATTGAAATTGTATAGAGAGGAATACTTTCCTTGTATGAATAACAATAACATGATACCTTTTCCCTCTCAACTTAGTATTTGAGTGGGATGTCTTCTAGGACTAAGATTTTCCTTTTTCAATTAGATTAGGAAGTTGGAAGTCAATATGACTGTCAGTCTTCTACTCCTTTTTTATGTTTAGCTTCCCATTACATAGAACAGAATCCATCTTTCATTAATCCTGATGTTTTCTCTTGTTAGCACCTTTACAAAGTTCTTAGTGTCACTTGCGACTACTCCTAAGCAGTGTTTAAAAATCATACTAAACCGACCGATTCAACCAAGAGCTAACTAGTCAAGCAGTAATCATATCTTGGCAAAATTTGTTGTTCTTAAAATTCACTTTACCTGTATTTTTTAGTTTATAAGGAAAAAGTTAATGTTATTTATTTGTCTACTTATCTATTGTCTAATATAATGTGCACTCAGAATGGAAGAAAATATAGTTGATGATCAAGAATACATTTCCCAAGTTACAAATGATCGGAAGCCAAAAATAGGAATGGAATTCTCATCATTAGAGGATGTTGGTACTCCGATTAGTTTTGATGTGATCAACTAGGTTAAGTTAGGTCCTATGTTTTCTAATCCCTCTGCTAAGTGTGCAGGAGCTTAGGTACAGAGGAAGTCGAGCGTAAGACGTAGTGGACGAGAAGGATTGTGCGGAGAAATGAGCCGACGGGCTCGGTACAATCCGAGAGATGTGGAAGGTATGGAAGAGTACGCCGGTGGAGTGAGAAAGATGCCACGGTGTCCAGGGACTAGAAGCCGGGAGGAAGGACACTCGAGGGGCGAAAGACCGGAATCAGGTTCGGGTGAGCCTAACTCCGATTGGCCTGAAATCACCCAAGAAGGCGAAGCGATTCAAGACCGGAGACTGGTCAGCATTGGTTGACCAAGTGGATTGCTAGGCGCCCAAGATCAATCAGGCACCTGTGTTGAATCAGGCGCCCAAGAAAGATTCAATAGTTGGCGATTAGATAAACTTGTGCCACGTGTCAGGCGCCCAAGACAAGTCAAGCGCCTATGTTGTATCAAGCACCCTAGAAGGGTTTTCCAGTAGTTTGTGAGAGTTGGCTTTGGATGCACCACGTGGCAGGCGCCCAAGACCTTTTGGGCGCCCGATTACCTAGAATTAGCAGTAGCGAAGTCTCAAGCAAAAGATAAAGTTTTTAATTAAACTTTATCTCTTAAAGGATAAAACCTTATCCTTTAATCAAATCCAATGGTTGCAGTTCAATCTCATCCAAGATCAACCGTCCAGATTACTGTTGGGATCTCCCGGCACCAAACACAAAACGCAACAGAAACAAGATCCCTCGAGCCATCCATGCGAAAGAAAAACTCGTACAAAGTTCATCTATCTAATAGATCTATCTAAAGTGTATACCTTTGGAGCATGCCCATTTGCTTATCCCGCTCGTCCAAGATGCGCCGGATCTCATGCACGTTCAAGTGTCTGTGCCTCTATTCGTATCCACACGTACACGATCTCTCAACATCGAGAAGGACTACCTTAGTTGTGCTAGAAACTGGAGGTAGTTCACAAGACCACCAAGAACCCAACAAGGGTTTCAACCAAGGGGGGAGAAGAGGAAGAAGAGAGGAAGGGAATGTAACGCCCGCCTCTTTCCCCCATCTTACGACGTGGCGAGAGGCGGCGTTACGCTAACATACATATAGGCATATGAACATCGTAATGCAGCGGAATAATTTAAAACTTTATACCTACATGCAACTAACACTTGAATTATGTAGACATGCCTTAACCATCATTTCTAACATCGTGACATGGTATCATAGCATGCTAACATTGTACGTAACATCATGATATGAACATTACATAAATCATCCATAAACAACATAAGTAGTAGGTTATTCTTTTAGGCATGACTATCATAAGTATAGCATGAACTTAAGAAAACAATGCAAAACATAAGACATGTGACAAAGTATAAACATGAGAATCTTTTTCTTTTTCCTGTGTCATGTCACTGCCACACACACACTCTTGCCCCTCTTGCTGCTTCACTTAATATCCACTTGCTTGATTTGCGGTATAAGAAAGTAAAACTATAAGCACATAGGCTTAGTAAGACTCTGTCCTTCTCACTAAAACCATACATCGCATAACATAAAACATATAACATTCTTAACATATAAAAGTTCTTGATACAAAACATAGGCATATAAAATACTTAACATAGCATGATTCTTGTCATAACAGATCATATGAAATACTTAACATGGCATGGTTCTTGTCATAAACATAAACATATGAAATACTTAACATGACATGGTTCTTGTCATAAACATAAACATATGAAATACTTAACATGGCATGGTTCTTGTCATAAACATAAACATATGAAATACTTAACATGGAGTGGATGCATAACATGAATGGATGCATGAGTCAAATGCATATAACATAAGGATGCTTATTTGAAAACCATAATTATAAATACTTAAACATAATTATAACATCATGGGGGTCCTCAGCTTGTACCACATACATACATCATATGCGCGCATCCCTAAGTAAATACGAGGTAGCTAGTCTCGACCTATTAGGGTCGGAACAACTACGGTAGTTCCAGAACCGAGGCGTTCTTAAGGTGCCCATCCCTATTGGACAGCTACGGTAGTCCCAGAACCGTGGACAGCTACAGTAGTCCAGAACCGAGGCGTTCTTAAGGTGCCCATCCCTTGGACCCTTACTTCGGTCCGGTACAAGACCATTCATAAAGTAAAATAACTTCACCTGCTTCATCATTCATAGAACATACATAGCATACTTAAAGACATGAACATAATCATGTTACATGAAGCATGACATAAAGCATACTTGGCATTTCATCATTCATACTTAATACATAACATCATTATGCATTCGTCATTCATACTTAATACATAACATCATTATGCCTTTAAGGCATAAACATTATCTTCATTCATCATCTTCATTCATAATACATGACATACATACATAATTATGTCTTAAGGCATAAACATCATCTTAGTTCATAAAGCTTGCATGATCATGGTACATAAGGTAAGCATGCATTTCATACATAGTACATGTCACCTAGCATACATAATCATTGTATCTATCATTAGAATGCACTGGTAGGATTCATATGAACATGATACATATTACCTAGGTTCATGGCATCCAACCTAGAACATGCATAGGTCTACTTAACCATATATCTATCATAGGCGTTCAACTTAAAATATGCATCAATCTACACAAACATGAGACCTTCTTCATAACACGTGTGTTCATGGTATAGAACTTAAAACATTCATGAATGAAACCTACTAAACAAAGCATCTAATATAAACATACAAAAATCATGAAGCATAGCACTTAAGGTTAGGGTTTTAGGTAACATAAAATTCATACCACATGCTTGAACTTATATATACATCATAATAATCCTTAAACAATGTATTCTTGAACCCCTAACTCAACCTAAACCATAATTTGGGTGCTTGGCCGAAAGTGGGAAGGAGAGGGATCCTATTATCCAAGTAACATATAAGATACCATAAGTGAAGAAAAACTAATACATTACATACAATGCCATAGGAAGCCATTAGAACCCATGGTTAGGGCTAACCCTAAGTTTTAGCCCCAAAACTTGACCTTGGCTGAAACCCTATAGGGTAATAAGACCATGGAAAAATTCCTATAATTTACCATAATGATCCAATCCAATACATACACTACCATAAGAAGCCATTAGAACCCTTGATTGGATCCAACCCTAAGTCTTAGCCCTAAATCATGCCTTGGCCGAAACCCTAGCAGAGTAATAAGTCCATGGAAAAATTCATATAATTCACAATTACTATCCAGTATATCATAGGGAACCATAATAAACATGCTTGGAGTGTTGGATTTAATCCCAACCATGGAACATGGTTGGTGGCCGAAAACCCTAGAGGGCCTTAGGGTGCTACCAAAAATTCTCCAAATCATAATTTATACTTTACATATCATGAGGAAACATTAGGAAACATAAGTGGGGTTTTTAACATCATCTTAAACCCAAAACATGCTTTGGCCGAAAGTTAAAGAATCCCTAATCCATAGTTTTCTCAATACAAATCCCAAACAATCATCTTAAAACATGATAAACCCATAAACTATTATACCACAGGTGAGGGAGTCTTACCTTTCTTTATCCTAGTTATAAACCTTGAAGATAGAACCAAAAGAAAACCTTCTTGACCCTAGAACTCTCCTTAGCCCTTATAGCCTCGTAGGAAGCCTTGGATCCTCAAGATTAAGGTCTTCTTGTGAAGCTTCTCCAAGGGAAAACCCCTTGTGGGTTTCGGCTAGAAGGAGGAGGAAGAGGGAGAGAAAGAGCTTTGGTGGAAGAAGAAAAACAAATAACCTAAGTGCTAAGTTGTCTCTTCCCTTCCCCTCTGTTTTATACTAAATGAAGGGGCATGGTGCCTCTTCTCTTGATGACTCTTCACTTCCTTTAGCCTCAACTAACATCCTCTTCCTTTTCCACTAGCACTCCCTTGCTAGGTGAATTGGTTAGTACATGCATGATGAGGCTTTGCCTCTACCTTGGGTCCAAGGTTCAATCCTTGGTGCATGCACTTTATTTTTATTTCTTTTTCTTTTATTTTTGACAAAGCCCACATAAGAGCCCACTAAGTATTATGCTAATTTTCCGAATTGGAGTCTAATTCTATTCATGCTAAAATTCTACCCAATGTTCACTAATAACCATGGTACTAGAAGAACCCATATAAGGCCCATTGTACCTAGCTTTTAATTTATATAAGAGATCTTGCTACGGTTTATGCTAGTATTCATACGTTATTCGAGAATTCGTATAGGCAAGATCAATATTTTAAAGAAAAATATTGAGAAGATTTTACGGGTCGTTACAATCCCCCATAACTCATGAAAGTTCATCGTCGAACTTAGAATAGCTCTGGGTACTTGCGTCTCATCTCGTCCTCGCATTCCCAGGTAGCTTCCTCAAACCTTTGACTTTACCATTGGACCTTGACTAAGGGTACCTCCTTGTTCCTTAGCTTTTTGATTTCCCGATCAAGGATCTGGATGGTCGGCTTTCAAAACTTAGGTCCTCCTGTACAAAGCTTCATAAGGTGTCATTCCGATAGTTGCTTGGTAGCTATTATTGTAAGCGAATTCCGCTAAGCACAGATATCGGTACCAACTCCCTTCTTCACCTATTGCACTCTTCTGCTTCTAGTTTATGTATTATACATTTATAGATATTCATTTTCTCTTTTATCTTCTTTTCTATATATGTTAACTTTCTATACTTTATAAGAACTAGTTTATCGACTACTTATTCATGCTTTTATAATGTTCCTCTCACGGATTATAAATTTTTTTTGTCAAAACTACGTTTTCCTATAACTCGCTCTTTTAGTCATAGAAGTTGGTATAGTTGTTACTTTAATGTTAAAAACTTTGAAGCTTACTCTACTAATCTTAAATAGTTATAAAATCATAATAATTATTACCACTTACATTACGTTCATAATATGTTTCTAATATATCTAGTATAAGATTTATAATATGAAATATAATTCTATTATCTACTCATACTTCAACTTCTAATTCTCACTCAACTCATTACACACACTGAACTAAATGCTACTTGTGAAAATATTTTTCTTCTGCTATAACATAGAACTACTTTTCTTACTACATTTACAATTATGTACACCAACCTTCTGTTAATATACGCATTATATACTCCATAACCTAATTCTACTTATCTATCTTTTACTAACATTTAACTATGTAACATTACTTATTTTTACTACTTCTCTTAACATCTTTCATAAATTATTTCAATTAATATTTTTCATCTATTTATCTCTTCTTCTTTCTAATATTTCTTCTTTAGCACTTCTACGTCTCATTGTCTTCTTTTAATCAGTTTTATTACTACTTAATAAATTACAACTTGCTATGTGTGTGATGAGATGATAAGTAATAATTATAATTATCAGAGATTTAAGAGAATTGAGATGAAGTATCAAACAATTT
Source organism: Boesenbergia rotunda (assembly GCA_024364735.1). Classification (NCBI taxonomy): domain Eukaryota; kingdom Viridiplantae; phylum Streptophyta; class Magnoliopsida; order Zingiberales; family Zingiberaceae; genus Boesenbergia; species Boesenbergia rotunda. The sequence goes on from JAGFNQ010003119.1 coordinate 120,868, forward strand.
GAAGATATACTTTAGAAAAGAAGTTATTCTTATAAGAAAAATAAGATTGAGATAATTACTATAAGGAGAGAAGCAAATTTTGTGAAAAATGAACTTAGGAAATAAATTAGTATTAACATTAAGGAGTTATGAAGTAGCTTGAATTTATACTAAAAAGATTAGTGTGATGTAAGACTATTGATTAAGTAGATATAAAAAGAACCGATTAAAATAGAGCAGAGAAAAGTAAGTACTCTAATAAGAAGAAATCAATTAAGAAGATGTGAAGGATAATAGATTAAGTTTAGTAGTGCAGTCTCTAAAGTGCGAAGTTTTAATATTGAATCAATTAAGAGATAGTAGAATTAGATATATATATATATATTAAGATAAAGACATGTAAGGCTAATATAAGTTATTGTTACTCCTACCCGCATATCAAACTCTAAAGTATTCGATATCATAAAGTAAGGTAAGGTATCGTTCATATTCACATATCCTAAAAGTACATTCTATCATAAGGTATCATTCATAAAAATTACTCTCTATCCTAAGATATCATTCATACTTGCATATTCTAGAATCATAAGGTATCATCCATACTTGCATATTCTAGCATATTCTAGAATCATAAAAGAAAATAAAGTATGCATAGGGTACTTACTTGGAAGCTGCAGGAAGAAGGCTTGATGTGTGTGTAGTGAGATGGCAAC
>JAGFNQ010003119.1:123583-183620 GCA_024364735.1 Boesenbergia rotunda
ATCATGGCATCATTCTTATCATGAACATGATCATAACATACTTATCATGGCATCATTCTTATCATGAACATGATCATAACATACTTATCGTGACATCATTATCATTCTTAGACATGACATAGGTACACATCATTCATTAGAGCATGGCATACATTCATATTATCCTAAAACATGGCATATCATTCCTAAACATGGCATATCTTGCATAACCATGGCATATCATTCATAAACATGACATATCATTCGTAACATGGCATATCATTCATAACATGGCATATCATTCATAAACATGGCATATCATGCATAACCATGGCATATCATTCATAAACATGGCAAATCATTCATAACATGGCATATCATTCATAAACATAAATCACATCTTACCATAGGGCCATTGGGACCCTTACTTGAAATAAATCTTAACTTTTATCCTATTAACCCTTATTGGCCGAAACCTTTGGAGTCCCAAGGCCATGTGAAAATTCACATAATCACCATCCTTCATCCTTATATCATGGCAACACATAAACATATGCTTGAAGTTAAAGACTCAACCCTAACCCTTGGGTCCTTGGGGTTGGCCGAACCATATGGGCCTCTAGGGTGCTCTAAAAATTCCCAAAAATTATACTTAACTTCTAAATATCATAAGGGAACTTCAAATAACATTATCATTATTTTTAACATATTTATAGACATTTAAATCATGGTGGCTGAAACCCATAAACATAGGGACCCTGGTTTTGTCCCTTTCATGTTGGCCGAGACCCTAGAGTGTCCTAGGGTACTCAAAAAATTCCCAAAAATTATAATTAACTTCTACACATCATAAGGGAACATCAAATAACATTATCATGATTTTTAACATATTTATAGACATTTAAATCATGGTGGCCGAAACCCATAAACATAGGGACCCTGGTTTTGTCCCTTTCATGTTGGCCGAAACCCTAGAGTGTCCTAGGGTGCTCCAAAAATTCCCAAAAATTATACTTAAATTCTACACATCATAAGGGAACATAAAATAACATAATCATGATTTTTAACATATTTATAGACATTTAAATCATGGTGGCCGAAACCCATAATCATAGGGACCCTGGTTTTGTCCCTTTCATGTTGGCCGAAACCCTAGAGTGTCCTAGGGTGCTCCAAAAATTCCCAAAAATTATAATTAAATTCTACACATCATAAGGGAACATCAAATAACATAATCATGATTTTTAACATATTTATAGACATTTAAATCATGGTGGCCGAAACCCATAAACATAGGGACCCTGGTTTTGTCCCTTTCATGTTGGCCGAAACCCTAGAGTATCCTAGGGTACTCCAAAAATTCCCAAAAATTATATCTACTTACTAAACATCATAAGGGAACATTAAAAAATATTATCAAGATTTTTAGCATATTTATAGGCTTTTAAATCATGCTGTCCGAAATCCATAAACTTAAGGACCTTGGTTTTTCTTTCCTTTCCACATCACATCCAAAAACTACCCCATATATCATACTAAAAATCATGGAAATCATAGATTACTATTATACCACAGGTGAGGGAGTCTTACCTTAGATTTCTTGATTTTTTTTTCGAACCTTGAAAGAGGAGAAGGAAGAGGACTTGGTATCTCTTGACCACAACTAGTCCTTGTCACCTTGTAGGAACATTAGATCTTGAGAGATGAGACCTTGGTGGAAGCTTTTCCAAGGAAGAACCTTCCCTTGGGTGTTCAGCTAGGATGAGGGGAGAATGAGTTTCGAAAATGCAAGGAATGAGGAGAAGAAGTAACTCCAAAAAGCCCCTTTTAATAGCCCATTAAGAAGGTAAATGAAGAGTCTCTCCATGACTCTTCATCTTCTTCTACTCCTTAACCAACATCCACTTTATTTCCTCATAAGAATCTCTTGCTAGGTGAGTTGGTTAAGGCTTACATTGTTGTACAAGAGGTCCAAGGTTTAATCCTTGGCTCATGTACCTTTATTTTTATTTTATTTTTATTTCATTTATTTAAATCCTTTTTCTTATTTTCGAAAATTCCCCTTTATTTCGAAAATTCTCCTAAAATCACCCATAATTATGTCAATATTCCTAAATAAAATCCGTTTATATTTATATTAATTTTACCTAATTTATATTAATTTTACCTAATTAATACCCACTTTTGGAGCCCATTTAAAGCTCATTAGTACCTAGTTTTTCTCAATTTAAATGAGAAAACATGGATTTCTAGGCCCAATTTTACATAATTATTTCTGGGCCCCTAGGAAAATTATCTAGACTTGCTCAATATTTTAAGAAAATATTAAGAGAATTTTCCGGGTCGTTATAATCCCCCATACCTCGTGAAAGTTCGTGCTCGAACTTAGAATAATTTCGGGTACTTGCGCCTCATTTCGTCCTCGCGTTCCCAGGTAGCTTCCTCGAACCGCTGGCTTCGCCATAAGATCTTGACTAGAGGTACCTCCTTATTCCTCAGCTTCTTGACTTCCCTATCCAAAATCTGGATGGGTCTGCTCTCATAACTTAGGTCCTCTTGTACTTGTACTATCTGCGGCTTGATCACTTGGTCCATATTCGGGATACACTTTTTCAGCAGGGATACGTGGAATACGTTATGGATAGCTGACATCTCTGGAGGCAGCTCCAACTCATATGCCACCTTACCAACTCTTTTCATAATTAAGTATGGCCCCACATATCTCGGACTCAGCTTTCCTTTCTTCCCAAATCTTGTCACCCCTTTCATAGGATCCACTTTAAGAAATACCAAATCTCCAACATTAAATTCCAATGGTCTGCGTCGGACATCGGCATAACTCTTCTGCCGGCTCTGAGCAGTTTCTATCCGTTGTCGAATATTTTGAATAGCTCGGGTGGCGCTGTCAATAACATCCATTGCGAGTCCCATCTCCTTCTTTTCCCCACTCTCGTACCAACATATCGAAGATCTACATCTCCTACCATACAAGGCTTCATAAGGTGCCATTCCTATAGTAGCTTGGTAGCTATTGTTGTAAGCGAATTCCGCCAAGCATAGATATCGACACCAACTTCCCTTGAAATCCAGGGCACAAGCTCTCAACATATCCTCTAATATTTGATTCACCCGTTCAGTTTGCCCGTCAGTCTGCGGATGGAAGGCGGTGCTAAATCACAATTTGGTGCCGAGAGACTTCTGAACGCATTCCCAAAAATGCGAAGTAAAACGACCATCCCTATCTGAGATAATGGTCTTGGGAACTCCATGAAGTCTGATTACTTCCTTAACATATAGTTGAGCCAGTTGCTCAATCGAATAGGTCATCTTGATCGACAAGAAATGAGCAGACTTCGTCAGCCTATCCACGATCACCCATATTGCGTCATATCCATTAGTAGTCCTGGGAAGCCCTGAAATGAAATCCATAGAGATGTCTTCCCATTTCCACTCCGGAATCGCTAGTGGCTGCAGAACTCCTCCGGGTCGCTGGTGTTCCGCCTTTACTTGTTGGCAAGTCATGCAAGCACTAACATGCTGAGCCACATCGCTCTTCATACCGGACCACCAGAACTTCTCCTTCAGATCTTGATACATCTTGGTGGATCCGTGATGCATCGAATAAGGGGTCTCGTGAGCTTCCGTGAGAATTTTTTCTTCGAAGTTCCAGATCATTAGGGATACATAGACGATCCCTAAGGTATAATACCCCCCTTTGGCGATATGAAAACCATCGCCCTTTCCTTCTAGGATCTCCCGTTTTATTTTCTGAAGACTCAGATCACCATCTTGTTTTTCCAATATATCCTCAAACAGTGCGGGTGATATTGTCATGGTGGAAAGTCGCTCGGAGATGACCTCGACCCCAAAATTCATAATTTCTCTTTCAAGTGGTCGGGGTAATTTAGATATGGACATCAAGGTGGCACTTGACTTCCGGCTGAGTGCATCGGCCACTTTGTTTGCCTTCCCTGGATGATAGAGGATCTCACAGTCATAGTCCTTTACCAACTCAAGCCATCGGCGTTGTCTCATATTCAGATCTTTCTGAGTGAAGAAATATCGCAGACTCTGATGGTCTGTATAAATTCGACACTGTGCTCTGTACAGATAATGTCTCCATATCTTAAGAGCGAAGACCACCGCGGCCAATTCCAGATCATGAGTGGGGTAATTCTGTTCATATTCCTTGAGTTGTCTAGAGGCATAGGCAATAACCTTCCCACTCTGTATAAGTACAGCTCCAAGTCCTAATTTGGAGGCATCGCTGTACATGTCAAAAACCTGATTACCTTCTGGAAGGGTAAGGATGGGTGCACTTGTGAGTCTCCTTTTTAGTTCCAAGAAACTCTTTTCACAGTCTTCCGTCCATTCATACTTCTTGTCCTTCCAGGTGAGAGCTGTTAAAGGGGCTGCAATCCTCGAGAAATCCTCCACAAATTTTCTATAATAGCCTGCCAATCCAAGAAAACGTCTGATCTCACTGGCGTTCTTCGGCCGGCTCCAGTTATTCACCGCTTCAACCTTCATTGGATCCACCATAACTCCATCTTTAGAGATAATATGGCCCAAAAAAACCCACTTGGTCGAGCCAGAACTCACATTTGGAAAATTTCGCATATAGTTGCTTTTCCCCAAGAATCTCTAGTACTTTCTTCAGGTGCTCAGCGTGCTCTGCTTGGGTCCTCGAATAAATAAGAATATCGTCGATGAAGACGATCACAAATTTGTTGAGGAACGACGAGAACACCCGATTCATCAGGTCCATAAACATAGCAGGGGCATTCGTCACGCCAAAAGGCATAACAACAAATTCAAAGTGCCCGTACCTCGTTCGGAAAGCAGTCTTTGGAATATCCCCCTGTTTTACTCTAACTTGATGATACCCCGATCTCAAATCAATCATGGAGAACACAGTGGCTCCCTTTAATTGGTCAAACAGGTCATCTATCCTCGGAAGAGGATACCGATTCTTGATAGTTACATTGTTCAGTGCTCGATAATCTATGCACATTCGCATAGATCCATCTTTCTTCTTCACAAACAGTACCGGAGCTCCCCAGGGGGAATGTCTAGGGTGAATAAATCCCTTATCCAGCAACTCCTGTAGCTGTTCCTGAAGTTCCTTTAATTCAGCCGGTGCCATACGGTAAGGTGCCTTGGAGATCGTGTTAGTACCAAGAATTAATTCAATCTCGAATTCCACTTCTCTATCCGAAGCTAATCCTAGTAATTCCTCTAGGAAAACCCCTATATTCTTCTAAATATCTAATTCCTAAAATAAGATAAAGCATCATTCTTCGTTACCTATCGTAACGTACTTTTCATCATAAATACCGTTCATACTTGCATATCTTAATACCGTTCATACATGCATATCTTAAGATCATACAGCATCTTAATACTATCAGATATGTAAAGAGGTACTTACTTGGAAGCTGCAGGCGAGGGCTTGATGTGTGTGTAGTGAGATGGTAACCGCTCTGATACCAACCTGTAACGCCCGCTTTTTTTTTTCCTAAGCGGCGTTATGCTGACATACATAAGGCATGTAACATCATACTACAGCGGAATAACTTAAACCTTACATATACATGCCCCTACCACCATCCCTAATATAATGACATAGAACTTAACATATGAACGTCATGCTTAACATCATATCATAACATGCTTAACATCATACCATAAGGTTCATATCATATCATACTTGACATCTTATCATAAAGTTCCATAAGTCACTATTCGAGCATATAGGTAGCAAAAATAAAGTTCTTAGCATAAACGGTTAACACATTCGATTTCATGGGCCAAGTCACTATCACACACATATAATCTTGCCCTCCTGCTGCTTCCTCATGGTCCCCTTGCATGATCTGCGGTATAAGAAAAAAGACTATAAGCACACAGGCTTAGTAAGACTCTTTCCTACTCACTAAACTCATTCGTCATTCATTCATAATCATATGGAACATAAGCATCATAAACATTTCTATCATAGCATAAAGCATAAACATGGGCATAAATCTAATTAAACATTCTTATCATGGCATAAAGTATAAACATAGGCATAAATATAATTAAACATTCTAAGCATGGCATCATATATGGCATGAACATAAGCATAAGATGTAAATCAACCATAGGCATACTTTCTAGCATATCAAGCATAGACATCGTAAACATTCTAAGCATGACATGATACACGGTATAGCATAACTTAATAAACTTTCCTAGCATGGCATGAGACATGGCATAAATATAAACATAAGATATAAACCAACCTATATGGCATAAACATAGGCATACATTCTAGCATATCATACGAGCATCTTCTTACCATAATCATAACATGGATCATTCATTCTCATACATATCTTTTAACATGGAGCATAAGCATAACACATCATTATCATAACATAATGCATAACATGTATGAATGCATGGGTGGAATGCATATACATATAGATGCTTAACTTTTAGAATCATACTTTCAAAATGCTTAAACATAATCATCATAACATTTGGGGTCCCCGACTTGTACCACATACATACATCATAGCGCGCATCCCTAGTAAGTCCGAGGTAGCGATCCCTGACCTACTAGGGTAAGGACAACATAGTCGGTAGTCCCCGAACCGAGGCATTCTCAAGGAGTCCATCCCTGTTGCACAGCTCCGGTAGTGCCAGAACCGTGGACAGCTCCGGTAGTCCAGAACCGGGGCGTTCTTAAGGTGCCCATCCCTTGGACCCATACTTGGGTCCGGTACAATCCCATTCATAAAGTAAAATACTTTGCATGCTTCATCATTCATAAGACATTTATAGCATACTTATCATGGCATCATTCTTATCATGAACATGATCATAACATACTTATCATGGCATCATTCTTATCATGAACATGATCATAACATACTTATCATGGCATCATTCTTATCATGAACATGATCATAACATACTTATCATGGCATAATTCTTATCATGAACATGATCATAACATACTTATCGTGACATCATTCTCATTCTTAGACATGGCATAGGTACACATCATTCATAGAGCATGGCATACATTCGTATTATCCTAAAACATGGCATATCATTCCTAAACATGGCATATCTTGCATAACCATGGCATATCATTCATAAACATGACATATCATTCATAACATGGCATATCATTCATAAACATGGCATATCATGCATAACCATGGCATATCATTCATAAACATGACATATCATTCATAACATGGCATATCATTCATAAACATAAATCACATCTTACCATAGGGCCATTGGGACCCTTACTTGAAATAAATCTTAACTTTTATCCTATTAACCCTTATTGGCCGAAACTTGTGGAGTCCCAAGGCCATGTGAAAATTCACATAATCACCATCCTTCATCCTTATATCATGGCAACACATAAACATATGCTTGAAGTTAAAGACTCAACCCTAACCCTTGGGTCCTTGGGGTTGGCCGAACCATATGGGCCTCTAGGGTGCTCCAAAAATTCCCAAAAATTATACTTAACTTATAAAAATCATAAGGGAACATCAAATAACATTATCATGATTTTTAACATATTTATAGACATTTAAATCATGGTGGCCGAAACCCATAAACATAGGGACCCTGGTTTTGTCCCTTTCATGTTGGCCGAAACCATAGAGTGTCCTAGGGTACTCCAAAAATTCCAAAAAAATATACTTAACTTCTAAACATCATAAGGGAACATCAAATAACATTATCATGATTTTTAACATATTTATAGACATTTAAATCATGGTGGCCAAAACCCATAAACATAGGGACCCTGGTTTTGACCCTTTCATGTTGGCCGAAACCCTAGAGTGTCCTAGGGTACTCAAAAAATTCCCAAAAATTATAATTAACTTCTACACATCATATGGGAACATCAAATAACATTATCATGATTTTTAACATATTTATAGACATTTAAATCATGGTGGCCGAAACCCATAAACATAGGGACCCTGGTTTTGTCCCATTCATGTTGGCCGAAACCCTAGAGTGTCCTAGGGTACTCCAAAAATTCCCAAAAATTATAATTAAATTATAAAAATCATAAGGGAACATCAAATAACATCATCATGATTTTTAACATATTTATAGACATTTAAATCATGGTGGCCGAAACCCATAAACATAGGGACCCTGGTTTTGTCCCTTTCATGTTGGCCGAAACCCTAGAGTGTCCTAGGGTACTCCAAAAATTCCCTAAAATTATATCTACTTACTAAACATCATAAGGGAACATAAAACAATATTATCAAGATTTTTAGCATATTTATAGGCTTTTAAATCATGCTGGCCGAAATCCATAAACTTAAGGACCTTGGTTTTTCTTTCCTTTCCACATCACATCCAAAAACTACCCCATATATCATACTAAAAATCATGGAAATCATAGATAACTATTATACCACAGGTGAGGGAGTCTTACCTTAGATTTCTTGATTTTTTTTTTTCGAACCTTGAAAGAGGAGAAGGAAGAGGACTTGGTATCTCTTGACCTCAACTAGTCCTTGTCACCTTGTAGGAACTTTAGATCTTGGGAGATGAGACCTTGGTCGAAGCTTTTCCAAGGGAGAACCTTCCCTTGGGTGTTCGGCTAGGATGAGGGGAGAATGAGTTTCGAAAATGCAAGGAATGAGGAGAAGAAGTAACTCCAAAAACCCCCTTTTAATAGCCCATTAAGAAGGTAAATGAAGAGTCTCTCCATGACTCTTCATCTTCTTCTACTCCTTAACCACCATCCACTTTATTTCCTCATAAGGATCTCTTGCTAGGTGAGTTGGTTAAGGCTTACATGGTTGTACAAGAGGTCCAAGTTTCAATCCTTGTCTCTTGCACCTTTATTTTTATTTTATTTTTATTTCATTTATTTAAATCTTTTTTCTTAATTTCGAAAATTCCCCTTTATTTCGAAAATTCTCCTAAAATCACCCATAATTATGCTAATATTCCTAAATAAAATCCTTTTATATTAATATTAATTTTACCTAATTTATATTAATTTTACCTAATTAATACCCACTTTTGGAGCCCATTTAAAGCTCATTAGTACCTAGTTTTTCTCAATTTAAATGAGAAAACATGGATTTATAGGCCCAATTTTACATAAATATTTCTGGGCCCCTCGGAAAATTATCTAGACATGCTCAATATTTTAAGAAAATATTAAGTGAATTTTCCGGGTCGTTACATAAACATAATCATAACATCATGGGGGTCCCCGACTTGTAGCACATACATACATCATATGCACGCATCCCTAAGTAAATATGAGGTAGCTAGTCTCGACCTACTAGGGTAGGAACAGCTACAGTAGTTCCAGAACCGTGGCATTCTTAAGGTGCTCATCCCTGTTGCACAGCTATGGTAGTCCCAAAATCGTGGACAGCTACGGTAGTCCAGAACCGAGGTGTTCTTAAGGTGCCCATCCCTTGGACCCTTAATTCGGTCCGGTACAAGTCCATTCATAAAGTAAAATAACTTCACATGCTTCATCATTCATAGAACATACATAGCATACTTAAAGACATGAACATAATCTTGTTACATGAAGCATGACATAAAGCATACTTGGCATTTCATCATTTATAATTAATACATAACATCATTATGCCTTCGTCATTCATACTTAATACATAACATCATTATGCTTTTAAGGCATAAACAATATCTTCATTCATCATCTTCATTCATAAGACATGACATACATACATAATTATGCCTTAAGACATAAACATCATCTTAGTTCATAAAGCTTGCATGATCATGGTACATAAGGTAAGCATGCATTTCATACATAGTACATGTCACCTAGCATACATAATCATAGTATCTATCATAAGCATGCATGGGTAGGATTCATATGAACATGATACATACTACCTAGGTTCATGGCATCCAACCTAGAACATGCATAGGTCTACTTAACCATATATCTATCATAGGCGTTCAGCTAAAAATATGCATCATTCTACACAAACATGAGACCTTCTTCATAACACGTGTGTTCATGGTATAGAACTTAAAACATTTATGAATGAAACTTCCTAAACATGGCATCTAATATAAACATACAAAAATCATGAAGCATAGCACTTAAGGTTAGGGTTTTATGTAACATAAAATTCATACCACATGCTTGAACCAATATATACATCATAATAATCCATAAACAATGTATTCTTGAACCCCTAACTCAACCTAAACCATAATTGGGGTGCTTGGCCGAAAGTTGGAAGGAGAGGGATCCTATTATCCAAGTAACATATAAGATACCATAAGTGAAGAAAAACTAATACATTACATACAATGCCATAGGAAGCCATTAGAACCCATGGTTAGGGCTAACCCTAAGTTTTAGCCCCAAAACTTGACCTTGGCCGAAACCCTAGAGGGTAATAAGTCCATGGAAAAATTCCTATAATTTACCATAATGATCCAATCCAATACATACTCTACCATGAGAAGCCATTAGAACCCTTGATTGGATCCAACCCTAAGTCTTAGCCATAAATCATGCCTTGGCCGAAACCCTAGAAGAGTAATAAGTCCATGGAAAAATTCATATAATTCACAATTACTATCCATTATATCATAGGGAACTATAATAAACATGCTTGGAGGGTTGGATTTAATCCCAACCATGGAACATGGTTGGTGGCAGAAAACCCTAGAGGGCCTTAGGGTGCTACCAAAAATCTCCAAATCATAATTTATACTTTACTTATCATGAGGAATCATTAGGAAACATAAGTGGGTTTTTAACATCATCTTAAACCCAAAACATGCTTTGGCCGAAAGTTAAAGAATCCCTAATCCATAGTTTTCTCAATACATTCCCAAACAATCATCTTAAATCATGATAATCCCATAAACTATTATACCACAGGTGAGGGAGTCTTACCTTTCTTTATCCTAGTTATAAACCTTGAAGATAGAACCAAAAGAAAACCTTCTTGACCCTAGAACTCTCCTTAGCCCTTGTAGCCTTGTAGGATGCCTTGGATCCTCAAGATTAAGGTCTTCTTGTGAAGCTTCTCCAAGGGAAAACCCCTTGTGGGTTTCGGCTAGAAGGAGGAGGAAGAGGGAGAGAAAGAGCTTTGGTGGAAGAAGAAAAATAAATAACTTAAGTGCTAAGTTGTCTCTTCCCTTCCCCTCTCTTTTATACTAAATGAAGGGGCATGGTGCCTCTTCTCTTGATGACTCTTCACTTCCTTTAGCCTCAACTAAAATCCTCTTCCGTTTCCACTAGCACTCCCTAGCTAGGTGAATTGGTTAATACATGCATGATGACGCTTTGCCTCTACCTTAGGTCCAAGGTTCAATCCTTGTTGCATGCACTTTATTTTTATTTCTTTTTCTTTTATTTTTGACAAAGCCCACATAAGATCCCACTAAGAGTTATGCTAATTTTCCTAATTGGAGTCCAATTCTATTCATGCTAAAATTCTACCCAATGTTCACTAATAACCATGATACTAAAAGAACCCATATAAGGTCCATTGTACCTAGCTTTTAATTTATATAAGAGATCTTGCTACGGTTTATGCTAGTATTCATACGTTATTCGAGAATTCGTATAGGCATGATCAATATTTTAAAGAAAAATATTGAGAGGATTTTATGGGTCGTTTCAGGGAAGAAGGGAAAAACACTTACTTATCATTCAAAATGACTAGACCCTCTTTTATACTCATCCCATGAATATGAAGAGTCTTTTGTCTCTTTGACTTCCCTTCATTAAAGCCAATAAAGAGCACATCTTTTCATGTGGCTCTTCACCTTCTCTTCATCCAATGAAGATAGATTTTTCTCATTCCTTCATTAAACACTTTAATGAATCTCCCCTGCAATTCAAACCGGGTCTCTCGGGCTCCCGACCAAGTCTTCCGAGCAAGTCGTCGAGCTCTCCACCCAGTCTGCCGAGCACCGAGATCCCGACCTAGTCTATCAAGCTCCCAACCCAGTCTGCCGAGTGCCGAGCTCCCGACCCAGTCTGCCATGCTCCCGACCCAGTCTGTCGAGTTCCCAACTCTGGCTCCCGACCTAGTCTGCCGAGTTCCCAACTCGAGCTCCCGACCTAGTCTCCCGAGTTCCCAATTCGAGCTCCCGACCAAGTCCCTGAGCTCCTGACCCGGTCTCTCGACCTGAGTCTCCCGAGATCCTATCCCGAGCCCCCGAACTCCCGAAGCATCATGTCCTTTGTAAATTTTTGAACATATAATTTTTACAACATAAACCCTTTTTGAAAACACAAGTAATAATGATTTAAAGCACAGTTTTCGAAAAGTATTTTTCAAATGATAGTAATGTTTAAAGTGCAATTTTGAAAACCATTTCAAAAACAATGAAAAGCACTTTTCCCTGTACCCGATACCGTTTGACTCTATCTAAGTGCCTTAAGGAACTTTAGTGTTGTCCTAAGAGGCTTGTGTCTAATTGAGTGAGTCAAACAATTTTTTGAAAGAATATAATTTTTGAAAGCATATACTGTATTGGCAATCAACAAGCATGAAATCCTTAAAAACATTATTATGTTGAAGCACTATTTTGAAAATAAATTTTAAGGAAAATATTCTATAAATTTTGAAAAATATTTTTCAATTCATTAGTCCTTAACATCTCTCTCATTTTAGATGTATCAGTACAACAAGCATGGTTGCCTTATAGGTGTATTGTGAGATGCTTGAATTATTTTTCTTAATTTATTATTAACTCTATGATTTAATTGAAGCTTGTGTTAGATTTGAATTTGACAAGAAGTAACTTGAATTTGAATTTCAAAAATTAGCTTCCAGGTCTTGGCGAGGCACTAGGCCTTCTTTGGCCGTAGCCTTATTGGATCATCAACCATTTCCTTGACAAAGCCTTTTAATGAAATTTCATTTTCAAAATTACTTTTTGAAAAATTCTAGTCTAACTAGTCTGGGTCTTGGATCGGTAGTTTCGGCTAGTTTCACCAGTCTAAAGAGACCAAGTATACTTGATCTTATTAGAATTGGCTTCCCTAACGTACTATCATCTCACCGCCACCCAATACTAGGTTGATCAAGTTTCAATTATTCTTTTTCCTATAGTCGTTCTAATATATGCATACACTTTAAATATAAATGACATGTCATATATTTAAAAGAAATAGCAAATGCATGACATGGCAATTATGCATGAGTCAAATAAGTCCAAAGCCTTTTATTTAAGTTTCTAAAAATGTATCAAATTCCCGATTTGATACATGTCGTGTGAACCCGCGAATATGCCAACCCACTTTGACATATTTAATGTTATTAATTTTAATTGTTACAGTTTGGGTAAAATTTTATTTCAGTTTGAGTTTAAGTTATTTAAGATTTTAGTTGGATTCAGGTTACTTAAGTATTAATTGAAGTTGAATTAATTAGAAATTAATTGATTAAGTTTAAATTGATCAGGAATTAAATTGAATTTATTTGACTTAATTTAAGTTTGAATTAATTAAAATCTAATTGAATTAATTTTAAGTATGAATTAATTCATATTTAATTTATTTGGATTAATCTAAGTTAAATTAATTAAGATTTAATTTGAATTAAGTTAAATTAATTAAGATTTAATTTGAATTAAGTTAAATTAATTAAGATTTGATTTGAAATAATTTAAATTGAATTTAATTTAAATTAAATTAAATTTAATTTCAATTTAATTTAAATTGAAATTAATTTAATTTGAATTAATTTGAATTTAATTAGATTTAATTTGAATTATTTTGAAATTAATTAGGATTTAATTTGAATTTAATTAGGATTTAATTTGAATTAATTTGAATTTAATTAGGATTTAATTTGAATTTGAATAATTAAGATTTAATTAATTTTGAATTTGAGTAATTAAGATTTAATTCGAATTTGAATAATTAAGATTTAATTAATTTGAATTTGAATAATTACGATTTAATTCGAATTTGAATAATTAAGATTTAATTAATTTTGAATTTGAATAATTAAGATTTAATTAATTTGAACTTGAATAATTAAGATTTAATTCGAATTTGAATAATTAAGTTTTAATTCGAATTTGAATAATTATGATTTAATTAATTTTGAATTTGAATAATTAAGATTTAATTCGAATAATTAAGGTTGAAATGATTAATTAATAATTGTGGATTTAATTTCATCATTTTCATTATTTCGAAGATTTCTTCTTCATCTTTATCTATCCTTTCAAGTTTTTCTAGTAATTTTGATTTATTTGAATTTTTGTAATTTTTATAGACTATGGCCTTTATCTTAGAAAATACTATCTCCTCTTCAACATTAGATCTTTCAATGTCCTCAACATAGATGGATTAATTTGGGCCACTAATTAAGGTTTTGTAATAATCTACAATATTTTCTATGACTATGTTATTATCTAGGAGAATTTTATCTTCGAATTTATCCTCAGAATTATCCTCAGACATATCTTCAATATTTTCAAGAAATTCAAAATTAATTTCTGGATTATCCTTAAGATTTTCAGAATTAATTTCTGGATTATCCTTAAAGTTTTCAAAATTAATTTCTAGATTACCCTTAAATTTTCAGAATTAATTTCTGGATTATTCTTAAGGTTTTCGAATTTAAATTCAAATTTATCCTTAGTTTTAATTTTATCTGAATTAAAATTTTCAGAATTAATTTTATCAGAATTAAAATTTTTAGAATTAATTTTATCAGAATTAAAATTTTTAGAATTAATTTTATTAGAATTAAAATTTTTAGAATTAATTTTATTAGAACTAAAATTATCAGAATTAATTTTATCAGAATTAAAATTATCAGAATCAAAATTATCAGAATTAATTTTATGATAATTTATTTTAGAAATTTCTGAATTGATATTCCGAATTAAACAATTAATTTCTGAGATTTGAGTTATATTCACATTTTGTAATTTATCATGCAAAATATTAATTTTACTATGCAGTAAATCTAATTTATCAGAAAAATTAACTACTTTATCACAAGGCAGTGCAGGAAATTTAAAGATTATTGGAACATAAATCTTGTGTACCTTCGCCGGACATTTGTTCTTGTAGTGTCCGGATTTTCCGCACTTGAAGCATTGTACGTGATCCTTGTTTTACCGGACTCCTGGTGCTGGTACCTCCTTCGCTGCCGGTGGTGTAGATCGAGTCATACGAGTAGGGCACTGATTTTTATAGTGTCCTCTCTCCCTGCATGTGAATCAAATAATATGCAATTTAAAATTAGACATTAAAAAAAATTACCTGATTCACCCCTGGGCTCCCCCTCAACTCCTGGCGTCGTTGCTCCGTCGGCGGTTAGTCCGGTGAAGAGCGGCTCGGCTCTGATACCACATGTAGGACCGGTGCCGTCGATAGAGGGGGGTTAATATCGACCGTTCAAATATTTCGGAAACTTCGTAAGACTTTCGATTGTCGTTTTGGACTCAGAGCGTTAGTGCAGCGGAAAAGTAAAGCAGAACGAAAATAACCAGACACAGGGACGCAGCGGGATTTTTACTTGGTTCCCGACCCTCCAGGGTCAGTACATCCAAGGCCTATGCACGAGTGTAACACCCGCCTTTTTTTTTCCCTAAAGCGGCGTTACGTTAACATACTTAGGGCATGTAGACATCATAATGCAGCGGAAACCTTTAACTTACTCCTACATGCACTTACGACCATTTCTAGCACTATAACATGGGAACTTAGCGTAGTAACTTTATACTTAGCATCATATCATACTTAGCATCATGTCATTCGTAGCATCATGTCATACTTAGCATCATGTCATACTTAGTATCATGTCATAGAGTCATACTTAAACACATAACAGTAAAGATAAAGTTCTATCATGAGACGAGCAACCATATTGCTCCTTGGCCAAGTCACTATCACACACATTCTTTGATGCCCTCCTGCTGCTTCCTTACTGTCCCCTTGCGTGATCTGCGGTATAAGAAAATAAGACTATAAGCACACAGACTTAGTAAGACTCTTTCCTACTCACTAAAACCATTCATCATTCATTCATGAGCACATAAGTCATTACATATTTAGTGCTTTACTTAGAACATAAGCCTTTTCATCACTTAGCATACATTCATCATGGCGTAAACATAACATAATCATCTTCATAGCATAGCATAAACATAACCATAAACCTTCATGGCATGGCACAATACTTGGCGTAGACATAAACATAACAAACATAACTTCATAAACATTCTTAGCATGAATATAAATAAAATCATGGCGTCCTATCTCAGTATAACATAGTTAGAACATGGCATCATAAATTGATATGGACATCATAAAAAAATCATGGCATTCTAACTTAGGATAAACATAATTAAATCATGGCATTCTAAACTAGCATGAACATAAATCCAATCATGGCATACTTGTAGGACCGGTGCCGTCGATAGAGGGGGGTGAATATCAATCGTGAAAACTTTCATAAATATTTTGTAAGACTTCTGGACTCAGAGCGTTAGTGCAGCAGAAACATAAAAATAAAATAAAAGAAAGCAAAACAGGGGACACGGCAGGTTTATTTACTTGGTTCCCAACCCCCCAGGGTCAGTACGTCCAAGGCCTATGTACTCGGCGTTGAGTCCACTAATAGTCTCCTTTCCAAAATTTCCGGGGGCAGAGAAACCCGACTTACAGTGCAATATTACAAGCAATAATAAAGAAAAATAAATACTGTAATTAATTGCAAACCAAACAAAGATGTGAAGCTCGGCCGATCTGGACCTCCGAAGTGCCGCGCACTTCCTCCTGGAGCCTCCCGGTCGCAGAGCCTCGTCTTTAGCGCGTTGTCGTCGGTCAGAATGAATAGAATCGTAGTTAGGAAGTGTGTTTGAAGCAGAGGGGTCGAAGCCCCTTTTATAGCACTCCTAGGGGCGCCCTGGACGTCGGGGGCGCCCCGGAAGACCCGGTCAACTCTTATCCTTGCGCCTACCTCGTCGCTGGTGATAAGATCGTTGACCAGGGCGCCCCGGACCTCCAGGGCGCCTTTATGATGGCTTATCTGTGTTTTGGGTTCGAAACTGCAAATACAGCTTTGAACCAAGGCGCCCTGGACGCTCAGGGAGCCCTGCTTGACACCTGTTTTGCCTGCTTCACCTAACTGCTATTTTTACCTTTGGCTCAGGGCGCCCTGGCTGTTCAGGGCACCCTGGTTGGTGAGGGTGCCCTCCTTGATGGGGGCGCCCTCCTTTAAGCCTGCAAGTTGGTGTTTTTGCTTGCTTTGTCTCCGGTTCTTGTTACCTGCAAGATATACAAACACAAAGCATATATACATATAATATTAGGCTTAAGGACTTGGTTCGGACTTCAGATTTGCACGAAACCCTAGGTTGAACCGGCACGAGTTCCTATCCCCGAGAACTCGCCCTTCACGTACTCCTTTCAGGAGACGATTGCCACCCAGCCCTTCGGGTGGACTTTTGCTTAGCTTCCGATACCTCCGGACCTCGAGACACCCAAACCCTGACCCGTCTCTACTCCTGTCCTTAGTCATCGCTCAGCTAAGTTACTTAGTCCCTCGGACCAAGACTTCATTTCCTAGCAGTCCTTCGCCAGGTGCCTAGCAGCCCTTCGCTAGGTCTTTGTTACCAAGCGGTCCTTTGCCTGGTGCCTAGCAATCCTTCGCTAGGTCTTCTATACCTAGCAGCCCTTCGCTAGGTGCCTAGCAGCCCTTCGCTAGGTCTTCTATGCCTAGTAGTCCTTCACTAGCTGCCTAGCAGCCCTTCGCTAGGTCTTAGGGTTACGATACCTAGCAGCCCTTCGCTAGGTGCCTAACATCCCTTCGTTAGGTCTTAAAGTTACAATACCTAGCAGCCCTTCGCTAGGTGCCTAGCAACCCTTCGCTAGGACTTGGATACCAAGCATCCCTTCGCTTAGTGCCTAGCAGCCCTTCGCTAGGTCTTGTTTCCCTGATAGCCCTTCGTCAGGTGCCTAGCAGCCCTTCGCTAGGACTTATTTTCCTGACAGCCCTTCGTCAGGTGCCTAGCAGCCCTTCGCTTGGTCTTTTCTTTCTGGCAACCCTTCGCCAAAGCCTAGCAGCCCTTCGCTAGGTCTTTTTCGTTCTGGCAGCCCTTCGCCAGAGCCTAGCAGCCCTTCACTAGGTCTTAGGGTTTCCATGCCTAGCTTAACTAGGACTTTTCTCAGGCTTAGGTTACTTCTCCTTCGCTCCCCTTTGTCTGTTCAACATATTACTGACTTAAGTACATTGTCAAACATTAAAACACATAAAGGAGAACATCATTGATGCAACTTGCACCAACAATCTCCCCGTTTTTTATGTTTGACAATAACTTAAGTTAGATTGGTTTAAGGGGCTAAATTACTATCCTTGGGATAGAAAAACTAAAAGGTATAGGTTTTGGGAGAGTAAAAAATTTTCTAACTGAAAAAAAATTCTAACTTAAGCACTCTCTCCCCCTTTGTCATGCATAAAAAAAACTTGCATCAACAATAAAAAAAACTTTGAATTTTTGTTTTGAAAATACTTAGTGCAATTTTGTTTTTAAAAAAATTGCATAAATTGAAAAAATACTCTAGGTTTAAAATATAAGTACTTTGAAAAGATGATTTGTAAGGAGTGCAAGTACTTTTAAAAGATTATTTAAATCCCTTTTTGAAAAAAAATATAAGTATATTTTTTGAGAAATTAAGTACTTAACAATACATTTGAAAATATTTTTTTTCAAAATTAAGAATATTGGTTTTGAAAGACATAAGTACATTTTTTTTGAAAATATTTTACTTGATTGAGTTTGTTTTCCAGTCTGACACCATCCTAGGAAACCTTGTTGACCACAAGGGCATTTCCTAAGTGTCCTGGAAAGTTTTCAAACAAGTAAATATTATTATAAATTTTTAAGAAAAATGATAATATTTCACAAAGTATGTGCTGAAAAACTGTGTGAATTTTGAAGATCTAATATTTTACTTAACTTGGTCTATTTTCTAGTCTGACACTATCCTAGGAAACCTTGTTGACCACAAGGACATTTCCTAAGTGTCCTGGGAATTTTCCAACCTAAGTAACTATTATTTCAAAATCATTTCATAAGTCACACAAATTTTAACAAGTGGTATTTTGAAAAACATAGATTTTTAGTATTTTAAAAGCATGTAATTGAATAATTCTTTTAATTTGACCTCCCCCTAAACTTGACTCAGTCTTGGGAAGCTTGTTGACCACAAGTACTCTTCCTTTGAGTCTTAAGGTTTGATTCAAATCAAAGGAATTTTCTAATAATAAAAAATAGTTTAAGACATGAAAAAATTTGACTCAGACTCCCCCTAAATCTAACACATCCTAGGAGTCTTTTTTCTGATACCAGAAGTGGGCCTTCCTCTGTGTCTTTAGGGTTTATCAGAATCAAAAGAACAGGTAAACATTTGATTTTTGCAATAGGTAAAATCTTTTTTGAAAAGCCACAAGTGATAATGATTAAAGCATGATTTTCGAAAAGATATTTTCAAATAATAGTAATGTTTTTAAAGTGCAGTTTGAAAAATATGAAAATCACTCCCCCTGCATCAATGCCGTTTGACTCTATCTAAGTGCCCTAAGGAACTTTAGTGCTGTCCTAAGAGGCTTGTGTCTAATTGCGTGAGTCAATCAATTTTTGAAAACAATATACCTTTTTGAAAAATGTGTAATATATATAATCAATCAGACAAGCATGAATTCCATAAAAACATTATTATGTTAAAGCTCTATTTTGAAAAATATATTTTTAGGAAAATATTCTAACAATTTTGAAAAATATTTTTCAATTCATTAGTCCTTAACATCTCACCCATTTTAGATGTATCAATACAACAAGCATGATTGCCTTATAGGTGTATTGTGAGATGCTTGAATCATTTTTCATTATTAAATCTAAGATTTAATTGAAATTTGTGTTAGATTCGAATTTGACAAAAGATAATTTGAATTTGAATTTCAGAAATTGGCTTCCAGGTCTTGGCGAGGCACTAGGCCTTCTTTGGCCGTAGCCTTATGGGATCATCCACCCTTTCCTTGACAAAGCCTTTTAATGAAATTTCATTTTCAAATTAAATTAGGTCATTTTCTGGTCTAACTAGCTTGGGTCTTGGATCGGTAGCTTCGGCTGGTTTCACCAGTCTAAAGAGACCAAGTAGACTTGATCTTATTAGAGTTGGTTTCCCCAACGTACTATCATCTCACCTCCTCCCAATACTATGTTGCCAAATTTCAATTATCTTTTTCTTATGACCTTTCTAAATTATGCATAAAAATTAAATATGAATGACATGTCATATATTTTAAAGGAAAATTCAAAATGCATGGCATGGCAATTATGCATGAGTCAAACAAGTCAAGACATTTTATTTTTGTTTCTAAGAATGTATCAAATTCTCGATTTGATACATATCGTGTGAACCTGCGAATATGTCAACCCACTTTGACATATTTGATTTTATTGAATTAATTATTGCGGTTTGGGTAAGGTTTTAGTTTGGTTCAGGTTTAAGTGATTTAAGATTGGATTTAGTTGAATTAAAATTGAGTTAATTTGAATTTAATTGAATTAAAGTTGAGTTAATTTGAATTTAATTGAAAAGTGAATTAATTTGAATTAATTGAATTAAAGTGAATTTATTGAATTAATTTGAATTAAGGTGAATTAATTGAATTAATTTGAATTTAATTGAATTTAAGTGGATTAATTTGAATTATTTGAATTTAATTGAATTTAATTTAAGTGGATTAAATCGAATTTAATTCAATTTAATTGATTTTAAGTGGATTAATTCGAATTATTTGTTGCTTTAATTGAAGTTTAATTGAATTAAATTGATTTAATTGAGGTTTAATTGAATTAAATTGATTTAATTGAAGTTTAATTGAATTAAATTGATTTAATTGAAGTTTAATTGAATTAAATTGATTTAATTGAAGTGTAATTGAATTAAATTGATTTAATTGAAGTTTAATTGAATTAAGTTGATTTAATTGAAGTTTAATTGAATTAAATTGATTTAATTGAAATTTAATTGAATTAAATTGATTTAATTGAAGTTAATTTGAATTAAATTGATTTAAATGAAGTTTAATTGAATTAAATTAATTAATTAAGATTTAATTGATTTAACTGAATTAATTAAGATTTAACTAAGATTTAATTAACAATTGTGGGTTTAAATTCATCATTTTTATTATTTAGAAAATTTCTTCTTCTTTTTTATTTTTCTTTCCGAATTTTTCTATTAATTTTGATTTATTTGATCCTTTGTAATTTTCATTAATTATGGCCCTAATCTTAGAAAATTCCATTTCCTCCTCAAAATCATTATCCTCAAAGTGTGTGGAGTAAAATGGGCCACTAGTTAAGGTTTTATAGTAGTCTTTAGGATTATCTATAATTAAATTATTATCAAGAATAAAATCATTTTTATCCTCAGAATAATTTTCAATTAAATCATGTTTATCCTCAGAATAATTTTCAATAAAATCATGTTTATCCTCAGAATTATCCTTAAGGTTTTCAAATTCAAATTCGGAGTTATCCTTAGGATTAACTTTTTCTGAATTAAAATTGTCAGTAATATTATCCGAATTGATTTTATCAGAATTATTATCAGAATAATTATCAAAATTAATTTTATTAATTTCTGAATTTATATTTTGAATTAAACAATTAATTTCTGATATTTTAGTCATATCTTTATTTTCTAACTTATCATGCAAGAGGCTAATTTTATTATGCAGTATTTCTAATTTATCAGAAAAATTAACTAAATTATCACAAAATATTGCAGGAAAAATTTTCGGAACATAAATTTTCCGTACCTTCGCCGGACACTTATTTTTGTAGTGTCCGTACTTCTCGCATTTGAAGCATTGTACATGTTCCTTGTTCTTCCGGACTCCTGGCGCTGGTATCTCCTTCGCCGCCGGTGGTATAGACCAAGTCTTACGAGTAGGGCACTAATTTTTATAGTGCCCTCTCTCCCTGCACGTGAAACAAATAATATGCAATTTAAAATTAGACATTAAAAAAAAATTGTACCTGATTCACCCCTGGGCTCCCCCTCAACTCCTGGCGTCGTTGCTCTGTCGGCGGTTAGTCCGGTGAAGAGCGGCTCGGCTCTGATACCACTTGTAGGACCGGTGCCGTCGATAGAGGGGGGTGAATATCGATCGTGAAAACTTTCGTAAATATTTCGTAAGACTTCTGGACTCAGAGCGTTAGTGCAGCGGAAACATAAAAATAAAAGAAAAGAAAGCAAAACAGGGGACACGGCAGGTTTATTTACTTGGTTCCCAACCCCCCAGGGTCAGTACGTCCAAGGCCTATGTACTCGGCGTTGAGTCCACTAATAGTCTCCTTTCCAGAATTTCTGGAGGCGGAGAAACCCGACTTACAGTGCAATATTACAAGCAATAATAAAGAAAAATAAATACTGTAATTAATTGCAAACCAAGCAAAGATGTGAAGCTCGGCCGATCTGGACCTCCAAAGTGCCGCGCACTTCCTCCTGGAGCCTCCCGGTCGCAGAGCCTCATCTTTAGCGCGTTGTCGTCGGTCAGAATGAATAGAATCGCAGTTAGGAAGTGTGTTTGAAGCAGAGGGGTCGAAGCCCCTTTTATAGCACTCCTAGGGGCGCCCTGGACGTCGGGGGCGCCCCGGAAGACCCGGTCAACTCTTATCCTTGCGCCTACCTCGTCGCTGGTGATAAGATCGTTGACCAGGGCGCCCCGGACCTCCAGGGCGCCTTTATGATGGCTTATCTGTGTTTTGGGTTCGAAACTGCAAATACAGCTTTGAACCAAGGCGCCCTGGACGCTCAGGGCACCCTGCTTGACACCTGTTTTGCCTGCTTCACCTAACTGCTATTTTTACCTTTGGCTCAGGGCGCCCTGGCTGTTCAGGGCACCCTGGTTGGTGAGGGCACCCTCCTTGATGGGGGCGCCCTCCTTTAAGCCTGCATGTTGGTGTTTTTGCTTGCTTTGTCTCCGGTTCTTGTTACCTGCAAGATATACAAACACAAAGCATATATACATATAATATTAGGCTTAAGGACTTGGTTCGGACTTCAGATTTGCATGAAACCCTAGGTCGAACCGGCACGAGTTCCTATCCCCGAGAACTCGCCCTTCACCAACTCCTTTCAGGAGACGATTGCCACCCAGCCCTTCGGGTGGACTTTTGCTTAGCTTCCGATACCTCCGGACCTCGAGACGCCCAAACCCTGACCCGTCTCTACTCCTGTCCTTAGTCATCGCTCAGCTAAGTTACTTAGTCCCTCGGACCAAGACTTCATTTCCTAGCAGTCCTTCGCCAGGTGCCTAGCAGCCCTTCGCTAGGTCTTTGTTACCAAGCGGTCCTTTGCCTGGTGCCTAGCAATCCTTCGCTAGGTCTTCTATACCTAGCAGCCCTTCGCTAGGTGCCTAGCAGCCCTTCGCTAGGTCTTCTATGCCTAGTAGTCCTTCACTAGGTGCCTAGCAGCCCTTCGCTAGGTCTTAGGGTTACGATACCTAGCAGCCCTTCGCTAGGTGCCTAACATCCCTTCGTTAGGTCTTAAAGTTACAATACCTAGCAGCCCTTCGCTAGTTGCCTAGCAACCCTTCGCTAGGACTTGGATACCAAGCATCCCTTCGCTTGGTGCCTAGCAGCCCTTCGCTAGGTCTTGTTTCCCTGATAGCCCTTCGTCAGGTGCGTAGCAGCCCTTCGCTAGGACTTATTTTCCTGACAGCCCTTCGTCAGGTGCCTAGCAGCCCTTCGCTAGGTCTTTTCTTTCTGGCAACCCTTCGCCAGAGCCTAGCAGCCCTTCGCTAGGTCTTTTTCGTTCTGGCAGCCCTTCGCCAGAGCCTAGCAGCCCTTCGCTAGGTCTTAGGGTTTCCATGCCTAGCTTAACTAGGACTTTTCTCAGGCTTAGGTTACTTCTCCTTCGCTCCCCTTTGTCTGTTCAACATATTACTGACTTAAGTACATTGTCAAACATTAAAACACATAAAGGAGAACATCATTGATGCAACTTGCACCAACAATACTATCTTAGCATAAACATAATTACATCATGGCATCCTAACCTAGCATGAACATAAATCAAATCATGGCATTCTAACTTGGCATAAACATAATTAAATCATGGCACCCTAAACTATCATGCACATAAATAAAATCATGGCATTTTAAACTAGCATGAACATAAAAAAATCATGGCATCCTAAACTAACATGAACATAGATAAATCATGGCATTCTAAATTAGCATAAACACAATCAAATCATGGCATCATATAGTAACATGAGCATAAACAAAATCATTTGCATAAACATATCTTGCATAAACTTGCTTTGCATAAACTTACTTTGCATAATATTCTTATCATAATTATAATGCATAACATGGATGAATGCATGAGACAATTGCATATATATAAGGATGCTTAACCTTTTAAAACATACTTTTAATGCTTAAACATATTCATCATATCATTGGGCCCTGGCTTGTATCACATACATACATCATAAGCGCGCATCCCTAAGTAAATACGAGGTAGCTAGCCTCGACCTACTAGGGTAAGGACAGCATAGTCGGTAGTCCCCGAACCGAGGCGTTCTTAAGGTGTTCATCCCTGTTACCCAGCTCCGGTAGGGCCAGAACCGTGGACAGCTTCGGTTGTCCAAAATCGGGGCGTTCTTAAGGTGCCCATCCCTTGGACCCATACTTCGGTCCGGTACAAGCCCATACATAAAGTAAAATACTTTTCATGCTTCATTATTCATCATTCATTCATAGCATACTTAACATAGCATAACTTGTTACGGCTCGGCCCGTCTACCAGCCCATTTACCGGTCCTCTCGACCGTCGTACCGTCAACCATCGACCGTGCCATTTAGCATATTTATGCCTTAAAGACATAAGCATCATCTTTCATTCATCATACTTGTCGTTCATCATCATTCATTCATCATACTTGTCATTCATCATACTTAACATCATAGCTGTGCCTTAAAGGCATGTACTTTAACTTCATTCATAAGACATGGCATACATGCATATTATTCATAAAACATGGCATATCATTCATATCATAACGTAACATATCATAGCATCATTTTTATCGTGATCATAACCCTATCATTCTTATCATGGCATCATTCATATCCTGAACATAAACTTATCATACTTATCATGGCATTATTCATATCATGAACATACATAATCACTTAGCATGGTTCTTAGCATAGCATGGGCATATAACTTAACATGGTTCCCTACATCACCCTTATATCATGGCAACACATAAACATATACTTGAAGTTAAAGGCTCAACCCTAACCCTTGGGTCCTTGAGGTTGGCCGAAACATATGGGGTCTCTAGGGTAATCCAAAAATTCCCAGAAATTATACTTAACCTCCACACATCATAAGGGAACATAAATTAACATTATCAAGATTTTTGGCTTAATTATAGACCTTTAAATCATGGTGGCCGAAACCCTTAAACTTAGGGTTCTTAGTTTTGTTTCTTTCATGTTGGCCGAAACCCTAGGGTATCCTAGGGTACTTCAAAAATTCCCAAAAATTATACTTAACCTCTACACATCATAAGGGAACATTAAATAACATTATCAAGATTTTTAGCATAATTATAGACCTGTAAATCATGGTGGCCCAAACCCTTAAACTTAAGGTTCTTAGTTTTGTTTCTTTCATGTTGGCCGAAACCCTAGGGTGTCCTAGAGTACTC
Source organism: Boesenbergia rotunda (assembly GCA_024364735.1). Taxonomy (NCBI): domain Eukaryota; kingdom Viridiplantae; phylum Streptophyta; class Magnoliopsida; order Zingiberales; family Zingiberaceae; genus Boesenbergia; species Boesenbergia rotunda. Next base: position 149,338 of record JAGFNQ010003119.1, read on the forward strand.
CAAAAATTCCCAAAAATTATACTTAACCTCTACACATCATAAGGGAATATTAAATAACATTATCATGATTTGTATCATAATTATAGACCTGTAAATCATGGTGGCCGAAACCCTTAAACTTAAGGTTCTTAGTTTTGGTTTCTTTCATGTTGGCCGAAACCCTAGGGTGTTCTAGGGTGCTCCAAAAATTCCCAAAAATTGTACTTAACCTCTACACATCATAAGGGAACATTAAATAACATTATCATGATTTTTAGCATAAGTATAGACCTGTAAAACATGGTGGACAAAACCCTTAAGCATGAGGGTCTTGGTTTTCTTTCCTTTCAACTTCAAATTCGAAAACTAACCAATATATCATGCTAAAAATCATGGAAATCATAGGGAACTATTATACCACAGGTGAGGGAGTCTTATCTTGGGGTTTCTTGATTTTTAGACCTTAAATGGGAAGAAGAAGGAAGACTTGTTGTCTCTTGATCACCCCTAGCCTTGGAACCTTAGGAAACCTTTAGATCTTGGTGGTAGGACCTTCTTGTGGAGTTTTCCCAAGGGAAAATCTCCCTTGTAGATTTCGTCTAGGATGAGAAAGAAGGAGGAAGAGAATGCAAATGATGGAGAGAAGAGAATAACTCCCAAAACCCCCCTCTTTATAACCCATTAAGGTGGTGAATGAAGAGTCTCTCCATGACTCTTCATCTTCTTCTTAATCTCAACTTATATCCACTTCATTTCCTCATAGAAATCCCTTGCTAGGTGAGTTGGTTAAGGCTTACATGGTTGTACAAGAGGTCCAAGGTTCAATCCTTGGCTCATGCACCTTTATTTTTATTTTATTTTCATTTCATTTATTTTATTATTTTTATTTCCTAAATTCTGAAAATCCCCCTAAAATCACCCATAATTATGCCAATATTCCTAAATAAAATTCTTTTATATTTATATTAATTTTACCTAATTTATATTAATTTTACCTAATTAATACCCATTTTTGGAGCCCTTTTAAAGCTCATTAGTACCTAATTTCTCCATTAAACTAGGAAAATTAGGCTAAGACTTACCCGTAATCATGCTAATATGCCTAATTAAATCCTATTTATATTTATACTAATTGTTACCTAAATCCACCTATAATTAGGGTACCAAAAAGCTCACATAAGGCCCATTAATACTTAGTTTTCTCAATTTAAATGAGAAAACATGGATTTTCTAGGCCAAAGTTCGTATTAATACCTCTAGGTTCCTCAGAAAATTATCTAGACATGCTTAATATTTTAAGTAAATATTAAGAGAATTTTCCGGGTCGATACAACGAGAACGCCCGTCCACTATTGGTCTCCTTTCCGGACATTCCGGAGGCGGAGAAACCCGACTTACAGTGCAAGTTTACAATCAAAAGATAAATAAAATTAAGTGCGGAATAAAATAAAAGCAAACCAACAAGACAAAGTCTGAAGCTCGGCAGATCTGGACCTCCGAAGTGCCGCGCACTTCCTCCTGGAGCCTCCCGGTTGTAGAGCCTCGTCTCTAGCGCGTTGTCGTTGGTCAGAATGCTTGGAATGACTCTTGGAAGGTATATCTGAAGCAGAGGGGTCGAAGCCGCTTATATAGGCCTCCTGGGGCGCCCTGGACGCTGGGAGAGCCCCGATAAACCCGGTCAACTCATATCCCTGCGCCGACCTTGACGCAGTTGATAAGACCTTTGACCAGGGCACCCCGGACCTCCCGGGCGCCCTCATGGAGGCTTATCTGTGTTTCAGACTCGAAACAGTAGGTACAGGTTTGAACCCGGGCGCCCCGGACGTTCCGGGCGCCCTCCTTGACACCTGTTCTGCTCACTTCACACAACCACTGTTTTCCTTCTTTAGCTGGGGGCGCCCTGGCTGATGGGGGTGCCCTGGTTGATAGGGGCGCCCTGCTTTAAAGGCTACAACCCAATTTTTGCTTGCTTTGTCTTCTAATCTTGGTACCTGCAAGATACACAAACACAAAGCAAATATACATACAATATTAGGCTTACAGACTTGGTTCGGACTTTGGATCTCCATGAAACCCAAGGCCGAACCGGCACAAGTTCTCATCCCCGAGAACTTGCCCTTCCCCTACTCCTTTCAGGAGATGGTTGCCACCCAGCCCTTCGGGTGGACTTTTGCTTAGCTTCCGATTACTCCGTATCTCGAGACGCCCGAACCCCGACCCGTCTCTACTCCTGTCCTTAGTCATCGCTCAGCTAAGTTGCCCAGTCCCTTGGGCCAAGACTTCATTCCCTAGCAGTCCTTCGCCAGGTGCCTAGCATCCCTTCGCTAGGTCTTCTATGCATAGCAGCCCTTTGCTAGGTGCCTAGCAGCCCTTCGCTAGGTCTTAGGATTTCGATACCTAGCAGCCCTTCGCTAGGTGCCTAGCAGCCCTACGCTAGGTCTTAGGGCTACGATACCTAGCAGCCCTTCGCTAGGTGACTAGCAGCCCTTCGCTAGGTCTTATGGTTACGATACCTAGCTTAACTAGGACATTTCTTCAATTTAGGTTACTTCTCCTTTGCTCCCCTTTGTCTGTTTATTGTATCACTGACTTAAGTGTATTGTCAAACATTAAAACACTTAAAGGATAACATCATTGATGCAACTTGCACCAACAATCAGTTCCTTGTAGAGTATAAGTAGAAGCTCACAACCGAGATTGATTTGGACAAAGCATCGTGATGGTTGTAGTGTAATTTGGTATTGGTTTATCTTGACCATAGAATTACACTAGTGCACTTTGTGTGTATTGAATAAGACCGACGTAGAGGTGATTCAATTTATGCTGACTTTATAATTGAATCAGACTTCAGTTATTATGGAGTGCACGCTCTTAATCCCGATGTAATAAGCAGGCGCATGTACTTAATATTTATTTCTTTGATTTACCAATGGGCAATATTTATTGGTTAAATTGATAGGTCCGGTAAGTTGGAAAATAATATTATTTACATGGTGTGTCGTTGATTATAGGAGGAAACCGTGTCCTGGTGAGTTGGGAATGATGCCCCCTTGAGGAGCTCATAAGGTTCATCATGTTAAATCGTGCAGGTGGACTTGGTCTGACATGATGATAAGGTTACGTGATACTACTCAAGGAGTTAAATGTTAATTAATTAAATTGTCAGTAATTTAATTAATTAAAGGACATTCGATATCTTAAACACGGGGAGATATTTGTACTCATAATAGGTGGAGCCCATATTTAAATATGGGGGTTGGTGAGGTAGATCAATAATGATCCTCTAGTGGAACGGATCATCATTAATGGATCGGGCCTTGATCTATTGGGTGGCCAAGACCCAACTCCTCTTCATGGTCCCTATTGTAGCATATAAATACCTCATGAGCCATCAAGAGAAAAACCCTAAGCCTCTCTGTTCTCTCCTCTCTCTCTCCCTCTCTCTTTTGGGTGTGCGGTGCCGACCACCCGAAGACCTTAGCCGACTATTCCTCCCTCTCACGTAGCGGTGTTTACTCCTTTATGGACGGTTGTGCTTGAGTTCAACTCATGATGTTGTGCATGCAAACATGAACCGCTCATCTCACATTTTTGTGCTTGCAAACGTGAACAGCTGTGCAACTCACGAGCGTTGCTGCATTTGCTGCAAACGGGAACAGCAACTTGGGAGAAGGGAAAAGAGAGAAGGGGGGAGAACATCTTTTTTTTGTTCGGCGCGAGCAAGAAGAGAAAGAAAGGTTTTGGTGGCTTCGTTCTTGGAAGATTGTCTCCCACACGATGTTCAAGTAGGGGATAGGTCATACAATAGAAAATCGCGAGGACAACCTCCGGCGTGTTCCCCTAACGCTCGTGTTAATCTTGCAGGGTGTGACATCCTCTTCGATCGTCAACGTCCGCGTGGGCAGATCCCTGGTGACTGGTCGTTGACGTTAATTCCTAATGGCCTGCGAGATTAACACGAGCATTAGGGGAACTCGCCAGAGGTTGTCCGGTGGAGCCCACTCCGATGCTCAAGTCAATGCCTCGATGGAGAAAATGAAGAGAAGGTAAGATAGTATGTGTGTAGTGAAGAATGTGTACCCCCTGATGGAACCCAATGTATAGGTAGGTGTCACGAATGTGGGTCTCAAATTTAGATATTTGTAAAGCTGAAAACCCTTTTTGCTAACAAGGATAAAAGTGTAGTAAAGGAGCCACAGGTCGTATTTTTCCTAGGACTAGTTAAGGTTGTTTGATTCAAGCTCGAGTTTATGTGTCGACGAATATTTTTGGGTTTCAAATAAAATCTGGGTTTGGTTTCAATTAGAAATGAAAACTCAATGAAAAGAAAGAAACTTAACTAAATGAACTAAACAAGGTAATGACAACTAATGAGCTCAACTAATGGTAAATTTAATCAACCAATGCAAAATAGCCAAGCTTGGAGAACAAATTTGATAGCAAATGCAACCCAAATTCTAAGCAAATGAATCAAAACAGTGCTGACAATTTTCGATTGAAACTAATGCAAAATCTTTAAACCTAATTGCAGAAATGAAACTTGATATGGATGCCGAAATGAAATTTGAAATTGAGTAACAAGCTAGACCCGAAACAAACTGATTTCAAACTCTATAGAACACTAAAACTTGCATTCAACTTGACACTAATTAGTGCCGAAATTGCATTTGATACAAAGTGAAGAATTGAAACTGAAAGGCTGAAGAAATGAAACTAAATTTCAGAAGCAATCAAAAGTGAAGCATGATTTCAGAAATGGAAAAGAATTGTAGAAATGAAGACTAGAATCTCAGAAACAACCAAATTGAAGCAAGAGTTCAGAACTGAAGTAGAATTGCAGAAATGGTGATTACAATTTAGGCACATCCGAATGCAAGCAACTGCCAAGTTAACATGATACGAAATTAGTAAGTTCAGAAATGATCCAACATTCTGCAAAACTATAAAGACAAATATACTAAAAAATTATTGTAAATGAAACAAGATGATGTAAACAAACTGAGATTAATTCAAAAACAAGCTAAATGTAGGAATGACTGCAGAACTTCAGAAATCAAATGCATGAATTCAGAACAAACTTAATGCAGAACAAGCAAAGAAACAGAATCCGAGAGCTTCAAGCTAATGTTCACATAAAATTCATAAGAGCTAAAATTCACTTGATACAAATTCAGAAATGATGAACTAAAACCTTGCCGTAAGGGAACTGATACACAAGCAAACTGATTGTTAGTGCAGAAAGCACCCAAGTCGAACCTGAGTTTTGATAATGGCAAAAGGGTTCAAAAGTTAAGTCTTATTTGTCATCTAAAATGCTACTCAAGTGTGCAGGGTAAAAAGTCCTAGCGAAGGACTGCTAGGCACTGGCGAAGGAATGCCAAGGTAAAAAGTCCTAGCGAAGGACTGCTAGGCACTGGCGAAGGAATGCCAGGCTAAAAAGTCCTAGCGAAGGACTGCTAGGCACCAGGCGAAGGACAGCTTGGGACTGAAGACCAGGCGAAGGAATTGTTGGTGCAGAAAGCACCCAAGTCAAACCTGTATTTTGATAATGGCAACAGGGTTCAAAAGTTAAGGTATATTGTTTGTCTAACATGTTACTCAAGTGTGCAGGCAAAGCCCTAGCGAAGAACTGCTAGGCACCTGGCGAAGGAATGCCAAGATACAAAGCCCTAGCGAAGGACTGCTAGGCACCTGGCAAAGGAATGCCAAGATACAAAGCCCTAGCGAAGGACAGCTAGGCACCAGGCGAAGGGCAGCTTGGTACTGAAGACCTGGCGAAGGATAGCTAGGCACCAGGCAAAGGGCAGCTTGGTACTAAAAACCTGGCGAAGGACAGCTAGGCGCCTGGCGAAGGACTGCTGGGCAAAAGTCCAACCGGAGGAGCCGGTTGGCATCAGGTACATTCTCCCGAGAGGAGTAGGTGAGGACGCGTTCCCCGACGAGGGAACATAAGGTGTCGGTTCGACCTAGGGTTCCATTTTGGAGACCCAAAGTCAGAACCAAGACAGCTAAGGCTGTATAAACTAACATCATATTGTTTTAGGTTGTTTTGGACTAACCCTGGATGCAGGACCGAAGGAACGCGTGTCTGCAGCTCAGAAAGCCTCAAAGGAGTGAGGCAAAGGCTGAGTAGGGTGTCCGGAGTGTCCCGGGCGCCCCCAAGGTGAACACAAAACAAAGTAACAGCAAGGTGAGCTTCGGCAGCTTTGGGCGGGGCGCTCCCGTGCTCCCGGGCACCCCCGTGCTCCCGGGCGCCCCCAGGTGAAGCAAACGAAGCATGCCAGCTAGAAGCCAAACGGATGAGAGTTGACCCGGTCAATCCGGGCGCCCCCAGCGTCCCGAGCGCCCCCAGTCAAAGCTTGATCCCGAGTGTTAAGGGATCAGAGCTGACCGAGATGGAAACGGATCGGATGACACATGGGGGGGCGCCCCCGACATTCCGGGCGCCCCTAGGTGCTATAAAAAGGGCCCTCGACCCCAAGGCTTCAACACTCAATTCATTCAACGCAATCACGCTCTTCTACTCTCGCGCTCTGCTCTAGAAATCTCCCGACTCAAAATACAAGCGCCGACGACATCCCTCTGCTCCGAGAAACATTCCACACCGGACGTCGGTAACGAAGAGCGATTTTCTATTTTTGTGTTTACTATACTGCAATTGTAACATCTATTTGTAAACCGTTTTGCGCAAATATAGAATTGCCCCCAGTAAACGGTCAACGACCGTGGGCCTTGGAGTAGGAGCCAACCGCGACTTCGAACCAAGTAAAAAACTTGGCGTTTGCGTTTGTTTGTTTTAATTTCCGCTGCGTAATTTCTCTATCTCTTAAATCTGAATGTTTTTCGATATTCACCCGCCCCTCTATCGGTTCTCTCGATCCAACAAGTGGTATCAGAGCGGGGAAGCTAAAATTTGGTGCAACCACCAATTTTAGAATTTTTTTTCAGATTTTTACAATTTTTTTTAATATTTTGTTCGAATTTCTCTCGTTAATCGAGGTTGGTGCAACACCCCTCGATAATTATTCTTTCTTTATCCCGTATTACTAATCCAACACCAAGTCTTGGGATATTTCTCTCTCTTTTTCTTAGTTACAGATAAATGGCCATCCAAGAGGGCTTCAGCACCGCAAGACCACCTCTCTTCAGTGGGGAGGACTTCTCCTACTGGAAGAGCAAAATGGAGGTCCACCTGAAAACTCAGGTGGACATGTGCATAATCATCCAGTCCGGACTGGAGATTCCGAGAAATGCTAAAGGAGTACCTCAAAGCTATACAGAATGGGACACCGCTCTGAAACGAAAAATTGAAGCGGATGCAAAGGCGACCCAGACCCTCCAATGCGGCTTAACAAAAGAGGAGCTGAACCGGGTGGGTCCCTTCAACAGTGCTAAGGAGCTGTGGGGGAAACTGATCGAGCTGCACGAAGGAACCTCAGACACTCGGATCAGCAAGCGAGATCTGCTCCTGAACAAGCTGTACACGATCAAAATGACCAACAACGAAACAGCAGCTCAGCTTCACGCCCGAATCCAAGAACTGATGAACGGACTGCACACCATCGGTCACAAGGTAGAAAACCGTGACTTAATAAGGTACGCTTTAAATACTTTCCCTAGAAACACCTTGTGGGCATCTATGGTAGATGCATACAAGGTTTCAAGGGACCTTTCAAATGTTAAATTAGATGAATTGTTCTCTGAATTAGAGTTACACGAACAGACTAACTGCAATCTGGCCGAGAAAGGTATTGCCTTTGTTGCAGGTACAACTGGAAGGACAACCAAGAAGAAGCATCAACCTGAACCCGAGTCTAACTCAGACTTAGACTCAGAAGACGAAGAAGGAGATCGACCTAAGCTGGTACGACTGGCCCGAAACTATTACAACGAGTTAAAAAACCAAACCAACAGACGGAAAGCCAGCCGAAGAAAGGATGAACCGGCTGAACCCGCAAATGAAAAGAACAAGCCCAACGTGACCTGCTACGAGTGCAAGAAGAAGGGTCACTACAAGACAGAGTGTCCGAACCTAAAAGAGACCAAGAAAAATAGAAGGGAAAAGGCACTCCAGGCAACGTGGGACGAGTCCTCCTCCAAAGAAGAAGAAGAGATCCCACAGTCGAACCTTCTTGCACTAACCGCCTCGGAAGAAATCGGGACCGAGTCAGAATCGGAACAGGACGACGGCAGACTAACATTTTCAGAAAACGGCGAAATAAAGGTAAGTGGTTTTACTAGAAGTCAGTTAAGTGAATTAATTGCTTATCTTTCTCGAGATTTGGTGAAAGCCAAACTCCGAGTCGAGTCCCTCCGACAGGAAGTAAAACTCCTGAAAGAGGGAGCTGACCCTAAACCCTTAACTGAGAAGGTTCAAGAAGGAACCTCTACTCAAGTTGAAAAACTTGAGAAAGAGAACTCCTCCCTGAAAACTCAGGTTAAGGATCTTAGATCAGCCTTAGAACGATTCACTTCTGGTTCCAAGAATCTTGACATGATTCTTGGAAAATAGAAATCGGTTCTAAATCGATCCGGACTAAGTTATAGAACCAAGTCTCGACAAAGATCCTACTTTGCTGTACTGAACCAGTCCAGACCTAAAGTTCAGGCATGGGTACCAAAACTATGCCTGAACAAACAAACTGGATCAAACCAATATTGGATCCCCAAGGACAAGATTCACATCTTACCAAACCATTATCGTGGCTATAGTCCAGGGGGAGCCAAATTGAAAACATTAGTTATTATTAAATAAAATTCAATTCTTGATTGCAATCTGCCTGTTTGCTTGTTTACATAATTTCTGCAATTTACCGTGCTTAGACTAAGGAATGGTTAGTTTAAGGACTGAACAAACTTAACTGAAATTTGAACTGTTGGGACTGGGTGCATGTTGACATGGATACGGGTTCGTAATTTTTAAAATTAATTACGTGCAGCGGAAGAATTAGCATAAATAATTTCTCAGATTATTTTAACCACGTATCTAGCATGCAACCTTATGATGTGTGGACATGATCATAAATTAAAATTTTACAGAAAGTAAACTAATTTACTCAATACCTCACTTAACTCGAAGTAAGGGATGAGATCCAACCGTAGCGTCCCTTGGAAGCTCCGCCTCTATTCGCGTCCACGCCGAGTTTTCTTCGGGATGACTTCGCAAAGCCACGAGTTTTGTGCCGACGAGAACTACTAGATTCTCCAAAGGCACAACTAGAATATCAAGAGAGAGAGATGGAAACTAACCACCAAGTAACGGAATCAAGATTCCGGAGGAAGGAAGGAGTTGCGACCCACTTCTTCTTCTTCTTTGGCACCTTCTTGGTGGAGGAGGCTCACGGCAACCCTAGGCGGTGCACCGGCCCTAGGGGAGGAGAGAGGGCGCCGACCCTAGAGAGAGAAAGAGGGCGCCGGCCCTAGAGAGAGAAAGAGGGCACCGGCCCTAGAGAGAGAGAGAGAGAGCTTGCTACTTTTTCTCTTAATTGGAATTCAAGCCTTGCCTTGGTTCCTTTATATAGTAGCCTCTCCATCGCCAAGTCTCCCTTTTAACGGAATAAATTTTCATAAGAAATTTATCCTATAAATTTTCATATGAATTATTCCGTTATGCCAAGTTTTATTATAACTAAATTTATAATAAAAACAAACACATCTCTCCTTTTATTATGGAATAAATTTTCACAAGAAATTTATTATATATAAATTTTTCTTATCATGGAAAAATCAATTCATAATTGATTTTATAAAATAAAAATAAACCATTTAAAGTTTATTTTAATTTCCATGAAAATAAATTTATTTACATAAATTTCTCTATATAAATTTCTTTATATTTATTTATCCATAATTTTATAAAACAAATCGCGCTTGATTTATTTTATAATTTAAACCAAATAAATTGGTTTTCCCTCCATGTGGTGGCCAGCCAAACCAAAGAGGGTGGGCACCCTCTTTGGCCGGCCACACCAAGCCAAACCTATTACAAATTAAACTCTTTTAATTCGTCCAATAAGCCTTCAAAAGACTTAGCCATTTTAAGCTTCCGATGCGCCTCTGATAAATTCAGATTTGACTTATTTCTCTTGATTGGAAAATCCAATTTTCAACTCGTTTTAAATCCCACAGATTACTCGTAGTGCGTGTGACTAAATAGGCTTTCGATTTATGTTGGTTGTCTATAATCAACCAATTATAGAACGATCATGAGTGGCACCTAGTAGTACATCATGACCCCCAATTAATCGAAAGATCAACGGTTGACCTCAGAAATAATTCTGAAACCCTTCAGCAGCTCTAATGAATCGTGCCTCATTCCCTTCACCATCTTATACCCACTTGGTTCAGGACATGGTCTATATGTGTCAGTCCCCACTAGGCTGACTACGTCACACCTAGCCCAAGTAACGTTCTCTCGTCCTTTGGATTTTTAATTACTCTCATGTATTTAAGAGACTCATACTCTAAACATGTCATGCTCTGGCCAGAGGCTTTGAGTAACAATCCGACGATAGGCCTTGGGTATACATCTCCTCGCAAGGAGTGGTGAATCCTTTGTAGGCTGTTCAAACATCTTCGGGAACTTCGGCTTATACCCAACCATCCTGGGTCCATACCTCCTTGGAGATGCTTGCTTAAGATGTTAATGTATAAGTCTCCATGACCAAGATGACTTGAACACCGCAAGTCAAAGGAACATCGCACTTAAGCTGCGGTAAGAATTTCACTGACATGTCTATATATAGGCTACCATGTGAAGTTTTACAGCCAGTCACTCCAATGAACTAGTTCCCTTAACTAGCATTCATGTTTATCTCCGGACATCCTAATGTCACCAGCCAGTGAGAATCAGCTGATTAGAGAATAACCCATACTAGTCTCAACAGAATTTATAGTGCCCGTATTTATCAATTCATCGACTAGGGACAATTTCAATACTTCACAATTGCACATGTAGAGATAATCACTAGTTGTGAATTCATCACAAATTCTCTCATGCTGTGAATTGTATTGCGGACATTCAGTAAATGAGTTTAAGATCCCAATCAAATACACAAATATGTATACTCAAATAGTGAATTTTTATTTATTAAAATAAATGTTTACAATCATAAGGCGATTGCCTTAGGACACTTCTCTCATATTACTAACATGAACAACATAGTATTGGGTGGCGGTGAGATGATAGTACGTTAGGGAAACCAACTCTAATAAGGTCAAGTATACTTGGTCTCTTTAGACTGGTGAAACTAGCCGAAGCTACCGATCCAAAACTCAAACTAGTTAGACCAGAATTTTTCAAAGATTAATTTTGAAAATGAAATTTCATTAAAAGGCTTTGTCAAGGAAAGGGTTAATGATCCAATAAGGCTACGGCCAAAGAAGGCCTAGTGCCTCGCCAAGACGTAGAAGGCAATTTTTGAAATTCAAATTCAAATTATTCTTTGTCAAATTCAAATCTAACATAAATTTTCAGTTACTTGTAGACTTAAACATTCTTTTCAAAACAAATTCAATTGTTTTCAAAATTAATTAAGTTTTTCAAAATAAACTATGTTTTTCAAAAAGTCTTTTATCAAAACCTGTCTCACATAACCTATAAGGCTAACGTGATCGAAAACCCTAGATCTGGGTGAGACAGTAAAATTAAACTCAATTGTAATTCCTTTAATACCTATATTGTGGTTTAATCCTGTAGTTCAGAATATAATCAAACCATGGTCAACGTAGTCAAACCATGGTCAACATAGTCAAACCATGGTCAATGCAGTCAAACCATAGTCAAAGCAGTCAAATCATGCAAAACCATGGTCAAACCAACTAAACCATGGTCAAACAATGACAAGACATCAAATTTATCACTTTCTACACAGCCCTGGCGCCCGTGACTCCTCGGGCGCCCCCCCCCATGACTTTAACTTCTCTCAAAGAAAAAAAAAAGCTGCCTTTAATCCTTTGGTCAGGGCACCCGGAACCACGCGGGCGCCCCCATGGCAGTCAATGCAGCAAAGCTGCAAAATAAGCCTGACCAGGGCGCCCGGGCGACTCCGGGCGCCCGGGCGACTCCGGGCGCCCGGGCGACTCCGGGCGCCCGGGCGACTCCGGGCGCCCGGGCGACTCCGGGCGCCCGGGCGACTCCGGGCGCCCGGGCGACTCCGGGCGCCCGGGCGACTACGAGCGCCCCTAACCAGTCGCAGTCTCTGCCATGGCAGAGACCACTGTCCCGGGCGCCCGGGAGCTCCCGGGCGCCCCCAATGACCAGCCTATAAAAGGGCATCCGAACCCTTCCTTCTTCCCACACCAAAAACCATCCTCCTTCCTCACTTCCTTCCTTCCAAGAAGATCAAGTGAAACTTGTGCTTCCTCAATCTCAACCATGCCTCTCCGGTATGATTTCTTTTATGCACTTAGAATTATTTTCTTAAATTCCTTCCTTATAAATGCATGTTTCTTAAATTAGAAAATGCCGAGCAAACCAAACGAACCCCGGTACCGAACCGAGTCCCGACCCTAGGTTCCCGACTCTCGAACTGTGTAATAAGTTCGCTCGAACAAATTACAAGCCTATTAAAATAAGCTATCTTAATAGACATTTCTTTACCCAATCATGTCCCTTAGCCATGAATGCTATAAACTTCTATCAATTAGATAATCTAGTATTCTGCACTCATACCATTAACATAGCCTTATGTGCAGAATTTTATAATAACATAGTTCGACAAAACGATCTAATGTTTGTCACTACTGTTCAAGGGATACCCTTGTCAGTCACTCCTACCTTGCTAAACCGATTCCTTGGACTACGACCCTCCCAGTCCACCTTCTGTTGCTATCCACCTAGGAATCCTCCATTTGATCCTCCCTACTCTCACATTACCTTAGACACTCTTCACTCCTATTTCTATAGGGAAGCTAGACTCCCTGCAGATAGACGATTCCAGTCCGTTGACCTTCAGGCATAGGACTATGCCCTATACAGAGTCCTGGTCCGCTGTATTTTACCACTCTCCACTAGAGATGTCGCGACCATGCGACCTTTTCATGCCTTTCTTCTGTATGCCCTGATACATCACCTTGACATTGACATTGGGCTACATATGTTTCATACTATTCTGCATGCGTCCAGTGTTACGACCCAGGGACGAGTGCGCACTCCATTCTGCCACATCATTACCTCCCTCCTTCATCACCACGGTCATGACATTACGATGGGTAAATAACCGTGATGACTGATTTTGATGAAATAGGATTTAGGAACATCTCTTTAGCTGGTCTAGAGGTATCGGCCATCGGGGTTTTGAGTTGGAGACGACAGCAAACCGGGGCTCCGATCGACTCAGACGAGGAGGTAGACGTTGACGTCGCTGATCTCGCAGCAGAGATCCGGGACCATATAGATCAGCCTCCACCACCGACCATCAACCAGCGCTTCACACATATGCAGACGGAGATCCACAGTCGCCGAGAGGAGGTCGAGGCCTATCACATCGAGCAGATGGACGCTCGTAGAGCCGATCGAGAGGTGGCCGATGCACGATACATTGAGATGATGTCGCTTCTCAGAGCATGGCAGCCAGGCTCCTCTGATCATCCTGGACCCTCTTCCTAGATTTGATTTGCATTGTACTAGTGACTATTTGACTGCCCCTACTTAGTAGGGTTGACTCATGCTTGACCTGTATGACTATGCTGGTTCTCTTACCAGCGGACTTACGTAGTTGACTACTTGTTTGTTTAATTATCTGATCTCGATTAAGATTATGCTTGGTAGAGTAGGTTTACTTTGCTTTTTGGTTTTTCTACTACTTCAGCCCTTAAAATTTTCAAATGTTTTTAAAATCAGTTTTTAAAATATTTTTTTTAAATGTTTTCAAAATCAAATTTTAACTTAGTTTTGAAAAATTTTAAAATATTTTTTTGACTTAGTTTTATTTTAAAACTATCCCCTTCAAAACTAGGGTTTTTTCACAAATGGACTTAGCCTAGGCCCTAACCCTAGAACTGCATGCACCTATAGATTTAGAAGCCAGCATCTCACATGCACCTTAGGATTCTTTTGATTGATAACCTAGAATGGACTGAGATGCTTAGGTCTTTGCCTTAATTCAAGATGCTTTAAGTCAGTGCATCTGCAGTAATTGGGGCACTAAATACAAACTACACAGTAATCAAGTTAAGTGTCAAGTTTAGAAAATCTAACTTGAACAGAACACTTAACTTGACAAACCCTAGCAAAAATTACTGTTTAATAACAGTTAGTAAGTAGCTAATTTGGTTAGACAGGACACTAAAAGAAATTGATTTGGTTTAGTTCATATCCTGAATAGGGTCAGTACAGCAAAATAATGCAATTTATTATTTCACTTTTATGCAATCATCCTGTTTCTGCTATAATTAATTATTTTTTGATATATGGCAAAGGGGGAGAGATAGGAAAGGAGGAAAGGAGAGTTTAAAATTTTCTAAAATTTCTTATATAATTTTTTTTTTCAAAATTTCAAACTCTATCCTTTACTCAAAAAGTATTCAAAACTTAAGTTTGCAAAAAAATTTCTAAGTATTTCAAAACATAAGTTTGAAAAATTTTTCTAAGTATTTCAAAACTTAAGTTTGCAAAATGTTTCTAAGTATTTCAAAACTTAAGTTTGCAAAATTTTTCTAAGTATTTCAAAACTTAAGTTTGCAAAAATTTTCTAAGTATTTCAAAACTTGAGTTTGCAAAATTTTTCTAAGTATTTCAAAACTTAAGTTTGCAAAATTTTTCTAAGTATTTCAAAACTTAAGTTTGCAAAATTCTTCTAAGTACTTAAAATTTTTATGCTCAAACATAAAGTTTTTTCTAAGCATATAAACATAAATTTTCCAAAGTGCACAACGAAACTTGTTTTGAAAAATATATCTATAGAGTTCTATTGAAAAAATTGTTCTAAGTAAAAAATTAATCCATCTTTAAACTTAGAACGTAATTTTCAAAAACCCCACGAATTTTTGAAATATCTAAGGGGAGATTCCTTCCAGGGGGAGGGAACAAAATTTATTTATTTATTTATTAACTTAACTTTTTGAACTAGGGTTGCCATAAATCAAAAAGGGGGAGATTGTTGGTGCAGAAAGCACCCAAGTCAAACCTGTATTTTGATAATGGCAGTAGCGTTCAAAAGTTAAGGTATATTGTTTGTCTAACATGTTACTCAAGTGTGCAGGCAAAGCCCTAGCGAAGTACTACTAGGCACCTGGCGAAGGAATGCTAGGATACGAAGCCCTAGTGAAGGACTGCTAGGTACCTGGCGAAGGAATGCCAGGATACAAAGCCCTAGCGAAGGACAGCTAGGCACCAGGTGAAGGGCAGCTTGGTACTGAAGACCTGGCGAAGGACAGCTATGCACCAGGCGAAGGGCAGCTTGGTACAGAAGACATGGCGAAGGACAGCTAGGTGCCTGGCGAAGGACTGCTGGGCAAATGTCCAGCCGGAGGAGCCGGTTGTCATCAGGTACATTCTCCCGAGAGGAGTAGGTGAGGATGCGTTCCCCGAGGAGGGAACAGTAGGCGTCGGTTCGACCTAGGGTTCCATTTTGGAGACCCAAAGTCAGAACCAAGACAGCTAAGGCTGTATAAACTAACATCTTATTGTTTTAGGTTGTTTTGGACTAACCCTGGATGCAGGACCGAAGGAACGAGTGTCTGCAGCTCAAAAAGCCTCAAAGGAGTGAGGCAAAGGCTAAGTAGGGCGCCCGGAGTGTCCCGGGCGCCCCTAAGGTGAACACAAAACAAAGTAACAGCAAGGTGAGCTTTGGCAGCTTTGGGCGGGGCGCCCCGGTGCTCCCGGGAGCCCCCCATGCTCCCGGGCGCCCCCAGGTGAAGCCAACGAAGCAAGCCAGCGAGAAGCCAAACGGATGAGAGTTGACCCGGTCAATCCGGGCACCCCCAGCGTCCCGGGCGCCCCCAGTCAAAGCCTGATCCCGAGTGTTAAGGGATCAGAGCTAACCGAGACGGAAATGGATCGGATGACATGTGGGGGGCGCCCCCGACGTTCCGGGCGCACCCAGGTGCTATAAAAAGGGCCCTCGACCCCAAGGCTTCAACACTCAATTCATTCAACGCAATCACGCTCTTCTGCTCTCGCGCTCTGCTCCAGAAACCTCCCGACTCGAAATACAAGCGCCGACGATGTCCCTCTACTCCGAGAAACATTCCATACCGGACGTCGGTAACGAAGAGTGATTTTTTATTTTTGTGTTTACTATACTGCAATTGTAACATCTATTTGTAAACCGTTTTGCGCAAATATAAAATTACCCACAGTAAACGGTCAACGACCGTGGGCCTTGGAGTAGGAGCCTGTAACGCCCGCTTTTTTTTTTCTTTTCATTAAGCGGCGTTACGTTAACATACATAGGGCATGTAGACATCATAATACAGCGGAAACCTTTAACTTACACCTACATGCACTTACTACCATTCCTAATATCATAACATAGGAACTTGGCATATTAACTTTATACTTAGCATCATATCATGTCCTACTTAGCATCATGTCATACTTAGCATCATGTCATACTTAGCGTCATGTCATACTTAGCATCATGTCATAGAGTCACATTCAAGCACATAATAGTAAAGGTAAAGTTCTATCATATGACGGGCAAACATATTGTTTCTTGGCCAAGTCACTATCACACACACACTTTGATGCCCCACTGCTGCTTCCTTACTGTCCCCTTGCGTGATCTGCGGTATAAGGAAATAAGACTATAAGCACACAAGCTTAGTAAGACTCTTTCCTACTCACTAAAACCATTCATCACTTAATCATGAGCACATGAAACATTAACATACTTAGTGCTTTACTTAGAACATAAGCCTTATGCTCAATTAGCATACATTCGCCATGGTATGAACATAACTTAATCACATTCGTAGCATGGCATAAACATAAACATAAAATCATTCATGGCATGGCATAATACTTGGCCTACACATAAACATCGTAAACATTCATAGCATGGCATAATACTTGGCCTAGACATAAAAATAATAAACATAACCTCATAAACATTCTTAGCATGAACCTAAATAAAATCATGGCGTCCTAACATAGCACAAACCTAATTAAATCATGGCTTCAAAAATTAGCATGGGCATAAATAAAAATCATGGCATCCTAACTTAGCATAAACATAATTAAATCATGGCATCCTAAACTAGCATGAATATAAATAAAATCATGGCATCCTAACTTAGCATAAACATAATTAAATCATGGCATCCTAAACTAGCATGAACATAAATAAAAATCATGGCATCCCAAACTAGCATGAACATAAATAAAATCATGGTATCCTAACTTAGCATAAACATAATTAAATCATGGCATCCTAAACTAGCATGAACACAAATAAAATCATGGCATCCTAACTTAGCATAAACATAATCAAATCATGGCATCCTAAACTAGCATGAACATCAATAAAATCATGGCATCCTAACTTAGCATAAACATAATTAAATCATTTGCATAAACATACCTTGCATAAGCTTGCTTTGCATACCATTCTTATCATAGATATAATGCATAACATGGATGGATGCATGTGGCAATTGTGCATATATATATAAGGATGCTTAATCTTTAAAATATGCTTTTAAATACTTTAACTTAATCATAACATTCATTGGGCCCTGGCTTGCATCACATTCATACATCATATGCGCGCATCCCTAAGTAAATACGAGGTAGCTAATCTCGACCTACTAGGATAAGGATAGCTTCATCGGTAGTCCCGAACCGTAAGGACAGCTTCATCGGTAGTCCCGAACCGTGGACAGCTTCATCGGTAGTCCAGAATCGTGGACCTTACTTAGGTCTGGTACATGTAACACCCAATAATTTCCTGGTAATATTAGGGATTTTTAGGAATTTTTCTAGCATTTTTCGAAATATTATAGCATTTTTTCAGAATGAAATTAGAAAAAAAAAATTAAAGGGGGTCGGGTGGGGATCGATCTCGCGACCACGCGAGAAGCAATGCCTTAGCGAATCCAAGGAACCAGCTGGGGTAGGGTATCAAGCACAGAAAAAGATGAAGCGAAATAATATTATAGTTGATTTAGCCCGTTTCATGAGGAGGTATTAAACTTCCACTTAAGTTGTGTTAAGACCCCTCTTAGGGTTTCGGGAGGCCGCGCGAGCAAAGGAGAGGGGGCTGCGAAAACAGGGAAGAAGGGGGGGTTTTCTTCCTCCTTCTTCTTCCTCTTGAAGTAGAAGACCTAGGGCTTCTTCCCTAGGGCCAAGGGTGAAGTTTTCTTGCAAAGGAAGAGGAAAAGAGCCTTACACTAGAAATTTCGAGATACTTAGTGAGTTTTCTTCAAAAAAGGGTATGTAAATCACTCACCTGCAATAGGAGTAGCTTCGCATGTAGTTTTCTCGTTGTAGAACCTTGATTTTGTGATTTATGTGCATGCTTGGAGAATAGGGCTTATTGTGTGATTAAGTTTCTCAAGAATACATGTTTTTAATCATAGAACTTGAATTGGAGTAGATTTTTATATATGTGATCTAAGGATGGAAGACCAAGTTCTTGAAAAGTCTCAAAATTGAGTTTTGGGTTAAGGGCACGCAAGGTGCTCGATGAAAGTTCCAAGTGAGAAGGGTAAGGTTTGGTAGTGCAAAGATTTATGTAAAAAGAAAGATAGCTTGATAAGTATAAGCATTATGAATAAGAAAGTATTTTACTTTTGTAAAGTGACATGTACCGGGCAAAAGAGAGGCTCACAGAAAGTTAGAAAGAAGCTCTAATAGGTTACGGTGGCTAGCTACCCCGAACCCTATTAGGGATGCGCGCATTGGTACATTGATACCATGGTACAGTGTCAAGGCCTGAGAAAGTTGATTATTATTTTGAAGTATATGAGTATATGAAAGTGTTTCAATTTCCTAAAGTGCATGTTTTGTTATGTATGATAACATGGTTATGTTATAAGCATGTTAAAGGGAAAGAGCAAAGAAGTTGTGTTTTAAAGTATGGAAATATATCATTAGTAAGTTTCAAAAGAAATTATGAGCATGTTAGATTTGCCAATGTTTTAGTGCTAGTAAATGTTTTCAAGTATGATTGAGCATGATAAGTATATGAAAGTTTCCATGTGTAAGTATTTCAAAGTGCATGTGTTTTGAAGCAAGCATTATTTGAAAAGAGCATGTTTATCCCTTATCGTTGGATTTGTAAGTTAGGATTTACTTACTAAGCATTTTGCTTATTAGTTGCATTTCCTTCTATTGCAGACAAAGGTAAAGAAAAAGCATAAGTTAAGGAGGCGAAGGGACTTGCATTGATGTTCAGTGGCGGCGGAACCGTGGAAGAGATCTTTGGGCTAAGTCTTGTAGAACATGTGTTTTGGTGTTTTGAAGTGGTAGAATGAATGACCTTGTTTAAACTACGCATAGAGGTTAAGTTTGGTACAAACTCTAGAGTGTTTTGCTTATATTTTGATAGTTTTGTTAAATCTCACAAAGATCCTAATTTCAAGTTATTGGTTTGTTTTGAGTTGCTAAAATATTTATAAAACTAGTATAGAGTATAGAAATGGAGTTATGTCTTTGTATACATTGGAGGTATGTGAATTGTGCACTTTTGAAACAAGTTTTCAAGTCTGAAATCTAGGTTTTCAGGCGTGCCAGTCGACTGCCCTATCGAATAGTAGCTTCTGTTCGATGCACCAGTTGACTGCCAAGAGGCCAGTCGACTGGTGCCACGCCTAGAAACTTGCTGTGGCCGATAGCAGTCGACTGGCTATATAGCAGTCGACTGGTACCATTGAAAAGAAGTGGTATAGAGCAGCTGGTTAGTGCTTTAGTGTTACAACAAAGAGGTTTAGGGGTCAAATCCTTGCAAAGCAAATAAAATGAAAGGTGTTTTGTTTTTTTTTGAAAAAAAAAAGAGAAGGAAGAAAAAAAAGAAAAAAAAAATAAAGCAAGTTAAGGGAAGTCAAGTAGTAGTAACTTAAAGCTTAGAAGTACCAAAAGGTGGGTCGTCACAGAGTGGTATCAGAGCAAAAGGTTCCACCCTTCCGCCACACTGACATCAAGCATCAATCCTGCCGCCTGCCATGTAAGAAGTTCATATGTTATAGTTTTGCATGCTTTTCATTATTGACTGCTAGTATCAGTATGTGCATGATGAAGAAGTTCATATGTTATAGTTTTGCATGCTTTTCATTATTGACTGCTAGTATCAGTAAGTGCATGATGAAGAAGTTCATATGTTGTAGTTTTGTATACTTTTCATTATTGACTGCTAGTATCAGAAAGTGAAAGATGATAAGAAAGTATGTTAGTATTATTATATACTAATATGTGCATGGAGATAATGAAGTAAGTTAGTAAGGAAGTATATTAGCATTATTATATGCTATTATGTGCATGATCAGTATATGCTATATGAGTATGATGGTAGTATGAAGATATGACATATGCTACATGAGTATGATGATAGTATGAGGACGAGTATGATGATATGACAATTGATATGACATATGATGATATGAGTATGATGATAGTATGGTAATATATCATATGCTAGTTGAGTATGAGGATATGTAATGTCATTACTCTCTTTATGATATAGAGTAGGAGAATACCAAGAGGACGTCCTTCATGTTGTGATCTTAGTATAGCAAGTCCAAGGTCTTGATTTGCCCAAAAGTAAGTTTTGGGATTATGGCACGCAAGGTGCTTGATAAAAGTTTTGAGTAAGACCAAGGTCTTACTAAGCCCTAGAACGAGTTCTAGGACTAAGAAATGAGGTAAGAATCAAGACCAAGGTCTTGTTATATCCTAAAGCAAGTTTGGGAACATTACCATTAAGTGTTAAGTTATACATTTGAGGACGTCCTAGAAAGGCCCAAAACGAGGAGCAAGCTCCTAGAGGGCAAGAGGTAACAGAGTCAGTACCCCCACCAAATCTCTTAGACGTGGTGGCTCAGTTACAGAGACAGTTAGCAGAACAACAGCAAGTTATTGCCACCATGATAGCTAACCAGTAGGCCACTCCTGTTACCCCGTTGGTGGCGAATGTAGTGGCACCAGTTGTGACCAAAGACCCATCGGTTACTTCTGTAATCCCGGCAAGGGGGGTAAGGCAAGAAGTGTACCTCATTCAGTAGAAGAAACAGAAGCCAGGGAACTTCCCAGGCACAAGCAAACCATGGGATGCTTAAGCATGGTTCAAAACGTTGCAAAGAATAGTAGGGCTACTGGACTGGCATAAGGTAGAGAAGATAAAGTGTGCATCTTTCTGCCTTATGGGAGATGCTAGAATATAGTGGGAGAGAGTCAAGGCCAAGAGAAATGTCAGCCAGATGACATGGGCCAACTTCGAGACTGAGTTCTTCGAAGAATACTTTCACATGCAAGTAACCAACAAGCATTATGATGAATTCACGGAGTTTAGACAAGGAGAACAATCCGTGGATGAAGCAGTGAAGATGTTAAGCGGTTAGCTAATCTGTGTCCAGAGCTAGTTAGCACAGAAAAAGAGATAGTTAGACTAATGCTCAAGATGTTAAGGCCTGAGATAGCGTTAAAGGGGGCTAGCGGTGATAAGAGGCCGCAAACCTCCGAAGAACTAATAAGTAGTGCTTTGATCACTTAGCACTACTTAAACAGTATAAAGGCCACCAGAAAGGTTGAACGATGAAGTTCTTAACAACCTTACTGTTAGGGGAAGTAATGACCTCTACTCAGAGGCTAAGGGCAGTACCAATCTGGATTTCCAACCGAGAGCTCTACAGTGACTTGGTAGTCCTTGAGATGAAGGATTACGATGTCATTCTAGGGATGGACTTCTTGAGCAAGTACAATGCTTCTATAGACTGCCGCAAGAGAAAAGTCAAGTTCACACCAGAAGCAGAACCTTCATTTGAGTTTATTGGAGACCCAAGGAGAAAGACAAAGAGGTTCCTATCTACCTTGCAAGCTCAGAGAATGTTAGAGAAGGGGTGCTCTGGTTTTCTAGCTCATATAGTGGATGCAAGTCAAGGAGAAGGATTGAAGAGAGAAGAAGTGAGGGTAGTCTATGACTATCCTGAAGTGTTTCCTGAAGAGTTACCAGGACTCCCTCCCAATCGGGAAATTAAGTTTGAAATTGAGTTGGCCCCAGGAACCAACCCAATTTCGAAGGCACCTTATCGGATGGCACCAGCAGAACTGAAAGAATTACAAGAACAATTGCAAGAGTTGCTTGACAAGGGTTTCATCCGCCCTAGTCATTCACCTTGGGGAGCTCCTGTACTGTTCATCAAGAAGAAAGATGGATCTATGCGAATGTGCATAGATTATCGAGCTTTGAATAAAGTAACCATCAAGAACAGATATCCTTTGCCAAGGATCGATGATTTGTTTGATCAGCTGAAGGGAGCTACAGTGTTCTCCAAGATAGATCTGCGATCAGGTTACCATCAGCTCAGAGTGAAGGAGAGTGATGTGCCAAGGACTGCTTTCAGTACAAGATATGGGCACTATGAGTTTGTGGTCATGCCCTTTGGAGTGACAAACGCCCCTGCGACGTTTATGGATCTAATGAATAGAGTGTTCAAGGAGTTTCTAGACAAGTTCATCATTGTCTTCATTGATGATATCCTAGTGTATTCAAAGACTCAGAAAGAACATGATGAACACCTGAAGATAGTGTTGCAAACCTTACACCAGAAGGAGTTGTACGCCAAATTCTCAAAGTGTAAGTTTTGGCTTGATCAGGTGGCCTTCCTAGGCCACATTATTTCCAAGGAAGGTATTATGGTAGACCCAGCCAAGATTGAAGCAGTTAGTAACTGGAGTCAAACAAAGAATGCCAGTGAGATCAGAAGATTTCTGGGTTTGGCAGGGTATTACAGAAGGTTTGTAGAGGACTTTTCAAAGATAGCTTCTCCACTTACAGCCCTTACCAGAATG
The DNA here is from genome assembly GCA_024364735.1 of Boesenbergia rotunda. NCBI lineage: Eukaryota > Viridiplantae > Streptophyta > Magnoliopsida > Zingiberales > Zingiberaceae > Boesenbergia > Boesenbergia rotunda. The sequence continues at coordinate 172,265 of JAGFNQ010003119.1, forward strand.
AATAAGAAGTATGAGTGGACTAAAGACTGTGAGCAGAGTTTCCTTCAGTTGAAGAAGAGACTGACCAGCGCTCCTATCCTTACAGTACTCGAAGGTGATAAGAGCTTTGATATATATAGTGATGCATCAAAGCTAGGACTAGGAGCAGTCCTTATGCAAGAAGGCAAAGTCATAGCTTATGCTTCCAGGCAACTCAAGGACTATGAAAAGAATTACCCCACTCATGATCTGGAGTTGGCAGCTGTAGTCTTTGCTCTAAAGATATGGAGGCATTACTAGTATGGAGTGCAGTGTAAGATTTATACAGATCACCAGAGTCTGAAATATTTCTTCACTCAGAAAGACCTCAATATGAGACAGCGAAGGTGGCTCGAGTTAGTGAAGGACTATGACTGTGAGATTCTTTACCACCCTGGTAAGGCAAATAGAGTAGCAAATGCACTGAGTAGAAAGACTTGTGCCACTTTGATGTCCTTATCATCATTAGCACCACCATTACAGAAAGAGATAGTAGATTATGGAGTGGAGATTATTGATGGACAGCTAGCTCTATTGACACTAGAGTCAACTTTACTTGAAGAGATACAAGAAGAGCAAGCTGAGGATTCTGATATCCAAAGGATCAAGAAGGAAATGCGAGAAGGAGAGAGTAAAGAGTTTAGAGTATCTGACAGTGGGATACTCTACTATGGTGACCGTTTATGTGTCCCCAATCATGAAGAGCTGAGAAAGAAGATTCTTGAAGAAGCCCATGGAACTCCCTACTCAATGCATCCTGGTTCCACTAAGATGTACCAGGATTTGAAAGGAAGATTTTGGTGGTCAGGGATGAAGAGAGACATAGCTAAGTATGTCAGCACCTACCTGACATGTCAGAGAGTTAAAGCAGAACCCCAGAGACCAGGAGGTGTCCTACAGCCCATTCAGATTCCAGAGTGAAAATGGGAAGACATAGCGATGGATTTCATAGTTGGTTTACCAAAGACAACTAATGGCTATGATGCTATTTGGGTGATAGTAGACAGATTGACCAAGTCTGCCCACTTTTTGGCAATCAGAGTGTCTTACTCAATTGAAAAGTTAGCCCAATTATATGTGCAGTAAGTGATCCGACTACACGGAGTCCAATCAGAGTGTCCTACCTCCTTCTTCTTCCTCTTGAAGTAGAAGACCTAGGGCTTCTTCCCTAGGGCCAAGGGTGAAGTTTTCTTGCAAAGGAAGAGGAAAAGATCCTTACACTAGAAATTTCGAGATACTTAGTGAGTTTTCTTCAAAAAAGGGTAAGTAAATCACTCACCTGCAATAGGAGTAGCTTCGCATGTAGTTTTCTCGTTGTAGAACCTTGATTTTGTGATTTATGTGCATGCTTGGAGAATAGGGCTTATTGTGTGATTAAGTTTCTCAAGAATACATGTTTTTAATCATAGAACTTGAATTGGAGTAGATTTTTATATATGTGATCTAAGGATGGAAGACCAAGTTCTTGAAAAGTCCCAAAATTGAGTTTTGGGTTAAGGGCACGCAAGGTGCTCGATGAAAGTTCCAAGTGAGAAGGGTAAGGTTTGGTAGTGCAAAGATTTATGTAAAAAGAAAGATAGCTTGATAAGTATAAGCATTATGAATAAGAAAGTATTTTACTTTTGTAAAGTGACATGTACCGGGCAAAAGAGAGGCTCACAGAAAGTTAGAAAGAAGCTCTAATAGGTTGCGGTGGCTAGCTACCCCGAAACCTATTAGGGATGCGCGCATTGGTACATTGATACCATGGTACAGTGTCAAGACCTGAGAAAGTTGATTATTATTTTGAAGTATATGAGTATATGAAAGTGTTTCAATTTCCTAAAGTGCATGTTTTGTTATGTATGATAACATGGTTATGTTATAAGCATGTTAAAGGGAAAGAGCAAAGAAGTTGTGTTTTAAAGTATGGAAATGTATCATTAGTGAGTTTCAAAAGAAATTATAAGCATGTTAGATTTGCCAATGTTTTAGTGCTAGTAAATGTTTTCAAGTATGATTGAGCATGATAAGTATATGAAAGTTTCCATGTGTAAGTATTTCAAAGTGCATGTGTTTTGAAGCAAGCATTATTTGAAAAGAGCATGTTTATCCCTTATCGTTGGATTTGTGAGTTAGGATTTACTTACTAAGCATTTTGCTTATTAGTTGCATTTCCTTCTATTGCAGACAAAGGTAAAGAAAAAGCATAAGTTAAGGAGGCGAAGGGACTTGCATTGATGTTCAGTGGCGGCGGAACCGTGGAAGAGATCTTTGGGCTAAGTCTTGTAGAACATGTGTTTTGGTGTTTTGAAGTGGTAGAATGAATGACCTTGTTTAAACTATGCATAGAGGTTAAGTTTGATACAAACTCTAGAGTGTTTTGTTTATATTTTGATAGTTTTGTTAAATCTCGCAAAGATCCTAATTTTAAGTTATTGGATTCGTTTTGAGTTGCTAAAATGTTTATAAAACTAGTATAGAGTATAGAAATGAAGTTATGTCTTTGTATACATTGGAGGTATGTGAATTGTGCACTTTTGAAACAAGTTTTCAGGTCTGAAATGCAGGTTTTCAGCCGTGCCAGTCGACTGGTTCAGAACCAGTCGACTGCCCTATCGAATAGTAGCTTCTGTTCGATGCACCAGTTGACTGCCAAGAGGCCAGTCGACTGGTGTCGCGCCCAGAAATTTACTGTGGCCGATACCAGTCGACTGGCTATATAGCAGTCGACTGGTACCATTGAAAAGAAGTCGTATAGAGCAGCAGGTTAGTGTGTTAGTGTTACAACCTAGGGGTCAAATCCTTGCAAAGCAAATAAAATGAAAGTTGTTTTGTTTTTTTTTGAAAAAAAAAAGAGAAGGAAGAAAAAAAAGAAAAAAAAGAAAAAAAATAAAGCAAGTTAAGGGAAGTCAAGTAGTAGTAACTTAAAGCTTAGAAGTACCAAAAGGTGGGTCGTCACAGTACAAGCCCATAAAATAAAATAAAAATGCTTTCACATGCTTTTTCATTCATCATCATTCATAGCATATTCATTCATTCATCATACTTAACATCGTCATTATGCCTTAAAGGCATGAACTTTAACCTCATTCTTCATTTTCATTCTTAAACATGGCATATGTACACATCATTCATAAAGCATGGCATACATACAAATTATTCATAAATCATTGCCTACCTACATCTCATTCATAGAACATGGCATACCTACATATCCTTTATGAGACATGGCATACATACATATTATTCATAAAACATGGCATACATACGTATCATTCATAAGACATGGCATACATGCATATCATTCATAAAACATGGCATATCATTCATAAGACATGACATACATACATATCATTCATAAATCATGGCACATGTCTAAACATTTATGACCTAACATATAATTCATGACATATAAACTAAGGGTTTGATTAACATAGAACTTCTTCCATCTTACTTAAACATACATCTTGGTAACCTATACAGAAGCATCTTTGTAGGTTTAACCCCACCCTAACCCTAGGTTAGGTCCTTGGCCGAAAGCCCCAAGGAACAATAGGTCCATGAAACTTCACATAACTTCCCAAACAACATCCCATACATACATACTAGGCCATAGGAAACATTTGATTCCATACTTAAGGCCAACCCTAATCCTTTAACCCTAGTCTTGCTCTTGGCCGAAACTTCAAGGCCATGGGGGCATGGAAAAATTCCATTAAAACCCCAAATCAATTGTTAAACACCAACCATACCTTACCATAGGGCCATTGGGGCCCTTACTTGAAATAAGTCCTAACTTTCCACCCTATTAGGGTACTTGGCCGAATCCTATAGGGTCTCTATGCCATGTGAAACATTCACATAAACACCCTCCCTCTCCCTTATATCATGATAATACATAAAACACATACTTGAGGTTTTAGACCCAACCCTACCCATGGGGTCTTGTTGTTGGCCGAAACCCTAGGGTATCCTAGGGTACCCCAAAAATTCTCAAAAATTATATTTAATCTCTAAACATCATAAGAGTACATTAAACAACATTATCAAGATTTTTAGCATCATCATGGACCCTAAAACCTAGTGGCCGAAACCCATAGGGTCTCTAGGGTGCTTGGTTTTGTTTCTTTCAACATCAAGTCCCAAAAACCAACCAATAGATCATGCTAAAACATAAGAAACTATTATACCACAGGTGAGGGAGTCTTACCTTGGGTTTCTTGATTTTTCACCTTGATTATAGAGAATCAAAAGAACTCCTTGGACCTTAAGTCACCTCTAGCCCTTGAAACCTTGGGAAGCCTTGAGATCTTGGAGATGAGACCCTCTTGTGAAGCTTTTCCAAGGAAAATCCTCCTTGTGGTGTTCGACTAGGATGAGGGAAGGAGGAGGAAGAAAATGCAAAGTGATGGAAGGAGAAGGTAACTCCCAAACCCCCCTCTTTATAACCCATTAAGGATGTAAATGAAGAGTCTCTCCATGACCCTTCATCTTCTTCTAAGCCTTAACCAATATCCACTTCATTCCCCCATAACATTCCCTTGCTAGGTGAGTTGGTTAGAGCATACATGGTTGTACAAGAGGTCCAAGTTCAATCCTTGGTAGATGCACAATTTTTTTTCCACTTATTTTATTTTATTTTCCTAGTATTTTCGAAAATCCCTTAAAAATTCCCCTATAATTATGTTAATATTTCTCATTAAAATCCCTTTATATTTATATAAATTTTCACCTAAAATCCACCAATAATTATGGTACTAAAAAGCCCATATAAGGCCCATTAGTGCCCTTTTTTCCAATTTAAACGAGAAAACATGGATTTTCTAGGCCAAAGTTCGCATTAATATTTCTAGGTTCCTCAGAAAATTATCTAGACATGCTTAATATTTTAAGGAAATATTAAGAGAATTTTCCGGGTCGTTACAATCCCCCATACCTCGTGAAAGTTCGTCCTCGAACTTAGAATAACTCCGGGTACTTGCGCCTCATCTCGTCCTCGCGTTCCCAGGTAGCTTCTTCGAACCGTTGACTTTGCCATAGGACCTTGACTAAGGGTACATCCTTACTCCTCAGTTTCTTGACTTCCCTATCCAAAATCTGGATGGGTCTGCTCTCATAGCTTAGGTCCTCCTGCACTTGTACTGTCTGTGGCTCGATCACTTGATCCATATTTGGGATACTCTTTTTGAGCAGGGACACATGGAATACGTTATGGATAGCTGACATCTCTGGAGGCAGCTCCAGCTCATATGCCACTTTACCAACTCGTTTTAGAATCAGGTACGGCCCCACATAGCGCGGACTTAGTTTTTCTTTCTTCCCAAATCTGGTCACCCCCTTCATAGGAGCTACTTTGAGAAATACCCAATCTCCAACATTAAACTCTAGTGGTCTACGCCGGACATCGGCATAACTCATCTGCCGGTTCTGAGCAGTTTCTATCCGTTGTCGAATATTCTGTATAGCTCGGGTGGCACTGTCAATAACATCCGTTGTGAGCCCCATTTCCTTCTTTTCACCACCCTCGTACCAACAAATCAGAGACCTACATCTCCTCCCATACAAGGCTTCATAAGGTGTCATTCCGATAGTAGCTTGGTAGCTATTATTGTAAGTGAATTTCGCTAAGCATAGATATCGACACAAACTTCCCTTGAAGTCCAGAGCACAAGCTCTCAACATATCTTGTAATATTTGATTTACCTGCTCAGTTTGCCCGTCAGTCTGAGGGTGAAAGGCGGTGCTAAATCGCAATTTAGTGCCGAGAGACTTCTGAACGCATTCCCAAAAATGCGAAGTAAAGAGACCATCCCTATCTGAGATGATGGTCTTGGGAACTTCATGAAGCCTAATTACTTCCTTAATATATAATTGAGCCAGTTGCTCAATCGAATAAGTCATCTTGATCGCCAAGAAGTGAGCAGACTTTGTCAGCCTGTCCACAATAACCCAAATTGCATCACATCCATTCGTAGTCCTGGAAGCCCTGAAATAAAATCCATAGAGATGTCTTCCCATTTCCACTCTGGAATTACGAGTGGCCGCAGAACTCCTCCGGGTCGCTGGTGTTCTGCTTTTACCTGCTGGCAAGTCATGCAAGTACTAACATACTGAGCCACATCCCTCTTCATACCGGACAACCAGAACCTCTCCTTCAGATCTTGATACATCTTGGTGGATCCTAGATGCATCGAATAAGGGGTTTCGTGAGCCTCCCTCAGTATTTTCCTTCGAAGCTCCGAATCATTAGGGGTACACAGACGATCCCTAAGGTATAGTACCCCCCCCCCTTTGGCGATATGGAAACCCTCGCCCTTTCCTTTTCGGATCTCCTGTTTTATTTTCTGGAGACTCAGATCACCATTTTGTTTTTCCAATAACTCTCATAGCGTTATCATTTCCTTTATGTAATTTGACACCATTGTGTGATATGATAGGTCACGCATTGTGAATATCAGGTTCATAAACATAAGATTGAACCACACTCTCGACAAATTGTATTATGACTACTTAGACTTTATTGGTTCACAAAACCAACAGAACTCAATGAAGTAGATGGGCTGCCATCAGGCCCATAACAAAGTAAATCATGGCAATCACTGCCACTCCTTCGTTCATCTCTCCATGGCCTACCTCAGGATCTTCTACAGTCTCCATCGGATCCTCTTCCTCTATCGCGGGAACCTCCTCAGCCACTTCAGGATCTTCCCCATGTTAGTGATATGAGAGAAGTGTCCTAAGGCAATCGCCTTATGATTGTAAAACATTTATTTTAATAAATGATAATTCACTATTTGAGTATACATACTTGTGTATTTGATTGGGATCTTAAACTCATCTACTGAATGCCCGCAATACAACTCACAGCATAAGAGAATTTGTGATGGGATCACAACTAGTGATTATCTCTAAATGTGCAAATGTGAAGTATTGAAAATATCCCTAGTCGATGAATTGATAAATACGGACACTATCAATTCTGTTGAGACTAGCATGGGTTATTCTCTAATCAGCTGATTCTCACTGGCTGGTGACATTGGGATGTCCGAAGATAAACATGGATGCTAGTTAAGAGAACTAGTTCATTGGAGTGACTAGCTGTAAGACTTCATATGGAATCTATCTATAGAAATGTCAATGAAGTTCTTACTGCGGCTTAAGCGCGATGTTCCTTTGACTTGCGGTGTTCAAGTCATCTTGGTCATGGAGACTTATACTTTAACATCTTAAGCAAGCATCTCCAAGGAGGTGTGGACCCAGGATGATTGGGTATAAGCCGAAGTGCCCGAAGATGTTTGAACAGCCTACAAAGGATTCACCACTCCTTGCAAGGAGATGTATACCCAGGCCTATCGTCGGATTGTTACTCAAAACCTCTGGCCAGAGTATATCATGTTTAGAGTGCGAGTCTCTTAAATACATGAGAGTAATTAGAAATCCAAAGGACGAGAAAGACACTACTTGGGCTAGGTATGACGTAGTCAGCCTAGTGGGGACTGACACAAATAGACCGTGTCCTGAACCAAGTGGGTATAAGATGGTGAAGGGAATGAGGCACGATTCATTAGAGCTGCTGAAGGGTTTCAGAATAATTTCTTCTGGGGTCAATCCGTTGATCTTTCGATTAATTGGGGATCATGATGTACTACTAGGTGCCACTCATGATCGTTCTATAATTAGATGATTATAGACGGCCAACATAAATCGAAAGCCTATTTAGTCACACGCACTACGAGTAATCCGAGGGATTTAAAACGAGTTGAAAATTAGATTTTCCGATCAAGAGAAATAAGTCGAATCTGAATTTATCAGAGGCGCAATGGAAGCTAAAATGGCTAAGTCTTTTGAAGGCTTATTGGGCGAATTAAATGAGTTTAATTCACGAATGGTTCGGGTTGGTTTGGCCGGCCAAAGAGGGTGCCAAACCTCCTTGAAGTGGTCGGCCACCTATTGGGGAGAAAACCAATTAATTTTGGTTTAATTAATAAAATAGATCTAGCGCGATTTATTTTATAAATTATGGATAAATAAATTTGTATAAAGAAATTTATATAAATAAATTTATAGAAATTTATTCCTTTTTATGGAAGTTAAAATAATCCATGAATTGGTTTATTTTAATTTTATAAAATCAATTATGAATTGATTTTTCCATAATAAGAAAGTTTATAAATTTCTTATAAAATTTATTCCATAATTTAAAGAGAAGATTAATTAGTTTTATTATAAAGTTAGTTATAATAAAATTCATAAGAGAATTTATAGGATAAATTTTCTAATGATAACTAATTAGTTTTATTATAAAGTTGGTTATAATAAAACTTGGTTTAAACGGAATAATTCATAAGAGAATTTATAGGATAAATTTCTTATGATAACTAATTAGTTTTATTATAAAGTTGTTATAATAAAACTTGGTTAAACGGAATAATTCATAAGAGAATTTATAGGATAAATTTCTTATGATAACTAATTCCGTTAATTCCGTTAAGAGGAGACTTGGCAAGGGAGAAGCAACTATATAAGGAACCAAACGGAAGCCTTTATTCCTAATCAATCAATTGATAATTGAGAAGCTCCCTCTCTCTCTCTTATTCTCTTCTCTTCTCTTCTCTCTTCCCCATTAGGGCCGGCGCCCTCTTGACCATCCCTAGGGTTGGCGCACACCAACCCTAGGGCCGGCGCCTCCCTCTCCCAAGTGGGTTGCCGTGAGCTTCAAGAAGATGGAGAAACGAAACAAGAAGAAGAAGAAGCGGATAGCGACTCCTCTCTTCTCGGAATTCGATTCCGTTTCTTTGTTGGTCAGTTTCCAATCTTTCCTATCTTTTCTCTTGTACTTCTAGTTGTGCCTTCCGAGGATCTAGTAGTTCTCGTCGGCACAAAACTCGTGACTTTGCGAAGTCATCCCGAAGAGAACTCGGCGTGGACGCGAATAGAGGCGGAGCTTCCAAGGGACGCTACGGTTGGATCTCGTCCCTTACTTCGAGTTACGAGAGGTATAATGTAAATTAGTTTACTTTTCCCAAAGTTTTATTTTATGATTATGTCAACACACCACAAGATTGCATGCTAGATACGAAGTTAAAATAATTTAGGAAATTATTTTATGCAAATTCTTCCGCTGCACGTAAAAATTTAAAATTTTACGAACTCGTATCCTTGTCGACATGCACCCGGTCCCAACAGTGGTATCAGAGCCGGTTAGTGTTCGACTTAATCATATAATTGTTTTGTGGAAAACTTTGTCATGATCTAAATTTCGAAAAAAAATTTCAATTATGGAAACTTTCAAATTATAATAAATTTTAGATTTAGGAATTTCAAAGTTTGGAAATCCTCATGAAATTTCGCAAACGTTTGAAATTTTCTAATTTCTAAAATTTTATAATAATTGTGAAAACTTCTCATCTTTGGAAACTTTCCAATTTTGCAAATTTTTCTATTTTAGAAATTTTCCAATTTTGGAAATATGTAAGTTTCCATTGTACCAGAAACTTACAATTATTCTGAAAACCTATTTTTGAAATCTCGCAATTTTGGGCACTTTCTTTTAAGAAAGTCTAGACAAATTCATGGACAGTTAATTGACAATTAAATTTGAATTGGTTTTTAAATTGACAACAAAATTTTTTATTTTGGATTGAGCCTCGGGGAGCCGTCCAATTTAAAGTTAGTTGTAGTAATTTAATTTCCCAATTTTTAATTGAAATTGTCATGTTTGATTTGGATTGAGCCTCGGGGAGCCGTCCAATTGGATTTACAACACATTACTTTTCTTTGGGTATCTGAGCCTCGGGGAGCCACCCTTAGAAAATAATTTGTTGTAATTAATTAAATCCATGAATAAAATATGTTTGAAGAGGTGATGCTCTTACATATTGTTGTCTCCAAAATTAATTAGGAAAATGGTTTCCTATAGAGTTTTCTTAAATGTGGTTTTCATGAAAATAATATGTACTTGAATTAAGGGATTTGTCTCTTAATTTAATAAGATTTGATTTAGAGAAATCAAAGTCTTGAACATATTATTTCCGAAATTAATTATGACAATTTAGGAAATTGTTTCCCAAAACAATTCCTTTAATTAAGTATGAAATTGGAATTAGGAAATCCGGTTCCTAATTCAATTAATGAGACTTGATAACTTAAGTCACATACATACTTAATTAAGGAAATCGTTAGTCATGACATAATTCTATATCATGAATGTGCTTAGAAAAGAAAGGATGAGACCCAAAACCCCTTACAAAATATTAAGGCCAACACCTTCCATTAATATGGTTAGAATCGGAGTTTTGTTTCTCGTTTGGGTTGATGGACACATCCATGCCCGACTTGATCCTCAACATGTTCAAACCATGGAATTAGTTTATGAATAATATAGTTGGAGTCAGAGGTCAATCATTAGTTTTGGTTGTTGGACACATCCAAGCCTGACTAAGCGGTTGATGAGCTCCAACCATATTAAACTATTTCTTGATTAATGGGTCAGCCTTAAGCTTGGAGCATCGATTTGTTGTGCCACAGCCAAGGTCGATGTAAAGAGAGGTGCAGTTGGGTGCTATGTATAATGTTGCATACTTGTTAATGAGTTAACAACCCAATGTTTTATGCAAACATTCAATTAGTTGATAGCATAATGTGATAGTTACATATATGTGATGTGTAATCGGTATATTACCTACCTTCATAGCTAGAATAACTTGATGCCACAGTCATGGTTGTTCTTATCTATGGTTGGATATCAACCTATTTGGAGATGTTCCTACGATCTCCCGAATTGATAATAAGGGTGACTCAATTCGTAAAATAAATAGGATTTAATTTATGTATGATGATACATTCTTTAATCATTCTTCTCACATAAGCTCAATTTGTATTTCTAGGTTAATCACTCGATCATGTCTTCTCTAAATTTGCGTTCCATTTTGGACACCAATAAACTGACTGGGCCAAACTTTATGGACTGGCTTCGAAACCTGAGGATAGTCCTCAAGTCAGAGAAGCTTGCTTATGTCCTTGAAGATCAACTTCCCAACCGTCCTCCTGAAAATGCTACTCCAGACCAGTTTCCTGAGTTGCTCAACCTGCTGAAGACTGTAGAGCCTTCTGTGAAGCAGGATCAAAAGACGGTACTGTTAGTTGGTTCCTCGAAGAAAGGTTCTAAGAGGAAGGCCAAAGAACAGAATAAGGGAAAGAAGAAAAAAGCCAAAAAGACTGAAAATACCCTAAAAGACACTTGCCATCATTGTGGCAAGGAGGGTCACTGGCGAAGAAACTGCAAGGTTTATCTTGAGTCCTTGAAAGAGAAGGCATCCGATGCCCCATCCTCTTCAAGTATCTTCGTTATTGAATG
>JAGFNQ010003119.1:196953-219758 GCA_024364735.1 Boesenbergia rotunda
AATCATGCTTAAAAGGCAAGATGACCAAATTACCCTTTCCGGAAAAGGTAATCCAGTGGGAGAATTGCTTGGTCTAATACATACCGATGTATGTGGACCAATGTCAACTCTAGCACAAGGAGGCTATAGCTACTTCATCACCTTTATCGATGATCACTCACGATTCGGGTATGTGTCTTGATGAAACACAAATCTGAAGCTTTTGAGAAATTCAAAGAGTTCAGAAATGAAGTAGAGAAACAACTTGGCAAAAGTATTAAAATACTTCGATCCGATCGGGGTGGTGAATACTTAAGTCAAGAGTTTCAAGATTATCTTAGGGACAATGGGATACTATCCCAATGGACTCCGCCGTATACACCACGCATAATGGTGTATCTGAGAGGCGCAACCGAACCTTGATGGACATGGTTAGGTCTATGATGAATCATGCAACTCTTCCAAAATCCTTTTGGGGCTATGCACTTAAGACAGCTGTTTACTTGCTAAACAGAGTCCCGACCAAGATAGTCTCTACTACTCCATATGAGATTTGGAATAGTAAGAAACCTCACTTAACTCACCTTAAGATATGGGGTTGTCCTGCTTATGTGAAGCGGGTTGTATCAGACAAATTGGATGCTAAGTCTGATAAATGTCTATTTATTGGATACCCTAAGGAAATGAAGGGTTACCAATTCTATCATCCCTTGGAACAAAAGGTGTTTGTTTCAAGGCATGCTGTATTTCTGGAAAAAGAATTTCTTTTACAAGAAAACAGTGGGAGTGGCATTGAGCTTGATGAAGTTCAAGAAACTCCAATAGACATTACAGAGACACCTAGTCTAGACCCACAACCGAGAACTCATAGTGATGAGCTATCAGTTGAACCTAAAACTACACCACCTCTTCGTAGGTCTGATAGGACACACAACATTCCAGAGAGATACGGATTTCTCGTAAGTGAATCGAACGACGTGTTGCTCATTGGTGATGACGAACCTATCAGTTATGAAGAAGTTCTGAAAAGTTCAGAAAGGGACAAATGACTTGAGGCCATGAAGTCGGAAATGGATTCCATGTACGAAAATCAAGTATGGGACTTGGTTAACCCACCTGAAGGGATCAAACTCATAGGGTGCAAGTGGGTTTTCAAGAAGAAAACCGACATGGAAGGTAATGTTGTTACCTTTAAGGCTAGATTAGTAGCAAAAGGATATCGTCAGAAACAAGGAATTGATTATGACGAAACCTATTCGCCAGTAGCTATGCTTAAATCCATTCGGATGCTCCTAGCCATAGCAGCTCATTATGATTATGAGATATGGCAAATGGATGTGAAAACAGCTTTCCTTAATGGAAACCTGCTTGAGGATGTATACATGATACAACCTGAAGGTTTCACATCGGTTGATAAAACCAAAGTATGCAAGCTTAGACGATCTATATATGGACTGAAGCAAGCATCTAGGAGCTGGAACATCCGTTTTGATGAGACAATCAAAGAGTTTGATTTCTCACAAAATCCTGACGAACCTTGTGTGTACAAGAAGGTTAGTGGGAGTGCAGTCGTATTCCTAGTATTATATGTCGATGACACATTGCTTATAGGAAATGATGTATCAGTTTTACAGACAGTTAAAATTTGTTTGTCCAAAACTTTCTCCATGAAAGACCTGGGAGAAGCAACCTATATCCTTGGGATTAGAATCTATAGAGATAGATCAAAACGGTTGCTTGGTCATTCGCAGTCTACATATATAGACCGAATGCTAAAAAGGTTTAGCATGTCGGAATCCAAGAAAGGTTACCTTCCCATCAGGCATGGGATCAACCTTTCGAAGTCTATGTGTCCGCACACAGAAGACGAGAGGATTTGCATGAATAAGATTCCCTATGCATCCGCAATAGGATCTATCATGTATGCTATGTTATGTACAAGGCCCGATGTATCATATGCTTTGAGTGTCACAAGCAGATACCAGTCGGATCCAGGAATGGATCATTGGGCGGCTGTCAAGACAATCCTTAAGTACTTAAGAAGAACTAAGGATATGTTCCTAATATATGGAGAAGGAGATATGGTAATATGTGGGTATACAGATGCCAGTTTCCAGACAGATAAGGATGACTCCAAATCACAGTCTGGATACGTATTTACTTTGAATGGAGGCGCAGTAAGTTGGAAAAGTTCCAAACAAGATACCGTAGCGGATTCTACCACGGAAGCGGAGTATATCGCAGCTTCGGAAGCAGCAAAGGAAGCAGTTTGGATCAAGAAGTTTGTCTCAGAACTTGGTGTGGTTCCAACCATTGATGAAGCAGTGCCGGTTTACTGCGACAACAATGGAGCTATTGCACAAGCAAAGGAACCAAGGTCTCATCAGCGATCCAAACACGTGCTTCGACGCTATCATCTGATCAGAGAGATTATAAGTAGGAATGACATACAAATTGAGAGAGTTCCCACTGAAAGGAATATAGCGGATCCTTTAACTAAGGCCTTGCCTCAAAGCAAGTTTGAGGGACATGTTAGAGCCTATGGTATTGGATACCGTAGCGATTGGCATTAGGCCAAGTGGGAGTTTGTTAGTGATATGAGAGAAGTGTCCTAAGACAATCGCCTTATGATTTAAACATTTATATTAATAAATGATAATTCACTATTTGAGTATACATGTTTTGTGTATTTGATTGGGATCTTAAACTCATCTACTGAATGTTCGCAATACAACTCACAGCATAAGAGAATTTGTGATGGGATCACAACTAGTGATTATCTCTATATGTGCAATTGTGAAGTATTGAAATTATCCCTAGTCGATGAATTGATAAAAACGGACACTATCGATTCTGTTGAGACTAGCATGGGTTATTCTCTAATCAGCTGATTCTCACTGGCTGGTGACATTGGGATGTCCGGAGATAAACATGGATGCTAGTTAAGGGAACTAGTTCATTGGAGTGACTAGCTGTAAGACTTCATATGGGAATCTACATGTAGATATGTCAATGAAGTTCTTACTGCAGCTTAAGTGCGATGTTCCTTTGACTTGCGGTGTTCAAGTCATCTTGGTCATGGAGACTTATACTTTGACATCTTAAGCAAGCATCTCCAAGGAGGTGTGAACCCAGGATGATCGGGTATAAGCCGAAGTGCCCGAAGATGTTTGAACAGCCTACAAAGGATTCACCACTCCTTGCGAGGAGATGTATACCCAGGCCTATCGTCGGATTGTTACTCAAAGCCTCTGGCCAGAGCATATCATGTTAAGAGTGCGAGTCTCTTAAATACATGAGAGTAATTAGAAATCCAAAGGACGAGGAAGACACTACTTGGGCTAGGTGTGACGTAGTCAGCCTAGTGGGGACTGACACCATAGACCGTGTCCTGAACCAAGTGGGTATAAGGTGGTGAAGGGAATGAGGCACGACTCATTAGAGCTGCTGAAGGGTTTCAGAATAATTTCTTCTGAGGTCAAACCGTTGATCTTTCGATTAATTGGGGATCATGATGTACTACTAGGTGCCACTCATGATCGTTCTATAATTAATGGGTTAATTATAGACGGCCAACATAAATCGAAAGCCTATTTAGTCACACGCAATACGAGTAATCCGAGGGATTTAAAACGAGTTGAAAATTAGATTTTCCGATCAAGAGAAACAAGTCAAATCTGAGTTAGTCAGAGGCGCAATGGAAGCCAAAAATGGCTAAGTCTTTTGAAGGCTTTTTGGGCGAATTAAATGAGTTTAATTTGCGGTTTATTGGGTTGGTTTTGGCCGGCCAAAGAGGGTGTTAAACCCTCTTTGGTGGCCGGCCAAATAAGAGGAGAAAAACCAATTTAATTGGTTTAATTAATAAAATAAATCTAGTGTAATTTATTTTATAAATTATGGATAAATAAATTTGTATAAAGAAATTTATATAAATAAAATTTGTAGAAATTTATTCTTTTATGGAAGATTAAAATAATCCATGAATTGGTTTATTTTAATTTTATAAAATCAATTATGAATTGATTTTTCCATAATAAGAAAGTTTATAAATTTCTTATAAAAATTTATTCCATAATTTAAAGAGAAGAAGAATTAGTTTTATTATAAATTAGTTTATAATAAAGACTTGGTTTAAACGGAATTATTAATAAGAAAATTTATAAGATAAATTTCTTATAACCAATTCCGTTAATTCCGTTAATTCGGTTTAGAGGGAGACTTAGCAAAGGAGTTGCTACTATATAAAGGAACCAAAGGCTAGCCCTTTATTCCAATTAAGAGATTAAGAATTCTCTCTCTCTCTCTCTTAATCTCTCCTCTCCTCCTTCTCTTCTTCCTCCCTTAGGGCCGGCGCACCGTAGCTCCTCTAGGGCCGGCGCCCAACCACAACCAAGGAGGTGGTGCCGTGAGCATTAAAGAAGAAGGAGAACCTGAACACGAAGAAGAAGAAGCGGATAGCGATTCCTCTCTTCCCGGAATTCGATTCCATTACTTCGTTGGTTAGTTTTCCATTATTTCTCTTATTCTTCTAGTTGTGCCTTCCGAGAATCTAGTAGTTCTCGTCGGCACAAAACTCGTGACTTTGTGAAGTCATCCCGAAGAGAACTCGGCGTGGACGCGAATAGAGGCGGAGCTTCCAAGGGACGCTACGGTTGGATCTCGTCCCTTACTTCGAGTTACGAGAGGTACTTGGTAAATTTGTTTACTTTTCCGCAAAGTTTTATTTTATGATTATGTCAACACAATGTAAGGTTGCATGCTAGATACGAAGTTAAAATAATTTAGGAAATTATTTTATGCAAACTCTTCCGCTGCACGTAAAAATTTTGAATTTTACGAACTCGTATCCTTGTCGACATGCACCCGGTCCCAACAGATACTAGGCTGAAGGACTTTTGAGAAGGCCTAGTAAACCCTGGTGGTTCGGGATTAGCTACCTCGTTCCTATTTAGGGGCGCGCGCAAAACATGAAGTACAAACCGGACCCTAATGATTATGCTATGTTCAAGTATTATGTTTATATGTTTTCAAAGAAACCTTCCTATGAAGTTAATATGCTTAGATGTTTAACATGCTTAAACACTTACCATGCTTGAATGTGATTTATTCTCTTATCTTTCTATGATATGGATTTTGCGAGTAGGACAGGATCTTACTAAGCATTTGTGCTTACTAGTTTATATGTTGTCTTATGCTGCAGATAAGGGTAAGAGACACTTAAACTAAAGGAAGAGGCAGGAGGGCTGAAGATGTGTGGGGTGGTGGCTCGGGAAATAAAGATCTTCATATCTACAATATTATGCTTATGTTAACATTTCTTTAGTAATGAATGTTACACTTGGATTACTCATATACTTGATTATATTATGAGTTGAACCTATCATGTTATAGGTTAGTTTTGAACAAGCATGCTTAGTACTTTGTTATTAGTACTTTAGGAAAAAAAAATTTTATACGAATGATAGTACGTGACCCCGCCCCGAGAGTAGATATAAGGGCGGGCGTCACAACATGGTTCGGAATGGAGTGGGATCTTAGAATCGCGCTTGAAGAACCCTTCGAGATTCCAAAGGATAAGCACAGGAAGAAACTTAGACCAAGATATTAGAATCAAGAGCAACAAGATCAATCAAAGGCGAATGAAAAGGTAATTGGTATATTACTTAACATTTTGCCTACTAATGTGTTAAGTTGTGTAGGGGAGTATCACAATGCACATGAACTATGGAAAAAGGTAGAAGAATTCCATATAAACCCTACACAAGTTCAAGAGCCCAAAGAGACAAGTCAAACGATCCAAGAAGACAAAGAAGAAGAAGAATTGCCAATTTCTTCAAGTAAAGGAGAAGAAGAGAGTGAGAGGGCATCCATCTCAAGAGAAGAAGAGGAAGCATCAACTTCAAAGATTGAGGGGAGGAGAGACCCTCATCTATACAAGAGCAAGAAGAAGCTTCAACCTCCACCAAAGCAAAGAAGAAGGACCATATCACATGCTTTGGATGCAATGAAAAGGGGAACTACAAGGACAAGTGCCCACTAGGTAAAAAGGAGGTAAAATCTAAACCAATTTCAAATTCTCTTAAATCTAATGTGGGTTGTAGGATTGGAGAAGTCCAAGCTAAAAGGAAGAAAATTAGATGCTTGACATGTGGAGAGCTAGGACACTACCACACCAAGTTCCCAAAGAAAGGTGAAATCAAGAAAATGGAGCATCTAAGAAGATGGGAGAAGGAGGAAAGAAAGAAGAGAAGAAGCTCACAACAAGGAGAGACTACAAGGGTAAGGGAGGTAATTCCTAACCCCAAGATAAAGTGTAATTCTAATTTGAGTTCCTCCATGCATATTAAAAATAGTGGTAATTATCCCTCCATGCATGCTAGATTTAATGAAAAATGCTTAATGGTGCATAATTTTGGATTTAAGTATAATGATAGGAATAGGATTAACAAGGTATATCACAACCCTAGGAAAAGCATGCATCATGATAGACCTAAGAACTGTGTATCTAAGGATCAAAGCATTAACCCCAAGAAGGGGAGACACATGCCTAAGGAAAAGGGTAGATCTAGGAATGTCCAAAGTGGACATATGGACTCAAAGGTTTAAACTTAGAAAGGGAAAATCAAGCCTTGAGGGCAAGGCTTGATAAATTAGAAAAGACCCTAGAATGATTCAAAGTTAGATCTAAGGGTTTAGACATGGTGTTGGGTAGCTTAAAACCCAACTATGATAGATCGGGGTTGGGATACCGGTCTAAGACCTCCAAGGCCAATGGAAAGAAATATGCTAGGGTAGCATATGGTTATGACAATGAGGGAAAGTCCAAGAATAGCAAGGGGGTGCCATTCAAAGGGAAAGAAAATGACTTAACCAAAGACAAGGTGTCTAAGGTTAAGAGAGTTCATTTGGTAGGCCAAGAATCATCGGGAGCTCACCGGTGTGGCCTAGTATGGATTGAGTCACCTAGGGAGGTGGCTAAGGCTAAGAGCTTAAGGGGGAGCTCTAGGAGCCTTTGGGGTCCATGGTAAATGGATCTCAAGAGGTTTTCTCCTAGGAAATTAGATGAAATGTGTCAAAAAGGTTGGAAGACTTGGGTAAGTCTTAACCCTGGGAAATTGACACCTTAAAAGGGGAAGTATGGAGAAAAAGATGAAAATATGATTATATTGGATAAAATTAGGTTTTAATGTGTGAATACCATATAATTCAATGATAGAAATGAACTATGATCAATGATAAGAAGAAACATTAAGGAGAAACCACAATTAGGACTTTTGGGAGAAGTTTAAATGATATAATTTAGGAGAAGTTGAGTTTCGTGCTAATCTTGAGATTTGGAGTACATTTTTTTGGAAACATATTTTTCCCAAGTAGATATAGGATCTACAAATCTCTCCACGAAATTTTAGATTTTTTGGAGATTTATGGAATTATTTAGGCATTTCTGAATTGGACTGAAAACCTGAAATTTAGGTATTAGTCGACTGCCCTGGGGGGTCGACTGATCTTAGCCCAGAAACCTTCTGTGAGTTTTGGCAGTCGACTGATCAATAGGTATGAAAAGAAATAGGATATAAGATGATAGGATATTGCCTTCAAATTAAAATCCTTGTTTATTCTCCTTGAATAAAAGCTTGCTGCATGATCTAATGGTGATTGTATGAAATGAGGCTATAGGGATATCATGGAATTTAATGAAAATTGATGAGTGCTTTAAACTCAATGGTTGATATTAAATGACAAATGAATGGAAAGTTTGATAAGTTTCCCATATGTATCTAGGATTTAGAGATAAAAAGGGAAAATCGAGGATAATTTCATGTGTCAAATTATAATGATAAGCCTTAGCAAACACATGGAATTATAGATGGATTTGAAAATTGATACAAAATGTCAATCTTTTGAGGAAATTAGAAGTTGTACCAAAAGTCAAGTACATTTGTATTTTTCATGGAATCATATTTTTCTAGGATAGTGTATATCCTAGCAAATGTGCTTACAAACCTTTAGATTTTTCCAGATTTTCTAGGATTTTCTAGAGGGTTCTAGAATAGAAAACTTGGGTTGTTAAGTTAGGTTTAACTTAACAAAAGAAAATGAGTGATGTTAAGTTGGGGTAGAACTTGATTTGGTGTTATGGTGTTAAGTTGGGTATAACTTCACCATGGTAAATTGAAAATTGGGAAAGACATAGGTTAAGGGGGAGGTTGCCTCTTGTTTGCCTTGATTTTTGTAGAAACTTTTGGGTTTTGTGTCAAACTTGGGAATGATGATAGATACATGGTTAAATGTATTTTTCCCAAGTAGGTATGTATACCACAAAGTTCTCCACAAAATTTGGAAATTTTTGGAGATTTTTGGAATTTCTAGCGCAATTCTGAATTTGGTCAGAAAAGCTAATTTTTAGAGTATCAATCGACTGCCAACAGGGGCAGTCGACTGGCCAGGCCTGGATTGGGTATCCAACAGTTGGTTTGTGTCCAAATGACGAAAAACAAGTGTATGGGGGTCTAGTACACTGTGTTTAGGATCGTTGAGGATTAAAAGAACCAATAATTGGGATATTATTGGGGTCTTTTTGATGTTAGGCAAAGGGGGAGAAGTGTTGGGTTTAATTTGGGAAACCAAACACGCCTTTGCGGTAAAATCCTAGGTTTAGGGGGAGCTGAGATTAAGGGGGAGCATGGTTGCTCCATTCTTGGTGTAAGGGGAACCTTGGAAAGGTTCTTAAAAATCCTTTGTAAGTCCAGTGTAGGAGGAGCTTTGGAGAAGCTTTAAAAAGCCCGTTTTGTTAAAAAGTCCTAACTTGGAGGGTTAGGTGTTGAAAAGTCATAACTTGGAGGGTTATGTGTGAGGAGCCTTGGGATAGATTTTAAAAAGCCCGTTTCGAAAAATTCCTAAATTGGAGGGTTAGGTGTGGGATGCCTTGGGATAGGATCCATGTTTGCATTTGCATATGCATTGGAGGTGTAAGTCCAAGATGGAGTCTTGACAACGTAAGTCCAGTTATTTGTTTAGCATTGTTTTTGCTACTTATCACTATTTATTTTCCCTAATTTAAACGTATTGCCAAACATTAAAAAGGGGGAGATTGTTGAGGCAATCTGTGATCCAGAGTGACCATGTGTTTTGATGTTTGGGCAAAGGGTTTAAGTTAGGGTTTGTTGTTGGACTAACATGTGTATGTGAGTGTGTAGGTTTGCAGGTACACATGGACTTGGTTGATGTCTTCAGGTGGAGGATGACATGGAGGCAAGCTGGAGGCTTGTGTGCATCCGAGAGACCGTGGATAGTAGGGATGATGAGCCGAGGGACGCGGACATCGAGACATACGTGAAGGATGGCATGGAGGCAAGCTGGAGGCTTACATGCGCATTCGAGGGACGAGGGTCGAAGATGAAGAGGGCGTGAAGGCAACAGTCGAGGCTGCTGGTGAAGAGTCGACCAGGTTGTGAGGGTCCTAGTGTGAGTCGTTTTACTCGGGAACTAAGCTGGGAGGGTTCGAGTACGGAGTGAAATGTACTCGGGGAGTGTAACCCTAGGCTTAGTAAAGGACCAATTGACTGCCTTAGGAGCAGTTGGCTGGTAGCGACTGGTGAGCTGGCTGAAAATTTGAACGTTGGGGTTGCAACGGTCGATTTTCAGTGGGACCAGTCGACTGCCCTAGGAGCAGTCGACTGGTGGCGAGGGTTTCAGCCTTAAGTTCTATTTAAAGAGGCTTGGGTTTGGCTGAAGACTCTTGACGAATTTGGTCTTGGTTAAAGGCCAAATGGTAGTCTTGGTGCTCAGATATTGTCGAGGTGTTGTGGCAAGATTTCTCCACCCACAAGGAGCGACAAGGGCTAGCCGGAGGTTATCCCTTGAGTGATCCACCGAAGGATTCTTGGATTAGTCACTCTTCGGGGTGGATACCAAGTAAATCGGTAATGTTAGCATTCTTCTTTGTTGTTAGTTTTATTTTTGTTTGTATTTCCGCTTGCGCAACTAAAAACGTAGGAAGAAAGAGCCGAAAATTGCTATTCACCCCCTCTAGCAACCGTATCGATCTAACAAGTTACACAGGAGCAGTTCTCCCAGCTCCAGTCTGAGCTATGTTGATGCAGTCTGACTCTGATTATTGTTTTGGTGTTGACACCGATTTTAGTTTAGATTAATGAATGATTGGGATTAAGTCCTGGTCGGGGACTGGGCACGGATTGGATGAAACCCTGTCTTGCGAAGCCAGGTCCTAGCTTGGGAAGCCAGGTCCTAGCTTGGGAAGCTAGGTTGGATGAAACCCTGGCTTGGGAAGCCAGGTCCTAGCTTGGGAAGCTAGGTTGGATGAAACCCTGGCTTGGGAAGCCAGGTCCTAGCTTGGGAAGCCAGGTCCTAGCTTGGGAAGCTAGGTTGGATGAAATCCTGGCTTTGGAAGCCAGGTCCTAGCTTGGGAAGCCAGGTCCTAGCTTGGGAAGCTAGGTTGGATGAAATCCTGGTGAGTGAAGCCAGGTCCTAGCTTGGGAAGCTAGGTTGAAGTCCCAGTGAGTGAAACTGGGCATGGAGTCTTGGTCCGGGGGACTGAGCACGAGTCAGAGAAGGCTGGGAGCCCGTTCTCTTGACTTAGAGTCGATTTGGCCTTGCCTGGATCGGTCTGGTGACCGATCAGGGAAGTTGGCACGGAGCTCCTTCGTGGATCGGTCTGGTGACCGATCCAGTGATGATTGATCGGTCTGGTGACCGATCAGGGAGCATACAGAGACTTTGGAAACCTTTCTGTTCGGCTCCTGATCGGTCTGGTGACCGATCGGGGAGACTATTCAGATCGTTCTGGTGAACGATCAATTATCGCGAGCTTCTCACTATAACCGATCAGGCTGGAGCCTGATCGGTCAGGAGGTGCTCTGATCGGTCCCCAGACCGATCAGACCACATCCTGATCGGTCTGGTGACCGATCAGTAGGCCTGGGCTGCGAATATGGAAAAACACCCTGTAATGGGGTGGATCAGTCTGGTGACCGATCCATGGCTTGGGTCCGATCTGGTGATCGATCACGAAGAAGTGACGATTTCAGATTTCTCACTGGGACCAATCAGGCTAGAGCCTGATCAGTCTGGACCCATCCTGATCGGTCTGGTGACCGATTAGGAGTCACTCTGATCGGTCCGGTGACCGATCAGTAGCTAACAGCTTTAATTCAAAAACGCTGTCAGAGTTCTGATTTCTGCTGATACACTACTGATATCTGTTCTGATTCTTCTGGTACTTGATCTTCTATTGATTTGGTGTGCTAATCACCTGCTAAGTGTGCAGATAACTCAGGGATCATCCAAGGGGAGTCAAACGGAGGCTTTTGCTACAGCAGGTTTGGCTGTTTCCCGTCTGTAGGAAATAACATCTTCTGGCGCGAGCTGCAACGGCTGAGAAGCTGATGACCTGGGGCTCGACTCGAGAGGGTTCAGTGAGTCCAGAGGGGGTTAGGGGTAGCTGGGTCGTTGCAGGTGAGCAGCTGGTGAGCTACAGAGCGGCTGGTGACCTGGCGATGGTAAGCAGGTTAACTGCGAAGTGGAGAAGGAGCTAAAAACATCTAAGCGAGCCACAAGCTGCTTCTCGATCTCTTGCGCATCACTCTGAAGTCTGAGACAACTCTTGAGCATTTATTCAACACTTTGAAGTGATCTCTTGCAAAGCAGTAACCTTGAGTTTGTGGAGGAAGTTGCGAGTGGATCAGCAAGCATACAAAGAGCTGGGAGCTCTTGTGTTGGTGCTGCTGTGCTGTGCTCGGTGATCTGTTCTCCGATTCTCATCCTTGTGCTTTGTTAGCGATTTGTAAGATCTTTCTTTGTGTCTCTGTGCTTTCATTCCATATACTCTATTGAGACATTGTGTGGAGAGGTTTCTCCACTGAGAAGGAGGATTTGATATCCGGATTTTCTGGGACTTAATCTGCTGACGATCAAGGGATCGCCCACCTTACGAGCACGCCAAGGAGTAGGGGCAAGTTATCCCCGAACCTTGTACATCCTCGCGTTAGGGTTTTGGTGTTCTTTGTTTTCTGCATCTCTGTTGTTTTTCTGTTTGCTTTGCTTCCGCTACTAACTGTTAAGTGCAGAAGTTTTAAAAGAGCTAAGATTTTGTGTCTGGCTACATTCACCCCCCCTCTCTAGCCATCCAAGGACCAACAAGTGGTATCAGAGCTTGGGGCTCTGTTCAAGCTGCTTAACATCCGAGAGTCAACAAGAATGACTTTGAGAGAAGGATTTAGCACCACTCGACCTCCCTTCTTCGTTGGATCCGATTTTCAATATTGGAGGTCTCGCATGGAGTACTACCTCAAGACCAACATTGGAATGTGATTCTCCGTAAAGGAAGGCTTCACTCCTCCAAGAGATGCGGAGGGAAAAGAGTTGGAGTCCTCACGGTAGTCGGCTGAGCAAACACGAAAAGGAGAAGCTGATGCGAAGGCGGTGGTGGCCTTGCAATGTGGAATGAACAAAGACCAACTAATCAAGGTTGGTCCCTTTACAAGCGCAAAGGATTTGTGAAACAAATCATCGAACTCCATGAGGACACCCGGGATTCGAGAATAGCCAAGAGGGACTTGTTCCTCAATCAACTACAAAATTTCTCCATGAAGAAGAGTGAAACGGTAAGTGAGCTTCATAGTAGATTCAAAGAAGTCCTCAACGGTCTCCACTCCATTGACGAAAAGGTCGAGAATCGCGACCTTGTAAGGTACGTTCTAAAAGCTTTTCCAAGGAATGCCTTGTGGTCATCCATGGTGGATGCCTACAAGGTTTCTAAGGATTTATCAATTGTAAAATTGGATGATCTATTTTGTCAAATGGAGCTACACGAGATGGCTAATAAAGGCCCCAAGGAGAAGGGGATTGCACTTGTAGCAGGGGAAAAGATCAACAAAAAGAAGGAGAAGAAGAAGGAGAAGAAAGTCTCTTCATTCGAGTCCGAGTCCGAGGAGGATGGCCGCGAGTCTTCTTCCTCCGAGATGACCAACTTTGTAAGGAGGATGATGAGGAAGAGTCGGCGCTATAAGGGTAAAGGTAACCCTAGTGAAGTTAAAATTGATAAAGCTAATATTACTTGCTTTGAGTGTGGCAAGAAAGGGCACTACAAGAAGGATTGCTCAAAGCTAAAGAAGGAGGATAAATTAAAGAAGAAGAAGAAGGCCTTGAAGGCCACATGGGATGAATGATCCTCTAGTTCATCCGAAGAAGAGAAGGATGAGAAGAGTACACGCCATGTAGCACTCATGGCTATTGAAGGTGAGGAGAGCAGTGATGAAACCATGGACTCCTCAAACGCGGCTTCATCATCTTCGGATGATGAAGAGGTAATCTCTCCCGAACTAGACAAATGTTATAGAACCATTGCATGATTAACCGAATTGTTAAAGAAGTCTAAAGAAAAGGTTAAATCATTGAAAGTTGAAGTAGAACATTTGAAATCCTCTAAGGATGATGATATTGATGATTTGCATGTAGAAATGTTAGAAGATGAGAACAAATCTTTGAAGAGTGAGGTTGAGAGATTCAAGAGTGTTCTTGAGAAATTCTCAACTAGCTCAAAGACTTTAGATATGATTTTAAATGCACAAAGGGCTGTCTACAACAAGGCCGGTATTGGTTACCGACCTAAAAACCATCATTTGTTTCCTTAATGTCTAGGATTGATGTTAGACCACTTAAGACTCCTAGGGTTCAAAGGAAAGTGGTCAAGTCATGGGTGCCTAAGTCTTGCATAGTAGGTATTTTAGGTCCCAAGATTTGGGTACCTAAATCTTCTATTTTTCGTATTATGTAGGTCGTGATTGAGGGGGAGCATTTATCAACTTGGTTCGTTGATAGTGGGTACTCCAAACATATGACCGGTGATAGCTCCTTATTCACCACCCTTCAAAGAAAAAGTAGAGGTAATGTTTCCTTTGGTAACAATGGTAGTCTTAAGGTTGTAGGAATAGGAGACATTCAAATATTCGAATATCTTAGGATTAAGAATGTCCTTCTAGTCAAGGGGATGATATTTAATCTCCTAAGTGTCAGTCAATTGTGTGATGCGGGTTACACAATTGATTTTCAATCAAGTCAATGTCTAGTTAGACAACATGACACATTTGACACAGTACTAGTAGACACAAGAGTAGATAATATTTATCAAGTTTCTTTGAAAAGTGCTACTAATGCTTTTGTTAAGTGTTTCATGTCAAGAGAAGATGAGTCCACCCTTTGGCACCGGAGATTGGCACACGTGAATATGAAGAACATCCAGAAATTGGCCAACAAGGGACTAGTTCGTGGCTTACCAAGCATCAAGTATGAAAAAGAAAAGATTTGTGATGCATGTCAAATGGGTAAGCAAACGAAATCTACACATAAAGGTAAAAACACTGTAAGTACTTCTACCGCTTTGGATTTACTTCACATGGACTTGTTTGATTGTAGCACTATTATATCCTTGAATGGTAGTAGATACTGTTTTGTGATCATTGATGATTTTACTAGATATATATGAACATATTTTCTAAAATATAAGGACCAAACCCTAGATGTTTTTATTTCATTTTGTAGAAGAGTTGAAAATGAAAAATCATCAACAATTAAAACAATTAGGAGTGATCATGGAGGTGAATTTCAAAATCAAAGATTTTTAGAGTTTTGTTAAGAGAGAGGGTATAGACACGAGTTCTCTACTCCTAGAACACCACAACAAAATGGTGTTGTAGAGAGGAAGAACCGAGTCTTACAAGAGGCTGCACGAAGCATGCTCAATGAGTACTCTTTACCGAGTTACTTATGGGCTGAAGTTGTGAACACAGCTTGCTATGTGCAAAACCGAGTCCTCATACATAGATTTCTAGGAAAGACTCCTCATGAACTTTGGTTTGGAAAACCACCTACAGTTAAACACCTTAGGGTGTTTGGTTGTAAGGTGTTTATTCTAAACACCAAGGACCACCTTGGAAAGTTCACAGTAAAAGCTGATGAAGGGATACTGGTCGGGTACTCCCTCGTCAGCAAAGCTTACCGAGTCTATAACAAGAAGTCCAGATTAGTTGAAGAGTCTTCTGATGTTGTTTTTGAGGAAATTCCAAAAGCAAATGATCAATCAGAAGATGTAGAAGGAGTTCAATTCGAACTTAGGAAACTAGGTTTGGATGGAAGTCCAAGTGTTGTAGATGGTGGTGATGAGTCTGATGACGGTGAGCCTAGACAACTCATAGATCAGCCGGATCCTAAGGCTGAGCTTGTGTCTAGTGACACCATTCAAGAAGCACCTTCAACACCAAGGCAAACTAGGTTAGCCTCTAGTCATCCCCAAGACCAAATTGTTGGAGACATCCATCATGGGGTTAGGACTAGATCATTCTTTAGGAATGAGGCTAATGAAGTTGCCCTAATTTTCGAAATTGAACCTAGGAAAATTGACGAGGCATTAAATGATCCCGATTGGATCATTGCAATGCAAGACGAATTAGGTCAATTCGAGAGAAGTCAAGTTTGAGACTTAGTCCCTAGACCTAAGAAGACCACCATTATTGGATCCAAATGGGACTTCAAAAATAAATTGAACCATAAGGGAGAAATCGTAAGAAACAAGGCACGCTTAGTAGTCAAGGGCTACAGTCAATTCGAAGACCTTGATTACGATGAGACCTATGCTCCCGTGGCACAATTAGAGTCCATCCGATTGATGCTCGCATTTGCAGCACATCGTGGTTTCAAACTCTATCAAATGGATGTTAAATCGGCCTTTCTAAATGGTTTCATAAGAGAAGAGGTCTATGTCGAACAACCTCCGGGGTTTGAGAGTTCCGAATTTCCAAACCACGTGTTCAAGCTCAAGAAGGCGCTCTACGGCCTTAAACAAGCACCTCGAGCTTGGTATGAACGATTGTCAACATTTTTAATTGAAAAAGGCTTTGTGAGAGGACAAATAGACCCTACACTATTTCTACGGAGAGATGGTGACAATATATTTGTAGCCCAAGTATATGTCGATGACATAATTTGTGGCTCCAACAACAAGGGCTATTTAAATGAATTTATTGGACACATGGAGAGTGAATCTGAAATGAGTCTAGTAGGAGAGTTGACTTTCTTCCTTGGACTTGAAATCAAGCAAACTCGTGACGGAATCCATGTGCACCAATCAAAGTACACTCAAGAGATGCTCCAAAAGTTTAACATGAGTGATTCTAAAGAGGTAACCACTCCCATGGCTACAAACACACGTTTAGACAATGATGAGAGTGGTAAGCCTGTTGACTTAACTCAATATCGGAGCATGATAGGTAGTTTGGTATACCTCACAGCTAGTCGACCTGATATTCTTTTTGCTGTGGGTATGTGCGCTAGGTATCAAGTCTGTGCCAAGGAATCTCATCTAATTGCTGTTAAAAGAATTTTGAGATACCTTAAGGGCACAATTGGAGTTGGTCTTTGGTACCCCCGTACCGAGTCGTTTGACCTAATTGGCTACACCAATTCCGACTATGCTGGGTGCAAGTTGGATCGGAAGAGCACAAGTGGGGGTTGCCAATTCTTAGGATTATAATTAGTAAGTTAATCAAGTCAGAAGCAACATTGTGTTGCTCTCTCCATGACCGAGGTAGAATATATCGCCATGGGAGAGAGTGTATCACAATTATTGTGGATGATTCATACACTAGAGGACTATGGATTAACCTACAAGGGTGTGCAAGTGTTGTGTGATAACATAAGCACCATAAACCTAACAAAGAATCCAGTCCATCATTCTAGAACCAAGCATATTGAAGTGCGTCACCACTTCATTAGAGATCATGTTGCTAGAGGAGATATTGTACTCTCTCATGTGGAGTCCAAATCGAATCTATCGGGCATTTTTACTAAACCACTCTCCGAGAATGAATTTAGTTTCTTACGAAGGGAATTGGGAATGTCTCATGTTTCATAGGATTAACAAGCATTCAAAACCCTTCATGATCATTTCAAATTATTGGGAACAATTATTGGGCAACTTGGGGACATCTCACACAAACTATAAGGGTTAACAAAATGTTTTTGTTTGCTAGAAATGGGGTGAGATGCTAGGATCAACCTAATTACTCAAAATGTCAATGCATCCCTTGAGAAATTAGGTTAACGAGACAATAATCATTAAGTTGACCAAGTATGGGGAAAACCAATACATAACATATGTGTATTTAGCTCCATGATCATACTTGGACATTCCAATCAAGGAAACTTGATTGGAGACTTTATATTGATACAAACTTGTTTGATCATTGGATGAATATTTTGATTGATCTTGACCTCACTTGGTTGGAACAAATTGAGTTGTTAAATCCATAAAGACTTTTGATCTTTGTCAAGGGATCAATTATAGTCAAGGGAACACCTCAACAATCAGCAAAGTTACATCATATCGTATCGGAATTCATTCGAAAGTCTGAAACTGAAGTTTCTGATTGTATCAGAAAAATTCCTGATACCTGATCGGTCACCGGACCGATCAGGAGTAGGTATGATCGGTCCAAAGGACCGATCAAGCAATTTCTCGATTAATCACAGGAATCACTCTGTGTTGGCCTGGATCGGTCCACAGACCGATCAGGAGGGTCACAGAAAACCTCGCCAACTCTCTGTTCGCTCCCTGATCGATCGGCAGACCGATCAGGGGTTTGCCTGATCGGTCACCCGACCGATCAGGACCAAGCCAGACCGATCAGGCTGGAGCCTGATCGGTCTGGGCGTTCCTGGATCGAACGGTGATCCGTTCGATCGCAATAAATTTTGGTTGGTGATCGGTCCACCAACTCGTTTAATCACGTCTCCACTCTTCCTCATCCCTAGCCGACCCTTCCAAATCACACCAGAGTGTTTTTCCTGCGTGTTCTTGCGATCCCTTTCTTACTCTTCCTTTCTGTTCGTGTTCGGCGAGTCCTTCCTTCGGCGAGATCTTTGTTCTCTAGAGGTCATGTGCTTGCGAGCTCTCTCCGTGCCAGCAAGTTTCTGAGTCTATTTTCTTTACACAAGCTGCGAAAGGTCTTGGAGGATCTGTGTGCTCTTCACGCGAGCGACAGCTTGGTCTGCATTTCTCCTTCTTGCGCAAGACTTCTAGGAGTTCTTCCTCAAGACTGTTCAGATCCTCTCTTCAGCCGACATGGCACCTAAGTAAGCGTTTTTTTGTTTACCTTACAGATTACTTCATCAATCATGTATTTATGCTAATCATAATTTTTATCTTGTGGTGTGTCTTGTGCCGTGACCACCCTATGATTCTGTCATATTCTTAAATGATCAAACTTTTCCTTGTATGATTATCAACTTGTGGTTGCCGTGACCTAAATCTATCAAACCTTACTGTCACTTGATTATTGATCCAATCTTACCTTACATGATCAAACTCTTGTGTTCACTTCACTGATCAATTCATTGTATCATGATTTAATCAATCCAATAATCATACCGTGATCTGAATTTTGATCAATGTCTTTATGGTGAACCTCATATTGATTCATTCAACTATCGTGATCAATCCTTCTAATCCCATAGGAAATCTTCGAAGGGAAAAGAACCGGCTGCGGGGACCTCGAAGGGCAAAGGCCCTTCATCGTCTGTACCCCCTCGTAGGCCTCAGCCCTCTTCGAGTTCTCGTTTTCCTAATGCTGCCTTCGAGCAAGCATTTCAATCTAGAACCTTTAAACTCCTTCCATGTAGGTCTATTGATAGACCTTTTCTATACGATCATTGTCCCTCTATTAAAGAGGTGATCGACTTCTACAACCTCGAGTTCTTCCTTTCCCTTGAGTGGTCCATCAACTATGACCTCGTGTTAGAATTCTACAACAACTTGCAACACGGACTGCAAGGGGGCTTTGACTTCACGACTCGGGTAGCCAAGAGAAATCTTGACTTTTCCTATGATATCTTGGCTGAGTATCTTGGTGGTCGACGATCGCCTAACTTCTATTCTATCTACCCAGAGCTACCTGACCCCTTACTGCCTCCATTTGAGGGCGTCAGCCCCGATGACATATATGAGCATTTCTTTGGCCATCCTAGACCAGCTGGCCCCGATGAGTTAGGGCCTGATTTTCCTACCTTTGTGACCCTTCATCTTTCTCCTATCGATTACATTCTTTTTAAGATAATCACCAACTGCATTCTGCCGATCACCTCCAAACCCCTGACTGAGATTTTGACATATCACTGTTTGATGCTCTATGGCATGCATCACCATTTGGATTTTGACATTATGGAGAGCATCTTTCAGTCTATCATATCTTATAGAGAGCCCAGCCGCCGCACTATCTACATGCCTTTCGGTCACGTCATTACTGACTGGCTTCAGTCAGTCGGTGTTGATGTGACCAAGGGCAGGACAGTGCCCATGGTTCGACAGGATTGCCAACTTGGTAAACGTGCATTTGCCAAGTTTGGCATCGTTGTTGGGCCTCAGGGTCAGGGTCTTGTTTGGAAGGACGGGCGAGGTCTAGGCGAGCTACCTCAGGGCGCACATGTTCAGGTACCAACAGCTCCGGCTGCACATCAGGAGGCACCTGTTGCAGCAGTGGACTATGACTACGAGCCAGATCCCGATATCCGCTGGCAGGTTGCAGAGCTGGAGCAGACGATGCAGCACGAGATTCATATCTCCGAGCTCTGGCGACAGGAGGTCGGGTCTGAGTTTCGGTCTTTCGATCGCAGACTGCTCATGATAGAGTCCGACGTCTCGGGGATGCGCTCCCAGCAGCAGACATGGTACAAGGAGTGGCGCCAACATATGTAACGCCCGACCTTATATCTACCCTAAAGGCGGGGTTACGGGTCCATACATTCATATCATTATATCATGTTAAGCATGTATATCCAAACAAGACAGTTACTATACAAGAAATGTAGTAAGCATGCTTATTGAAGACTAATTTACCAAGCAAGGTTTTTCATTTCTTTTATATCTACATGCATTCACAACCTAATAGGAAGATCATTTAACACACTAAGAATATAGCAAGAGTTATCTAGTCTTAGATACATGCAAAAGAGGCATTCATAAGAAACAGAAACTAGTAAATATCTAGCATTTTACTTAGCATGCATACTACAAAATTTAAACATTAATGATAGTATTATCTAGCATGACATAGGTTCCATATCCCTAACTTAATCACAGTAGAGTAGTCATGATCATCACGCATTCAGAGTATAGCAATACAATTTCAATCTTTCATTGGAAGAAGTTTAGATTCTAGACAAAACAAGGTAGATAGAATCTTTCGTCCTTTCCCGAGCCATCACCACACACATCCTCTAGCCTTCCCTCTGCCTCTTCCTTAGTTCGAGTATTTCTTACCGCCATCTGCAGCATAAGAAACAACATGAACTAGTAAGCAAAACATGCTTAGTAAGAATCCGGGCCTACTCGCAAAACCATATCGATACATCGTATCATGTACTCAGTAATCAAGATAGAACAAGATTATAAGCATCTTAAGCATCTCATCAAAGCATCATAAGCATCACATCAAATATTTCTAGGTACTTACAGAACAAGATCATCACATAATGGGAAAAATATGCTTTTCAAAAAGTTCCATAAAGGTAAGTACTTAAAAATACATATCATCCTCTAGGGCCCAGTTGTAGTACCACATCATGCGCGTTCCCTAATAAATTGGGATAGCGAGCCACCAATCTAATTAGAGCAGGACCCTTCCGTCCTACCAATGCCATGACCTTCAGTTAACATGCACATTGGATTTGTTTAACGACCCCCTTCCGAGTCGGGTACACAACTTTCAAAGTAAAGTAATTTATCATGCAATTACTCATATATGTATATGCCTAAGGGTACTCTTAATCACTTCTCAAAGGGACACACCACACATTCGGGTGCTCTTGATCCCCTAGGGACACACCACGCATTCGGGTGCTCTTGATCCCAGTTTCAATAGAGTATCCTTTTTTTTTTAAGCATATTATCAACCACATCTCATCCACATCATGCTCATGTCATAAAAGTGCCCCATGGGCTATAAGGCATGCTTTTATACCTAACAAGATAGGTCACATACATTATACACATATCATATAATTAATAGCATGCTTCGTGATTTCATTAAGTACTTCCCAACCCTAGGACTAGGGTTGGCCGAAAGTCACATGTAAGGGAATTTCCTTTTTTTTTCATCCAATTAAAGCATACCTTCATCACGTATATATCCCTATCATGAATTCTATTAACATGGCCTACATTAGAGGTAATTGACCTTCCCTAAGCTAGGGTTCCATGTTGGGGCCGAAAGTTGCAAGTGAGGGATTTGGTTTTCCAATCAAGCATTCATTCAAGCATTTCTACAAACACCTCAAGTACACTTCATGCTAACAATTGAACCATGGTTTAAGCCTCAAGTGGGGTTAGCATCCACTAACCCTAAATTACAAGGAGTTGGCCGAAACCTTGTAGGGTACCAAACCCTAATTTTGTCCTTCCAAAAATTTGGAAACATCACATATGAGTATACCCTAAGTCTTAAGGGTTATTTCATGTATTGAAAAGTTGCCACACCCCTCCTTTAGGAAGGGGCCGAAACCTATACAAGGACAAACCTAGGTTTTGTTCTTGACACCATGAAGAAAAAATCCATCCACATGTATACCCTAAGTTTCTAGGAATCTCCTCATGCAATAAGAAGTAACCAAGCCCTACTTCATGGTGGTGGCCGAAAGTCTTATAAGGGAGAACTCCCATTTTCCAAACAAGAACACAAGGAAATCATGCACAAACCATTATACTGCAGGTGAGAGGATACTTACATCCTAGCGCTGGAATTTAATCTTCTTTAAATCGTAGGGTACCCTACACTTGAAGGGTATGTGAAAGCCTTTTTCTTCAAATTTTCCTCTAAGACTCCTTGGTCTTGGTAGAAGGCAAAGACACTTGGCTTCCCTCCTTGCAATTGCCCTAGGGTTAGAACCCTTGAATGAGGTTTTCGAAAATGGAAGAAGAGAAGAGGATGAAGGTGGTTTCGGTGGAGAAGGAAGAAGAAGAGGAAGTTATTCCAACTTCCCTTATTTATACTTTTCTCATGAAAAGACATGTCTCTTCACTTCCCTAGCTTTTAACAAGCATGTTCCCTTTTCCTTCTACATGAAATATTGCTTGGTTCATTGGTTATGACATGGTGAGTGCAACTAGGAGGTTCAAGGTTCAATCCTTGCTTCCTCCTTTCTAGCTCTTCTTTTTATCACAGTTTGCACTAACCCATATCAAAGCCCATTAAGCCAAGCCCATCATGAAATTTCATACTATTAATAATATTTCATGAATCTAATATTTCATGATAATATTTCATGATAATAATATTTCATGAATATAATATTTCATGATAATATTTCATGATAATAATATTTCATGCATATACTATTTCATGATAATATTTCATGATAATAATATTTCATATAATATTTCATGCTAATATTTCATGATAATAATATTTCATGAATATAATTTTTCATGCTAATATTTCATGATAATAATATTTCATGAATATAATATCTCATGCTAATATTTCATGATAATAATATTTCATGAATATAATATCTCATGCTAATATTTCATGTATTCATGACATTTCATAGCATGTGATTGCATGAAATTTATATCATTGCATTATAACCATTTTCATACATTGTCATGATTTTACATTGACAAATTTGGGGTGTTACAACATATGTTTCCTGGAGCTGCACCCTCTAGCAGTATTGCCCCGGGGTCATTCATACCTGATGATGACATGACCTACGTCCCCATGCAGGCCGATGACCCCCCCCCCCCCCCCCCCCCCCCC
>JAGFNQ010003119.1:222572-289250 GCA_024364735.1 Boesenbergia rotunda
AGCATCACATCAAATATTTCTAAGTACTTACAGAACAAGATCATCACATAATGGGAAAAATATGCTTTTCAAAAAGTTCCATAAAGGTAAGTACTTAAAAATACATATCATCCTCTAGGGCCCAGTTGTAGTACCACATCATGCGCGTTCCCTAATAAATTGGGGTAGCGAGCCACCAATCTAATTAGAGCAGGACCCTTCCGTCCTACCAATGCCATGACCTTCAGTTAACATGCACATTGGATTTGTTTAACGACCCCCTTCCGAGTCGGGTACACAACTTTCAAAGTAAAGTAATTTATCATGCAATTACTCATATATGTATATGCCTAAGGGTACTCTTAATCACTTCTCAAAGGGACACACCACACATTCGGGTGCTCTTGATCCCCTAGGGACACACCACGCATTCGGGTGCTCTTGATCCCAGTTTCAATAGAGTATCCTTTTTTTTTAAGCATATTATCAACCACATCTCATCCACATCATGCTCATGTCATAAAAGTGCCCCATGGGCTATAAGGGCATGCTTTTATACCTAACAAGATAGGTCACATACATTATACACATATCATATAATTAATAGCATGCTTCGTGATTTCATTAAGTACTTCCCAACCCTAGGACTAGGGTTGGCCGAAAGTCACATGTAAGGGAATTTCCTTTTTTTTCATCCAATTAAAGCATACCTTCATCACGTATATATCCCTATCATGAATTCTATTAACATGGCCTACATTAGAGGTAATTGACCTTCCCTAAGCTAGGGTTCCATGTTGGGGCCGAAAGTTGCAAGTGAGGGATTTGGTTTTCCAATCAAGCATTCATTCAAGCATTTCTACAAACACCTCAAGTACACTTCATGCTAACAATTGAACCATGGTTTAAGCCTCAAGTGGGGTTAGCATCCACTAACCCTAAATTACAAGGAGTTGGCCGAAACCTTGTAGGGTACCAAACCCTAATTTTGTCCTTCCAAAAATTTGGAAACATCACATATGAGTATACCCTAAGTCTTAAGGGTTATTTCATGTATTGAAAAGTTGCCACACCCCTCCTTTAGGAAGGGGCCGAAACCTATACAAGGACAAACCTAGGTTTTGTTCTTGACACCATGAAGAAAAAATCCATCCACATGTTATACCCTAAGTTTCTAAGGAATCTCCTCATGCAATAAGAAGTAACCAAGCCCTACTTCATGGTGGTGGCCGAAAGTCTTATAAGGGAGAACTCCCATTTCCAAACAAGAACACAAGGAAATCATGCACAAACCATTATACTGCAGGTGAGAGGATACTTACATCCTAGCGCTGGAATTTAATCTTCTTTAAATCGTAGGGTACCCTACACTTGAAGGGTATGTGAAAGCCTTTTTCTTCAAATTTTCCCTCTAAGACTCCTTGGTCTTGGTAGAAGGCAAAGACACTTGGCTTCCCTCCTTGCAATTGCCCTAGGGTTAGAACCCTTGAATGAGGTTTTTCGAAAATGGAAGAAGAGAAGAGGATGAAGGTGGTTTCGGTGGAAGAAGGAAGAAGAAGAGGAAGTTATTCCAACTTCCCTTATTTATACTTTTCTCATGAAAAGACATGTCTCTTCACTTCCCTAGCTTTTAACAAGCATGTTCCCTTTTCCTTCTACATGAAATATTGCTTGGTTCATTGGTTATGACATGGTGAGTGCAACTAGGAGGTTCAAGGTTCAATCCTTGCTTCCTCCTTTCTAGCTCTTCTTTTTATCACAGTTTGCACTAACCCATATCAAAGGCCCATTAAGCCAAGCCCATCATGAAATTTCATACTATTAATAATATTTCATGAATCTAATATTTCATGATAATATTTCATGATAATAATATTTCATGAATATAATATTTCATGATAATATTTCATGATAATAATATTTCATGCATATACTATTTCATGATAATATTTCATGATAATAATATTTCATATAATATTTCATGCTAATATTTCATGATAATAATATTTCATGAATATAATTTTTCATGCTAATATTTCATGATAATAATATTTCATGAATATAATATCTCATGCTAATATTTCATGATAATAATATTTCATGAATATAATATCTCATGCTAATATTTCATTATTCATGACATTTCATAGCATGTGATTGCATGAAATTTATATCATTGCATTATAACCATTTTCATACATTGTCATGATTTTACATTGACAAATTTGGGGTGTTACAACATATGTTTCCTGGAGCTGCACCCTCTAGCAGTATTGCCCCGGGGTCATTCATACCTGATGATGACACGACCTACGTCCCCATGCAGGCCGATGACCCCCCCCCCCTCCCCCCCCCCCCCCCCCCCGCGCCGAGGATTGATTATGGCTCTTCTCTGACTTTGATCTTGCTTCTATGACTTGTGATTTGATTGTTATCACTTGGTCACTTGGTGTTGTACTTGACTATGCTTTGATGCTGTGTTATGCATCTGACTTTATGACTATTTCCATATATGACTTGCTACTCTATGCTTATTACTAGTTCTTGTTTTATTCCTATTCCTTGATTCATATGCTGCATGTGATTGCTATATCTTGCTTTATCTTTATCACATGGTTTCACATGCTTTCAAAATTAAATCCTATCCTATTTGTTTTAGGAGAATCCCTAGGTTTGAGGGGGAGTATGTTTTAACTTAACAACCAGTCTACACCCTTTTCGATGTTTGACAAAGGGGAGAGTGTGGTTGGTTAAGTTTAGGACTACTACGAGTTTAACTGTTGCAGGGGGAGGATCCTGATTCTCCTATGATTCTGAAATTTGAGACAATTGAATTCAAATTTCTAATCTTAAAATCGGGTTGTCAAACAACAAAAAGGGGGAGATTGTTGATCCAGTCTGACCCTGATTGTCGTTTTGGTGTTAACACCGATTTTAGTTTAGATTAATGAGATGATTGGGATTAAGTCCTGGTCGGGGATTGGGCACGGATTGGATGAAACCCTGGCTTGGGAAGCCAGGTCCTAGCTTGGGAAGCTAGGTTGGATGAAACCCTGGCTTGGGAAGCCAGGTCCTAGCTTGAGAAGCTAGGTTGGATGAAACCCTGGCTTGGGAAGCCAGGTCCTAGCTGTGAAGCTAGGTTGGATGAAATCCTGGCTTGGGAAGCCAGGTCCTAGCTTGGGAAGCTAGGTTGGATGAAATCCTGGTGAGTGAAGCCAGGTCCAAGCTTGGGAATCTAGGATGAAGTCCCGGTGAGTGAAACTGGGCATGGAGTCTTGGTCCGGGGGACTGAGCACGAGTCAGAGAAGGCTGGGAGCCCATTCTCTTGACTTAGAGTGGATTTGGCCTTGCCTGGATCGGTCTGGTGACCGATAAGGGAAGTTGGCACGGAGCTCCTCGTGGATCGGTCTGGTGATCGATCCAGTGATGATTGATCGGTCTGGTGACTGATCAGGGAGCATATAGACACTTTGGAAACCTTTCTGTTCGGCTCCTGATCGGTCTGGTGACCGATCAGGGACCATATAGAGACATTGGAAACCTTTCTGTTCGGCTCCTGATCGTTCTGGTGACCGATCTGGGAGACTATTCAGATCATTCTGGTGAACGATCAATTGTCGCGAGCTTCTCACTATAACCGATCAGGCTGGAGCCTGATCGGTCAGGAGGTGCTCTGATCGGTCCCCAGACCGATCAGGCCACATCCTGATTGGTCTGGTGACTGATCAGTAGGCTTGGGCAGCGAATCTGGAAAAACACCCTGCAATGGGGTGGATCGGTCTGGTGATCGATCCATGGCTTGGGTCCGATCTGGTGATCGATCACGAAGAAGTCGCGATTTCAGATTTCTCACTGGGACCGATCAGGCTCCAGCCTGATCGGTCTGGACCCATCCTGATCGGTCTGGTGAAGCTAGGTTGGATAAAACCCTGGCTTGGGAAGCCAGGTCCTAGCTTGAGAAGCTAGGTTGGATGAAACCCTGGCTTGGGAAGCCAGGTCCTAGCTTGAGAAGCTAGGTTGGATGGAACCCTAGCTTGGGAAGCCAGGTCCTAGCTTGGGAAGCTAGGTTGGATGAAATCCTGGCTTGGGAAGCCAGGTCCTAGCTTAGGAAGCTAGGTTGGATGAAATCTTGGCGAGTGAAGCCAGGTCCTAGCTTGGGAAGCTAGGTTGAAGTCCCGGTGAGTGAAACTGGGCATGGAGTCTTGGTCCGGGGGACTTAGCACGAGTCAGAGAAGGCTGGGAGCCCGTTCTCTTGACTTAGAGTGGCTTTGGCCTTGCCTGGATCGGTCTGGTGACTGATCAGGGAAGTTGGCACGGAGCTCCTGCGTGGATCGGTCTGGTGACCGATCCAGTGATGACTGATCGGTCTGGTGACCGATCAGGGAGCATACAGAGACTTTAGAAACCTTTCTGTTCGGCTCCTGATCGGTCTGGTGACCGATCAGGGAGACTATTCAGATCGTTCTGGTGAACGATCAATTGTCACGAGCTTCTCACTATAACCGATCAGGCTGGATCCTGATCAGTCAGGAGGTGCTCTGATCGGTCCCCAGACCGATCAGGCCACATCCTGATCAGTCTGGTGACTGATCAGTAGGCTTGGGCTGCGAATCTGGAAAAACACCCTGCAATGGGGTGAATCGGTCTGGTGACCGATCCATGGCTTGGGTCCGATCTGGTGATCGATCACGAAGAAGTCGCGATTTCAGATTTCTCACTGGGACCGATCAGGCTCCAGCCTGATCGGTCTGGACCCATCCTGATCGGTCTGGTGACCGATCAGGAGTCACTTTGATCGGTCCGGTGACCGATCAGTAGCTGACAACTTTAATTCAAAAACGCTGTCACAGTTCTGATTTCTGCTGATACACTACTGATATCTGTTATGATTCTTCTGATACTTGATATTCTGTTGATTTGGTGTGCTAATCACCTACTAAGTGTCCAGATAACTCAGGGATCATCCAAGGGGAGTCAATCGGAGGCTTTTGCACAACAAGTTTGGCTGTTTCCCGTCTGTAGGTAATAACGTCTTCTGGCGCGAGCTGCAACGGCTGAGAAGCTGATGACCTGGAGCTCGACTCGAGAGGGTTCAGTGAGTCCAGAGGAGGTCTGGGATAGCTGGGTCGTTGCAGGTGAGCAGCTGGTGAGCTGCAGAGCGGCTGGTGACCTGGCGATGGTAAGCAGGTTAAGCTGCGAAGTGGAGAAGGAGCTAAAAACATCTAAGCGAGCCACAAGCTGCTTCTCGATCTCTTGCGCATCACTCTGAAGTCTGAGACAACTCTTGAGCATTCATTCAACACTTTGAAGCGATCTCTTGTAATGCAGTAACCTTGAGTTTGTGGAGAAAGTTGCGAGTGGATCAGCAAGCATACAAAGTGCTGGGGGCTCTTGTGTTGGTGGTGCTGTGCTGTGCTCGGTGATCTGTTCTCCGATTCTCATCCTTGTGCTTTGTTAGCGATTTGTAAGATCTTTCTTTGTGTCTCTGTGCTTTCATTCCATATACTCTATTGAGACATTGTGTGGAGAGGTTTCTCCACCGAGAAGGAGGATTTGATATCCGAATTTTCCGGGGCTTGATCTGCCGACAATTAAGGGATTGCCCACCTTATGGGCACGCCAAGGAGTCGGGGCAAGTTATCCCCGAACCTTGTACATCCTCGCATTAGGGTTTTGGTGTTCTTTGTTTTTTGCATCTCTGTTGTTTTTCTGTTTACTTTGCTTCCGCTGCTAACAGTTAAGTACATAAGTTTTAAAAGAGCTAAGATTTTGTGTCTGGCTACATTCACCCCCCCTCTCTAGCCATCCAAGGACCAACAATCTACACGGGCTGAGGGAGGATTTTCAGACATTCCAGCAGCGCCAGATTGATATGCAGCAGCAACAGGCAGAGATGTATGCTATGATGCAGCAGTGACATATGGCGTACCAGGGTCCTCCTCCTCCTCCGGGCGACGGATGTAGTGGAGTTTATGTGATGATTTAGTGTTGAGAGTGTTTTGCTTGAATTTATATCTTATCTC
Organism: Boesenbergia rotunda; assembly: GCA_024364735.1. NCBI lineage: Eukaryota > Viridiplantae > Streptophyta > Magnoliopsida > Zingiberales > Zingiberaceae > Boesenbergia > Boesenbergia rotunda. The sequence goes on from JAGFNQ010003119.1 coordinate 228,575, forward strand.
TCAAACATTTTTGTTGGCATTGTAAGGTTTAATTACTTCGGGGCTTTGGCCCTTGTGCTACTTTTATATTTTACTTTGAATTATGTATGAAATTGTGAATTCATGTTTTATATTGCTACTATTTCAGTTCATGATGTAATGATTGAAATAATGTTTTATTGATGTCATGAAATGTAAGACAATTTGATAGGTGCATGTTTATCTAAAGGTTAAGATATAAAAAGGAGGGGAGGTCTTATCATATTGGGAATATATAAGAAAAAGAGGGAAAGTTGAGGGTAATTCTTGTTGGATCGAGTAAACATGATAGAGGGGGGGGGGTGAATATCGTGACAACGTTTCAGATTAGAAAAGAGAATGCGCAGCGGAAATTTAACTCAAAACACACGGAACACAAGTGTTTTTACTTGGTTCGGAGTCACGGTCGACTCCTACTCCAAGGCTCACGGTCCTTGACCATTTACTGCGGGCAATTCTATAATGGCGCAAAGATTTACAAAGATTGTTACAATAGTAGGGCAATAAAGAAAATTATACTCTTTGTTATCGACGCCCGGTGTGGATCGTACTTCGGAGCAAAGGGTCGTCGGCGGCGCTAGAATCTCGAGATCGGAGGTTTCCGGAGCAGAGCGCTTGAACGAAGAGCATAGAGGGGTTGGAAAATTGATGTGTTGAAGCCTTGGGGTCGAGCCCCTTTTATAGCACTCCTGGGGGCGCCCTGGATGCTGGGGGTGCCTAACACGTGCCTTCGGATCCGAGAAACCTCATCCAAAGCTCGGTCAGCGCTTATCCCTCCAGAATCGGCCTCGGAGCTGACGGGGCGCCCGGGACACTGGGGGCTCCCCGGTTGACTTGGTTTGCTGGCTTCGCGGCTGATTTCGCTTCAATCACTGGTTGGCTTCGACCCAAGGCGCCCGAGACATTGAGGGCGCCCGGGACCTTGAGGGCGCCTGCCCCAGTGAGCATCCGAAGCGATTCTTGCTTAGCTGTTCGTTTGGCTTTGACCTTGGGCGCCCGGGACCTCCCGGGCGCCTTGCCCAGCTGCTGCCCCTCTCCTTTAGGGCGTTCTGAGCTACAGAAACATGTTCCTTTGGTCCCTGCATCGAAGGTTAGTTCCACAATAAACAAGGCAAGAAATGTTAGGTTTTTACAGCCGTAGCTGTCTTGGTTCTGACTTCGGGTCTCCCAAAATGGAACCCTAGGTCGAGCCGATGCCTACTGTTCCCTCAACGGGGAACGCGTCCTCACCTACTCCTCTCAGGAGAGTTTACCTTTTGCCAACCGGCTCCTCCGGTTGGACTTTTGCCCGATGCACCTGACCAGGTCTTCGTGCCCACCTTCCGAGCAGGTCTTCGGTGCCCAGCTCCTTGCCAGGGCTTCGTGCCCAGTCCTTGACCAGGACTTCGTGCCCACCTTCCAAGCAAGTCTTCGGTGCCCAGCTCCTTGCCAGGGCTTCGTGCCCAGTCCTCGACCAGGACTTCGTGTCTAGTGTACCTAGGGCTTCTTTCCTGCACACTTAGTGAGCATATTAGACCAAAATAACATCTTAACATTTGAACCCTTTGCCAATATCAAAACCCAGGTTCGACTTAGGTGCTGCCTACACCAACAATCTCCCCCTTTTTGATTTATGGCAACCCGGTTCAAAAAGTTAAGTTTAAACAAAAAGAGGTAAAATTCCAATTTCATTTCCTCCCCCTGGAAGGAATTTCCCCCTAGATTTTTCAAAGGTTCGCGGGGTTTGAAAAAATTATTTTTCAACACTTAGAATCTTTTCCAAAAAAATGTAAGTTAGAAAATATTTTCCAAAAAAATTTTGGGTTGAGCACTTGGAAAATTTACAGTAAGAGAATTTAGAAAATTTCAAGTAAATTATTTAGTTTTTGCACTTTAGAAAATTTTCTAAACTTCTTCTGAAGTTGTAATACTTAGAAAATCTGAAGTTTTTAATACAAAAAGAATTTCTACCATATTTTTGAGTTGTGAATATTTTTCCAAACTTTTTAGCATTTTAGAAAGTTTTCAAGAAAAATACTTAGAAACTTTTCTATTAGAGAAGTTTAACATAAGTACTTAGAGAAATTTTGAGCATAGCTTAAGTCAAGTACTTAGAAATTATACTTAGAGAAATTTTGAACATAGCTGAGTCAAGTACTTAGACATAATACTTAGAGAAATTTTGAACATAGCTGAGTTAAGTACTTAGAAATAATTTTGAAAACAGCTTAAGTCAAGTACTTAAAAATAATTTTGTACAATTGACTTAAGGGATTTTACTTTTTGAAAAAGGAGATAAATAAAGTTTTAAATTTTGAAATTTTTTTTAAACCTTCTCTCCTTTCCAATCTCTCCCCCTTGCCATATATATATAAAAAATAATATAGCAAAACATTATAGCAAAAGAAGTAAGGTGCTGTACTGAACCAATTCAAGATATAAATTGGACCAAATCAATTTGAATTATCTCTTTCGGGTCCTGTCTAACCCAATTTGCTACTTACTAACTATTATAAACAGTAGCTTTCGCTAGGGTTAGTCAAGTTAAGTGTTTTGTTTCAAATTCATTTTCCATTATTTTAACAAATTCTTTTAGGAAATTTGAGTTAGTGGATCCAAAAATCATATCGTCTACGTAGATTTGTGCAATAAAGATGTCCTTTTCTAAGGTCTTAATAAATAGGGTTGAGTCAATTTGTCCCTATTTAAATTCTTTAGAAATTAGGTAGGTTGATAAGCGTTCATACTGTTGGAGCAATCGGCCCTAAGATGGTCCAGAGTGACCATGGGTTTTGATGTTTGGGCAAAGGGTTTAAGTTAGGTTTTCCCTTGTATTCTTATATGTGTATGTTGAGTGTACAGGTTGTACAGGTTACACATATGGACTTGACTGGACGGTCTCGGTACGGTGAAGGATGGCATGGAGGCAAGCTAGAGGCTTGCGTGCGCATCCGAGGGACCTTGGTGAGCAGGGACGATGAGCTGATGGGCGCGGACTTCGAGGCATGCGTGAAGGATGGCATGGAGGCAAGCTGGAGGCATGCGTGCATCCGAGGGACAGGAGCCGAAGATGAAGAGGGCGCGAAGGCAATAGTCGAGGCTGCGGATGAGGAGTCAGTCGAGTCGTGAGGATCGAGTGCTGTGTGAATGTACTCGGGAAGGGATTCAGCTGGGGACCAGTCGACTGCTCTGGGAGCAGTTGACTGGTAGGTGGCTAGTGAGCTGGCAAATTCGAACGTTGGGAGTGTCAACGGTCGAATTTGGCTGGCACCAGTCGACTGCCTGGGGTAATGTTGGTTTGGAAGTCTATGACAGTATAATTCATAGGGTGTCTTATTGTGTCGTTTGTTAATTAGGACCCTATTTTGGATGTAGCAAGCCATACTAATTGCTTCTGCCAAAAATTGGTTAGCTAGGTTGAATTCATTGAGCATAGCCCTAGCGGCTTCCTGTAGGGTTATATTTCTCCGTTCGACTATCCCATTTTGCTGGGGGGTTCTAGGACACGAAAATTCGTGTATATACTCGTTTATCTTACAAAATTCCTTGAATCGTTGATTTTCAAATTCTCCCCCGTGATCACTCCTAAGTCTTTTGATTTTGGTATCATTTTGATTTTCAATTAACTTACAAAAATCACTAAATAGGTTTAGGGTTTCATCTTTGGTCTTTAGAAACCTAACCCAGGTGAACCTAGAGTAATCATCAACAATTACTAAGCAGTACCAGTTTCCACTTAGTGACTTGGCTCCATGTGAATCAAATAGGTCAAGGTGCAGGAGCTCAAGTGTGGTTTGAGTTAGATCTGATTGAATTAGTTTATGATTAGACTTGGTTTGTTTACCTTGATTGCATGATTCACATATTAAGTTTTCATGGTTTTTAATTTTAGGTATACCTTTAATTAGGCCAAGTTGGGTGATTTTTGAAATTAATCTTAGATTAGTATGTCCTAATCTCCTATGCCAGAGGTTTGATTCTTCTAACTGAGTTAACATGCATTTAGGTACTAAGAGTAGGTTTATAGTGTAAACATTATTTTTCCTAGAGCCCTTAAGCATGATTTCTGAGTCTTGCAAGTTTCTAATTAGGCAGTTAGAATTGGTAAAGGTAATTACATAGCCAGTATCACATAATTGATTTATGCTAAGCAAGTTAAATTTAAACTTTTCAACCAAAAGTATCTTTTCAATAACAAAGTCAGATTTGAGTTCAATGTTACCTGACCCAATCACTTTGAGTGTAGCATTGTTGCCAAATGCTACTGAGCCTAGGTTCTTGAACTTGAGTTTGGTGAATTTCAATTTATCCCTAGTCATGTGTCTGGAGCATCCACTATCCAACATCCATTGGTCCAAATCTTTATGTTCCTACACATAAAGAGTTTTGTTGATTTGGATCCAATTAGAATTAAGGATAGCTTAAATTGATTTTCACAACCTAGTCTGTCTCACCCAATCTAGAGTTATCAATCACGTTAGCCTTATGGGTTTTTGTGAGACAGGTTTTAGTAGACAGAATTATTTTGAAAGATCATGATTTATTTTGAAAAAGTTAAATTAATTTTGAAAACAATTATTTTTGAATTTATTTTGAAAAAAAGTGTGTTTGAATCTACGATTAACTGAAAATTTGTGTTAGATTTGAATTTGACAAAGAATAGTTTGAATTTGAATTTCAAAACTTGGCATCCAGGTCTTGGCGAGACACTAGACATTCTTTGGTCGTAGCCTTATTGGATCATCAACCATTTCCTTGACAAAGCCATTTAATTAAATTTCATTTTCAAAGTTACTTTTTGAAAAATTCTGGTCTAACTAGTTTGGGTCTTGGATCGGTAGCTTCGGCTAGTTCCACCAGTCTAAAGAGACCAAGTAGTGTATACTTGACCTTATTAGAAGAGGTTTCCCTAACGTACTATCATCTCACCGCCACCCAATACTATGTCGTTCAAATTTCGGTTAATTGGTTTAGTCCTTAATCTAACCATTCCTAAGTCTAAACATGGTAAATTGCAGAAAATAAATAGACAAACAATCATGCAATTTAAACAAGAAAAGAAATTCATTTAACTATGAAAATTATTTTTAATTTGACTTCCCCTGGACTAAAGCCACGATAATGGTTCGGCAAGATGTGAATCTTGTCCTTGGGGATCCAATATTGATTTGATCTAGTTTGATTGTTCAGGCAAAGTTTGGGTACCCAAGCCTGAACTTTAGGTCTAGACTGATTCAGTACAGCATAGTATGACCTTTGTCTCGCCTTGGTTCGATAGCCTAACCCGGATCGATTTAGAATCGACTTCTGCTTTCCAAGGATCATGTCAAGACCCTTGGAACCAGAAGCGAATCGTTCTAATGCTGCTCTAAGGTCCTTGACTTGAGTTTTCAAGGAGGAGTTCTCTTCCTCAAGTTTTTCAACTTGAGTAGAGGTTCCTTCTTGAACCTTCTCAGTTAAGGATGTAGAGTCAGCTCCCTCTTTTAGGAGTTTTACTTCCTATCGGAGGGGCTCGACTCGGATTTTGGCTTTCGCTAAGTCGCGAGAAAGGTAATCAATTAATTCAGTTAATTGAATTCTAGAAAATCCACTTACAGTGATTTCACCGTCCTCAGAAAATGTGAGTTTTTCGTTGTCCGGCTCCGATTCTGACTCGGTCTTGATTTCTTCCGAAGTAGTTAGGGCGAGCAGGTTCAACTGAGGGGCCTCTTCTTCTTCTTCGGAGGAAGATTCGTCCCACGTTGCCTGAAGGGCCTTCTTCTTTCTTGTCTTCTTGGCTTCTTTCAGATTAGGACATTCCGATTTGAAATGTCCCTTCTTGTTGCATTCGAAGCAGATCACACTTGATTTGTTCTTGGATGGTTCAGCTGGATCCTCCTTCTTTCGGCTGGCTTTTCTTCTGTTGGACTGATTCTTTAATTCCTCGTAATAGTACCGGGCAAGCCGGACTAGCTTAGGTCGATCCCCTTCGCTGTCTTCTGAGTCTGAGTCTGAGTCAGACTCGGGTGCAGGTTGAGGCTTCTTCTTGACCATTTTTCCTGTCTTGCCTGCAACAAAAGCAATGCCTTTCTCGGCCAGGGTGCAATTAGTCTGCTCATGTAATTCAAGTTCAGAAAATAGTTTATCTAATTTGATTTTAGAAAGATCCCTTGAAACTTTGTACGCATCTACCATAGATGCCCATAGAGTATTTCTCGGGAAAGCATTTAGAGTATACCTGATCAGGTCATGGTTCTCTACCTTGTGACCGATTGTGTGTAGACCGTTCATCAGCTCCTGAATTCTAGCGTGGAGCTGGGTTACAGATTCGCTGTCGTTCATCTTGATTGTGTACAGCTTGTTTAGTTCCTTTGCACTGTTGAATGGTCCCACCCGGTTCAGCTCTTCTTTGGTTAGGCCGCATTGGAGTGTTTGAGTCGCTTTAGCATCAGCCTCGATCTTTCTTTTCAGTGTGGTATTGACAACCGCTTTTTTCGTGTTACGGTTTCAAATACAATTTAAGTACCGAATTCCTCTAAACTAATGTAGCATAGAGTAACTCGAGTCGTCTCCCAACGAATGTAGTTAATGCATGATAATTCTCATGATTGAATCTTATTGCTTTTGGGTTTTGGATATGAACTGGGTTTTGGATTTGAGAGCTATGACTACGAAATGAATAGCAGAGCAAGTATGAAATCTAGTCTAATTAAGGAAAGACAGTACAGATAATGAAATCTAATTTAGTCTGACTACAATTGCGGTAAAGAAAAGAACAACTAGAAATTAAGCATCAACAACATTAAGCATTGAACAAAAACCTACAACATTAAAGACATTTAATTTCCTAATCTAATTGCATGTAATGAAAACATGAAACTTAAATCTATAGGAAGAACAACACAAACATGAGTTAAGCAACTAGGAACATCATAATTGATGAAAATTATTCTAACAGACATTTAACCAAACACTACATGGGCATGAATAAAAATGACAAAAGCAAGTGCCATTTGATTTGTGGAAAAATCCATCTAATACAAACAATCACTCAAAACAGCCATACAACTCGAATCAAATTCAATTATCAAACAATCAACAAACTGAATCAGAATGGCTGCCGGATCTAATGCAGTTGAAACTGCAACTGTCACAAGCTGCTGTCAAGAAGCTGTGAAGGAAGAATAGCTGGAAATAGAATTTCTGAAATGAACTCTGCTGAAGAAAATCTATCCAGAAGTGATCGAATTGTTGGAAATTTCCGAAGAACTACTGGCTGCCGGATCTCATGAAACTGCTGAAGAAATTGCTGCAAAGAAAATTGAACGAATTGCTGGAAAGACAAGAAAACTAAAGAAATGCAGGAAGAAATTGATCGATGGCGTGCGGTGGAGATGGATGGCTGCGACAGCTACGTTTGGCTGAAGCTCGGAACCCCCAAAGCCTAGCTTGTGGTCGCCGGTGATGAAAATGGAGGAAAGACTGTGAAGGAAGGCGGATAGAGTCGACTAGAGCTCGGAACCCCCAAAGCCCTAGCTTCGTCCGGTGGCGTGCGGTGAAGGAAGATGGATGGCGTCTCTCCGAACCCCGAAAGAGAACCTTTGCTCTCTTCTCTCCGAACCCCGAAAGAGAAGAGGTGGACGTGGATCATTGAGACGAGAACCCCTCGTCTCGGTTGATCGGAGCTCCGGCCGACTAGGGTTCGGAACCCCCTTGCCCTAGCCTTGCGGCGACGATGAAGAAAGAAGGAGGAGAAGGATCGCCGCTGGCCTGCGTGTGGAGTCGATAAAAACCTAGGTCGCGCGTTCTGCCCTTTTTGTTCATCTCTGCTTCCGCGTGTGGATCTGGCTCCCTCTGGCTGCGCGCGGTTCAGTCAGTCAAGCCATGATTTGGTTCGGTCAGCACTGGTTCAGCGATTCGATTCAGTCGGTCAAGCCAGTTGAGATTGGATTTGATCAGGTTGTGGTTTGGCCCAGTTTGCGCTTGACCCAGCAGTTGTGTTCAATCAACCAAGCTTGGTTCAGCAGTTGGTTCGGTCAGCCCAGCCAATTAAGTTCAGGGCTCACAGCTCAAAGGAGATTAACAATGAACGGTTGAGATCGATTTGGCTTCATCCAAAGGTCAGATTTGTTCAGATCTGAACCAAACTTCACAGATCTCAATCAATGGTCTTGATCTACCTGTTCCCAGCTCGGATTAACCAGATCAGTGGCGGATGGCCCAGATCTTCCCTTTTCTTGAATGGATGGTCTAGAACATCTTGAACTCGATCCAACGGTCAGATCACTTCTGATTTGGCTGAAATTTTCAGATCTTGATCTCTGATCATGATTGATTCTATCTTGGACTCGGATCGACCAGAAGTTAACCGATGGCTCAGATCTAGCCGTTCTCTGGAATGGACAGCTCCTATTAATCCGATGCTTGATCTCTTTAATCTGGATCCAATCCTGACTCAAGTATGACCCAATTTGATCTAGGTCCATGATCAATTGAAGCCTACAAAATGATATTCAAATTTAGTGCCAAAAATATCCCAAATATACAAAGATTTGAATTAAAAGCCAAAATGAAGGGAATACATGAAACCTAATAAAATTGCAAACTTAAGCATATAAAATATGGATCAAACATGGATTTAAGAGCCTAAAATAATCAGCAAAAATGGTGGTTATCAACTCCCCCACACTTATTCTTGGGCGTCTCGCACAAGTAAATAAAACTAAAAGAAAATAGCATATCTTCCAAACATTACATCCCCTATCAATACCTTAAGAAATAATAAAAGAAAGTTACTTAGGATTATCAAGTCTCAAGCATCCATGTAGTTATGGTTCCAAATCTCACATAAGCCAAAAGCATGGTAATTTCATCAACTTGAATAAACTAAGCATGACAAAAACCTCACAAAATGGATATATGCACTGATGCTCACAAAAAATAACATATATGAAAGTGGAGTTCTCTCAAAGCATTCATGACATTGCACTACCATATGCTTGCTTATCTTCTACTTCTCCACTACTATAATATAAGTACACAAATCAAGAGGGCTTTTCAATGAATGATAATGAACCCAAGTGCTACAAGAAAACAAGAATGATAGATAACAAAGAAGATCATAGAGAGCATGAAAGAATATCAAAAAGAATATGAGAGCATTGGGGTAATTAACATGATGTATACACTCAAACAATAGGCCAAAATAAACAACTCAATCAAGCCTCCAACACTCAAAATTATCCTTTCACATTCTCAATGCACTACACATCAACAATTTATAACATCTCTCAAAATGCATGTAGAGATTACAACATAACTCTTGAGATTCTCTAATAAAGATATCAAATGAGTATACATCAAGAAAATATTCCTTTTTGTTTATCACTAACAAAATCTCGAATGCTTGAGGATTTATTATTTTTTTCACATAGAGAGATTTTTTTTTTATTCTTTTCTCTCTTTTTCTTTCACCTTTTTTTTTCTTTCATCTTTACTTTCCTTTTTCTATCTCTCTCTTTTTTTTTCCACATAGAGAGATTTTCTTTTTTTTTCTTTTTTTTTTCAAAGAGAGATTTTTTTTTTTTCACACAAGCATTCGTCCATATACACTTGTCTCCCCCCCCCCCCCACACTTAAAATTTGACCGTCTCGGGCAAGATAGTAAAGCATGATAACATCTAAAACTCACAATAATAGAGACTGATAATAGAGAAATAAAAATGTAACACATCATGCAATCACCTTATGCTCTCATCGCATGCTCCAAGGAAGAATAAAATAATAAAGATATGGCAGTGAAAATGTAATGATAATGAAAAGATCTGATAAAGTAGAGACAATGAAATATGAAAGCAATAGGTGAAATGCCCAGTAGTGACAATAACAAAGGAGAGGAAAACTAAAAGTTCAACAAGAAAGATTGCCTCCATCATATTCATGTAAGCTTATGCTATTGTAATTTCAAAAAGAATCAAAGCAAGTTTTAGAGTGTCAAGTATCACAAATGCTATCACACATAAGAGGATTAAGGATAGGTATGACAATATCCTCACTAGGTGATCAATAAAATGTCATGCTTAATCCAACAAGATAGAGTCTATCACCACAACAAATGACTAAATGCAATTAATATTCCCAAGCATACTAAGGAAACCAAAACTCAATAATCAGACTTAACTATCTTTTATGATTCTCAAAGCATAATAAAGGAACATGTAAGGAGATACAACTCGAAATCAAACAAGATTTATTCAAAGCCAAACAAAATGCAAAATGAGGAAACAAAGTACAAATGCAAAGTATAAAAGTAAACAAACATGCGAGTATAACATAAAGAAAAACAAGAAAAGTAAAGTAAAGGAACAAACTCCCCTTTATTCTGGTGGACGGAGCCTATCAAGCAGTAGCCTCCATCTTGGTAGTGGAGGAGTCTGGGTGGCTGGGAATGTTGAAACTCCCCCACACTTGAATTTTGCAGAAATATGTTCAGGTGGCCGCAGGCGATTCAAGTTCAAGAGACATTCAAGGGATGGAGTGCTTTTAATTAAAGTCAGATCATCTCCTCCTTCTTGATGCCCTTCAGAAGTCCTTCCAGGAGGCTGGAGTCTGTTCAGTTGGAGTACCCACTCCTGAAGTCTTCTGGACCCTGCAAAACAATGTAATACCTCTCTCAAGTGTTCAGGGTCAGAAAGAAATGATATAAATTCAGTCTCTGCATTAAATGAATCCAAAACTGCATCATATTCAATTAAATCAATTTCTAGTATTTCAATGAAATTTTCAAAATTATTTCCTACCAAATTTGCATCCATATACTCATCACAAATAAAGAAATCAATTTCTGGCTCGTCAATAGAAATTTCAAAATTATTTTCAATCAAGGTTATATCAAGCAATGTATCACAACCAATCAAATCAATCTCAGATATTTCCATAAGTTTCTCACATTCAACCTCAGCATATGACATAGCAAGAGACTCATCAAAATAAATAACATCCATTTCAGGCACTTCTAAAAATTTTTCACTATCCATATCCACAAAAGATGTATTAAGTGATTCATCATAAAAAACTACATCAATTATGGGTGCCTCTAAAATTATTTCGCAATTTATATTTACAATGGATGTGTCAAGTAATGCATGATGATCAATAAAATCAATGCTTGGTACCTCTATTGGATTTTCACAAACAATTTCTACACAAGGTATATCAATAAACTCATCAGAATCAATAACATCAGCACTAGGTACCTCACTGCATTTTTCTGAAGAAAGGGGAGAAATACTTACCTGAGCGTGCTGGAGAATACCTGGAGGTTCTACAAGGGTAGATGTATCCATGGCTTCCTCCTGGTCAAGTACATGCTCCTCTTCAGCCTCAGGCTCTGGTGGACAATCAACTGGTGATCCTTGGGTGCTTGCTTCCACCATACAAGTCCCTACACTTTCTGGTTCATCATCTAAATCTTGTGGTGGTCCCTGGGGCTTAGTGCAATCCCCTACACCTATGGAATCATCTCCTATGCATTCTTCTAAAATATCTGCATCAACACTATTAGCAAAATTAGGACCATCAATAATGCTATCATCACAAAATAGAAAATGAGAAGGGTCCTGTGGAGCTTCAATTTCTTCTTCTGGAGCTGAAAAATTTGAAAATGACTTTTGAATAGGAATCTCCGGAGGGATGCATGCTGTAGGTGCCCAATATTTGATGATTACATCATCTTCTTCTTCTATCAAATTTCCAAGATTACTTGAAGAAGGACTTGGCCAGACACTAGGGTCACCTTGAACTGATATAAATCCAACTCCGGGGCTTTCAGAATTAAAAGCAGCTTGAGAAGCTAATTGTTCTGATATTTGGGCTTTTATCTGATTCAATTTATCTTGTATGTTTTGAAATCGTTGTTGTTGTTGTTCTTGTTGTTGTTGGATTTGTTGACACATCTCCATCATCCTTTGGTGTAGAGCCTCATCCCAATCAGGATCATCAAAGTCTCCTTGATTAAACTGCTGAAATGGGAGGGGTTGAAAATTCTGAGTGTCTTGCTGAAAATTTTGTCCTTGAAATTGGAAATCTTGCTGAAAATGTTGAAATTGTGGTTGAAAGGATGGTTGAACTTGCTGAGAAAGGTAGCCCTAGAAATCTTGGATCTGAGGTTGAAATTGTGGTGGTGAACACTGAAATTGAGTGGGCTGGAAATTCTGATTTTGAAACTGAAAATTTGGATCGCATGGCTGTGAATATTGAAAAGGTTGTTGAAAATTCTGTATAGGTTGAAATTATTGCTGCCATGGCTGAAATTGAGGCTGAAATTGTTGAAATGGTTGCTCAAACTGGGGCTGAAAACTCTGGAATGGCGGCTGCCCGTTCTGAAAATTCTGACTTGACTGAAGATCTTACTGAAATTGTTGACATTGTGGTTGAAAAAATTGATTTGGTTGCTGATTGAATGGTTGGTTCTGCTGAAACTATGGGCACGACTGCTGGTAAGTGGATGAAAACATTTTGAACCTACAGCCCTGTCACAAAACAAATAAGAAAAATGGCAGCAACCATATATAAAAGATAAAGCAATCAAAACAAAATCAAAAGATAGAATTATCAAGCACCACTACATTCCCCGGCAACGGCGCCAAATTTGACAACCGCTTTTGTCGTGTTACGGTTTCAAATACAATTTAAGTACCGAATTCCTCTAAACTAATGTAGCATAGAGTAACTCGAGTCGTCTCCCAACGAATGTAGTTAATGCATGATAATTCTCATGATTGAATCTTATTGCTTTTGGGTTTTGGATATGAACTGGGTTTTGGATTTGAGAGCTATGACTACGAAATGAATAGCAGAGCAAGTATGAAATCTAGTCTAATTAAGGAAAGACAGTACAGATAATGAAATCTAATTTAGTCTGACTACAATTGCGGTAAAGAAAAGAACAACTAGAAATTAAGCATCAACAACATTAAGCATTGAACAAAAACCTACAACATTAAAGACATTTAATTTCCTAATCTAATTGCATGTAATGAAAACATGAAACTTAAATCTATAGGAAGAACAACACAAACATGAGTTAAGCAACTAGGAACATCATAATTGAAGAAAATTATTCTAACAGACATTTAACCAAACACTACATGGGCATGAATAAAAATGACAAAAGCAAGTGCCATTTGATTTGTGGAAAAATCCATCTAATACAAACAATCACTCAAAACAGCCATACAACTCGAATCAAATTCAATTATCAAACAATCAACAAACTGAATCAGAATGGCTGCCGGATCTAATGCAGTTGAAACTGCAACTGTCACAAGCTGCTGTCAAGAAGCTGTGAAGGAAGAATAGCTGGAAATAGAATTTCTGAAATGAACTCTGCTGAAGAAAATCTATCCAGAAGTGATCGAATTGCTGGAAATTTCCGAAGAACTACTGGCTGCCGGATCTCATGAAACTGCTGAAGAAATTGCTGCAAAGAAAATTGAACGAATTGCTGGAAAGACAAGAAAACTAAAGAAATGCAGGAAGAAATTGATCGATGGCATGCGGTGGAGATGGATGGCTGCGACGGCTACGTTTGGCTGAAGCTCGGAACCCCCAAAGCCTAGCTTGTGGTCGCCGGTGATGAAAATGGAGGAAAGACTGTGAAGGAAGGCGGATAGAGTCGACTAGAGCTCGGAACCCCCAAAGCCCTAGCTTCGTCCGGTGGCGTGCGGTGAAGGAAGATGGATGGCGTCTCTCAGAACCCCGAAAGAGAACCTTTGCTCTCTTCTCTCCGAACCCCGAAAGAGAAGAGGTGGACGTGGATCGTTGAGACGAGAACCCCTCGTCTCGGTTGATCGGAGCTCCGGCCGACTAGGGTTCGGAACCCCCTTGCCCTAGCCTTGCGGCGACGATGAAGAAAGAAGGAGGAGAAGGATCGCCGCTGGCCTGCGTGTGGAGTCGATAAAAACCTAGGTCGCGCGTTCTGCCCTTTTTGTTCATCTCTGCTTCCGCGTGTGGATCTGGCTCCCTCTGGCTGCGCGCGGTTCAGTCAGTCAAGCCATGATTTGGTTCGGTCAGCACTGGTTCAGCGATTCGATTCAGTCGGTCAAGCCAGTTGAGATTGGATTTGATCAGGTTGTGGTTTGGCACAGTTTGCGCTTGACCCAGCAGTTGTGTTCAATCAACCAAGCTTGGTTCAGCAGTTGGTTCGGTCAGCCCAGCCAATTAAGTTCAGGGCTCACAGCTCAAAGGAGATTAACAATGAACGGTTGAGATCGATTTGGCTTCATCCAAAGGTCAGATTTGTTCAGATCTGAACCAAACTTCACAGATCTCAATCAATGGTCCTGATCTACCTGTTCCCAGCTCGGATTAACCAGATCAGTGGCGGATGACCCAGATCTTCCCTTTTCTTGAATGTATGGTCTAGAACATCTTGAACTCGATCCAACGGTCAGATCACTTCTGATTTGGCTGAAATTTTCAGATCTTGATCTCTGATCATGATTGATTCTATCTTGGACTCGGATCGACCAGAAGTTAACCGATGGCTCAGATCTAGCCGTTCTCTGGAATGGACAGCTCCTATTAATCCGATGCTTGATCTCTTTAATCTGGATCCAATCCTGACTCAAGTCTGACCCAATTTGATCTAGGTCCATGATCAATTGAAGCCTACAAAATGATATTCAAATTTAGTGCCAAAAATATCCCAAATATACAAAGATTTAAATTAAAAGCCAAAATGAAGGGAATACATGAAACCTAATAAAATTGCAAACTTAAGCATATAAAATATGGATCAAACATGGATTTAAGAGCCTAAAATAATCAGCAAAAATGGTGGTTATCAGGTATCCCATTCGGTGTAAGATTGTGGCACTCCTTCAGCGTTTTTTGGGATTTCCAGTTTAGATTGGATTATTATCCACATGTCCACCTGAGTTTTCAGGTGGACCTCCATCCGACTCTTCCAGTAGGAGAAATCCTCCCCACTGAAAAGTGGTGGTCTGGCTGTACTGAACCCTTCTTGTATGGCCATTTAGTAATTATTGAAATAATAACAAAAAAACTATCCCATGACTTGGTCATGGATTAGCAGTGCGGGAATAAGATATTAAAAGAAATTATCGAGTGGTGTTGCACCAACCTCGATTAACGATAAAAATTTGAGAAAAAAATTCGTGAAAATCCGAAAAACTCTCAAATTGGTGGTTGCACCAACTTTGAGCTTCCCCGCTCTGATACCATTTGTTGGATCGAGTAAACACGATAGAGGGGGGGGTGAATATCGTGAAAACGTTTCAGATTAGAAAAGAGAATGTGCAGCGGAAATTTAACTCAAAACACACGGAATACAAGTGTTTTTACTTGGTTCGGAGTCGCGGTCGGCTCCTACTCTAAGGCCCACGTGTTGGATCATGAAGAACGATAGAGGGGGGTGAATATCGTAAAACATTTTCGGATATAAATTTAAGAGAATAGGCAGCGGAAAATAAAGAAACACAAACGCGAACTCAAGCGATTTTACATGGTTTGGAGTCGCGGTCGGCTCCTACTCCAAGGCCCACGGTCGTTGACCGTTTACTGCGGGCAATTCTATATCTGCGCAAATGTTCACAGAGAAATTTTATAGTTGTAGTACAGTAAACTGAAAATTAAGCTCTTTCGTTACCGACGCCCGGTGTGGATTGTACTTCGGAGCAGAGGGTCGTCGTCGGCGCTTCAATCTCGAGATGGGAGGTTTTTGTAACGACACGGCCCCTCAACCCATTGGCGGCGAAATCAACATTTGGTGGCCCAACAACCAGGCAGCCAAATCAACATTTGGCGACCCAACCATGTCGTCGACCAACAACTGATGTCGACGACCAACAACCGTGTCGTTACTCACTAGGTCTTTCCACCCCTGGCTAGTGGATTTTTGCCTTTCTCTGGATTCGAACTCTAGACCTCCAGGATAAGTACTAGAGTAGCAGCTCACTTGGTATCAAGATTCATAAACTCTAGTACTTATCCTGGAGGTCTAGAGTTCGAATCCTGAGGAAGGCAAAAATCCACTGGCCAGGGGTGGAAAGACCTAGTGAGTAACGACACGGTTGTTGGTTGTCGACATCGGTTGTTGGTCGACGACATAGTTGGGCCGCCAAATGTTGATTTTTCCGCCAGGTTGTTGGGCCGCCAAATGTTGATTTGGCCGCCAATGGGTTGAGAGACCGTGTCGTTACAATAAAAAGGCTGTCACGTCCCCAGAGGCACATGCTTCCTCGAAAATCGGGCAGCATCTCCCCTGTACGGCGGACAATATGGGGCAATTATACATATATCTCCCATAAAAGCTTAGCCACATGCGGCTAGCATCACATATAGAAAAGTAAACACAACCACACAGTTTATATTAGAATAAAAGATAATGGGTGGCTCAGCCACCTTAAACATAAAAGATACTACAAGGAGAACACCAAAAGACTTTGATAACGACAAAACCCGATAATGAATAAAATGCAACTACAAGTACTGAAAACAACCAACTAAACCAAATACCGAAAAATAGCTCAACTCGACACTGGGGACCGACAACTGGATCCTCTCCTGGCTCCAAGAAATACTTCTACCTGCTATCTGAAACAACAAAAAAGAAAGCAGGGGTGGTGAGTCCGGGCGGACTCTGCGGGTATATAAGTAGACAAATAAGCATGACATGATAAGGATAACGGAGTAGAGAAATCAACAGTGTATAGTCCATAAGAATTATAGAATTTACTTAATCATGCATAACCAATATAATACGACATGGTATAAACCCGAATAATAACTAAACAGGTGTAAAACAACGCAACAACAATAAAAGCAGGATATACATGCATGTCAATCATGTGCAACAACCATAGCTCATATAAATGCAACAATCATAGGAAAATGCATAAACGAAATACGTATGCACATGATGCAATGACATGTGTCACCCCTGACGCCAGTCAAGTCGCCAACACATCACATCTGTGTGACCGAGTGGGTAGGGCTGTGACAACTGTACGCACTCCAACAACAAATACCACATAAGACGTGGTTGAGTGGACAGGATGCTGAGGAGCCAACTACTCCAGACTCCTATACATAGGGGGAGCTATCAACAGCTACAATATCCCTCGAAAAACAATGGTGAGAGTGAGCCACCAACAACTCTAATATCTCTCTAAAACAACGGTGAGGGTGTCACTGTTTGGCATAACAGGACATATGGTCGCACTCTAATAACTACCACGTCAACAAGTGGTTGAGTGAATCGAGCAACAATATGACTAACGACGGCTTAACTAAATGTAAGCCCAACAATCGTTAGTATGCAACGTGCAAGTATGGTGCATGCTATACGATGCACAAACAACCGAAGAAACAACGATGCAACAAAATCCAACAAGTATACGATGCATCAATACAACCATCCAGAAATAAAAAACCAACGATTATGCACCTACACTACTAGGTAGGGTATTTCTAATGCCAAATAAACTTATCTGTGTTTAATGGACTTCTAAGTGCTCACGTACAAACGACACTTTACAGAATAGAAAACCAATAGAGGACTGTACGGATACAAATTTGGAATATTCGAAGATCAACGAAGAACAAGTCTCAATGGCGATGTTTAAATAACAAACGACAAAGAACAAGGTCAAGCAACCTATCAGACATAATATAGCCATGCTTTTAAGGTAAAGAAAACTATTCGAGTACAAAGAAGAAGTACCCGCCTTTTAATTGTAGAACGTAAAATATCTGAGAGAAACCTCCAGTCCAGAGAACCAAACCGCAATCAGAGTCCTGTATCGAGGACAAAGATTAGTTACTTTGCTAAATGATAACTAGCTAAATCTAGCTACAATCCTAATTAATGGTTAGATTTCCGACTACCCAACCAACATCTAATCCCAATAAAAACCAAACCTTCCAATATAGCTCTCGGTAAGAGCATCACCTACTAATTGAAACCACGCCATTTAACACTTAATCCAACAAAGTATCACACGACACCAAACATATCTTAATCAATTGAATCTATCTCTAAACAAATCCAATACCTATATAACTTCACATCAACAACTAGATTCACAGACCTTCCCTATTATACTTGAATCGGAACAAGTTAAGGAGATAAGACCAGCATTGCAATCTATATCCCAATACACCTTAACATCTAAACCAACCATTTCAAACAATCTGTTCAGAGATCTAAGAAACAAAAAACCCAATTTGATTAATGATTCAACTAGAAACACTACTTATGTATCTCAGATCTAATCAACCAAACAATCCTTACCTGTCGTCGGCACACACACAGACTTTTCGGCTCTGGAATCTGGCAAGATTAGTGGCCTATAGAAAATAAATGTCGCAGCCCTCCCTTGAACCCTAGATCGAGCTCTCGGGGTGAGCAGACAATTGTCACAAAGGATCACCTCGAGGAGAGCCCAACACGGCCGGAGAAGGAGGAAGACGGAGAAGGTTAGGGCGCCCTCTTCATGCGTGCCAGAGAAAACGAAAGAAGACGAAGAGGAGGAGGAGAAACTGCAACGACGTCGAGCGAAACCGCTCGTGCGTGAGGAAGGGTCGGCGTCAGTGCAGAGGAAGAAACGAATTGGGGGAAGACAGAAACTTTTAGGGCTTTTATAACTGTTTTGGCATTTTTGCAAATAAACCCTCCAATTTTTACTATTCGCAACTAGGCCCTTTATTTAAAAAAAAAGATTTACCTTTTCAACCCTTTCAAAAATCCAGTATTTAACAGTTTCCGGAGCAGAGCACTTGAGTTGAAGAGCGTAGTAGCGTTGGAAGAATGTGTTGAGAAGCCTTGGGGGTCGAGCTCCTTATATAGTGAGCTTGGGGGCACCCGGGACGTTGGGGGCGCCCTCCACGTGTCACTTGATCCGGAAAACTCTCGGTCAGCCTTTATCCCTCAAGGATCGGGCTGAGGTTTGACTGGGGGCGCCCGGGCTGCAGGGGGCGCCCGGGTTGACTCGGTCCGATGGCTTCTCGCTGAGTTAAACTCTATCCGCTTCATTGGCTTGAGCCCAGGGCGCCCGAGGCATCCGGGGTGCCCGGGAGCACGGGGGCGCCCGGGAGCATGGGGGTGCCCCGCCCAGTGAGCTTCCGAAGCGTATTCTTGCTCAACTCTTGTTTGGCTTTTACCTGGGGCGCCCGGGACCTCCCGGGCGCCCAACCCAGCTGCTGTCTCACTCCTTTGAGGCATTCTGAGCTGCAGAAACTCTTTCCTTCGGTCCTGCATCCAGGGTTAGTACCAAACATGATAAAGCAAGTATGTTAGTGAGTCTTATAGCCGTAGCTGTCTTGGTTCTGACTTTGGGTCTCCAAAATGAAACTCTAGGTAGAACCGACGCCTACTGTTCCCTCGACGGGGAACGCGTCCTCACCTACTCCTCTCGGGAGAATTTACCTGTTGTCAACCGGCTCCTCAGGTTGGACTTTTGCCCAGCAGTCCTTCGCTAGGTGCTAGCTGTCCATCGCCAGGTCTTCAGTACCAAGTAGTCCTTCGCCTGGTGCCCAGCAGTCCTTCGCCAGGTCTTCGGTTCCAAGCAGTCCTTCGCCTGGTGCCTAGCAATCCTTCGCCAGGTCTTCGGTTCCAAGCAGTCCCTCACCTGCTGCCTAGCAGTCCTTCGCTAGGTCTTCGACTCCTAGCAGTCCTTCGCTAGGTGCCCAGCAGCCCTTCGCCAGGTGCTCAGCAGCCCTTCGCCAGGTCTTAGGGTCCCGATGCCTAGCAGTCCTTCGCTAGGTGCCTAGCAGTCCTTCGCTAGAACTTCAATCTGCACACTCAAGTAGCATGTTAGATAAACATAACATCTTAACTTTTGAACCCTTTGTCATTATCAAAACACAGGTTCGAATTGGGTGCTGTCTGCACCAACAATCTCTCCCTTTTTGATTTATGGCATCCCGATTCAAAAAGTTAAGTTAATCAAGACAGGTGATATAACAGTTTAGTTTCCTCCCCCTGGAAGGAATCTCCCCCTAGGTTTTTCAAAGGTTCGTGGCGTTTTGAAAAAATTTCTAAGTCTAAAGATGAAGTTAATTTTTCAATACTTAGAACATTTTTCAAAAGAAATTTTAGAAAAATATTTTCCACAAAGAATTTGGTTGGGCACTTTGGAAAATTTATACTTAGAAAAAATTTCAAGAGAAAAAACAATTTCTAAAATATCTTCTGAAGTTTTAAGTTCTTAGAAACACTTAAAAATTTTCAATCTCTTTAGTACTTTAGAAGCTTTATTCTTAGAAACTTTTCTATTAGAGAAGTTTAGAAATAAGTACTTAGAGATATTTTGAACATAGCTTAAGTTTAAGTACTTTAGAAACTCAAAACCGCTTGGGTCAAGTACTTAGAACCAATTTTGAAATTAACTTAGGTTAAGTACTTAGACAAAAAACAGTTTTGAAAAACTTGGATTAAGTACTTTGAACAGTTTTGAAAAACTTAGATTAAGTACTTTGAATAATTTTGAAAAACTTAGATTGAGTACTTTGAACAGTTTTGAAAAAACTTAGATTAAGTATTTTTAAAGAAAGGATAAAGTTTTGAATACTTTTTGAAGAAAGGATAAAGTTTTGAAAATTTATTTTGAATTTTGAATTTTGAAAAAAAAAATTTAAAACAAATTTTTAAACTTTTCTCTCCTTTCCTATCTCTCCCCCTTTGCCATATATCAAAAAGAAAGCAATATAGCAAAAAAAAATTAATTGCATAAGGATATAACACAAGAATAATGTGCTGTACTGAACCAATTCAAGATATACACTGAACCAAATCAATTTAAATTATCTCTGCAGGGTCCTGTCTAACCCACTTAGCTACTTACTAACTGTTATAAACAGTAGTTTTCGCTAGGGTTAGTCAAGTTAAGTGTTCTGTTCAAGTTAGATTTTCTAAACTTGACACTTAACCTGATTACTGTTTAAGTTGTATTTAGTGCCCCAATTACTGCAGATGCACTGACTTAAAGCATCTTGAATTAAGGTAAAGACCTAAACATCTCAACCCATTCTAGGTTATCATTCAAAAGTACCCTAAGGTGCTTGTGAGATGCTGGCTTCTAGATCTATAGGTGCATGCAGTTCTAGGGTTAGGGCCTAGGCTAAGTCCATTTGCGAAAAAGACCCTAGTTTTGAAGGGGGTAGTTTTTCCAAAAAAAACTAAGTCAAAGAATTATTTTTTAAAAAAATGCTAAACGATTTTTCAAACTAATTAAAAGTTGATTTTGAAATCAAGTAAAGCAGTTTTAGAAACTGATTTTCAAATCGAGTAAAGCAGTCAGAAAAGCAAGTCTATTCTACCAAGCATAATCCTATCAAGAAAAGCAAATAGTCAATTCCATAAGTCAGCTGGAAAAGGAGAAAACCAGCACAGTCATACAAGTCAAATATAAGTCAACCCTACTGAGTAGGGGCAGTCAAACAGTCAATCGTACAATGCCAATCTAAACTAGGAGGAGGGACCGGGACGATCCGATGAGCCTGGCTGCCAGGATCGAAATAGCGACATCATCTCATGATATCGAGCGTCACTAGTCTCCCTATCGGCTCTGAGGGCACTCATGTACTCAGTGTAATACGCCTGATTTGCCTCCATTTCTTCAGCATGATTTGCCTCCACTTCCTCCCGGAGGCTCTGGACCTGTGTCTCAAGTCGCGTCACTCTCTCATAGAGTGTCGGTGGTGGGGGTTCGTCTATGTGCTCTCGAACCTCAGCTGCCAGATCGGCTACATCGACCTCAACGTCCTCATCAGAGTCGATCTGGGGTCCGGCTCTCTGACGCCTCCACGACAAAACCCCGGTACCCGATACCTCTACACCAGCTAGGGAAAAGTTCCTAAAACCTATCTCATGGAAGTCAGTCATCGCGGCCATCTCTCCTTCGGTGATGTTACGACCGTGATGATGAAGAATGGAGGTGATGATGTGGCAATAGGGGGTGCGTACCCGTCCCTGAGTGGTAACACTGGACGCATGTAGAATCGTGTGGAACATGTGGAGTCCAATGTCGATATCAAGATGATGGATCAATGCGTATAGGAGGAAGGTGTGAAATGGTCGTATGGTAGCGACGTCTCTAGTGGATAAAGGTAGAATGCAGCGGACTAGAACTCTATATAGAGCGTAGTCCTGAACCTGAAGGTTAACAGACTGAAATCGTCTGGCCAAGGGGTTTCTAGCATGCCTATAGAAGTAGGAGTGTAGAGTATCTAGGGTTATGTGAGAGTAGGGAGCATCAAAAGGAGGATCCCTAGGAGGGTAACAGCAAAAGGTGGACTGTGAGAGTCGTAGTCCAAGAAATCGGTTGAGCAACGAAGGTGTGATTGTCAAGGGTATCCCTTGAACGGTGGTGACGAACATAAGACCATCCTGTCTAATTATGTTGTTATAGAATTCTGCACATAAGGATGTGTTAATTGGATGAGTGCAGAATACAAGGTTGTCTAATTGGTAAAAGTTGATAACATTCATGGCCAAGGGACAAGATTGAGTGAAGAATTGCCTATTTAGGTAACTTGTCTTTAAGGGTTCATATGTTGTTCGAGCAAATCTATTGCAAAGTTCTAAGGTTGGGAACCTAGGATCGGGACTAGGTTCGGTACCAGGGTTTGATTGGTTTGCTCGGCGTTTTCTAAGATAAGAAGTATGCGTTTAAACGAAAGGAATTGTAAAAAATAATTTTAAATGCGTAAGGAAAAAAAATTATACCGAGTAGCCGTTCGGGGAGGCATGGTCGAGGTTGAGGGAGAAAGAGGGTCACTTGGTCGCCTTGGAAGAAAAAGAGTTAGAGAGGAGAAGGGTTTTGGGTGTGGCAAGATGAGGAGATTCGGGTTCCTTATACAGATGTTTTGGCTAGGGCGCCCGGGAGCTCCCGGGTGCCCGGGACAGTGTCTACTGCCTTTGGCAGTGACCTAATGCTAGTCAGGGGCGCCCGTGATGGCCCGGGCGCCCCGGTCAGACTGGGATGGTAGCTTTGCTGCCTTTGACCGGTCCTAGGGGCGCTCGCAAGGGCCGAGGCGCCCTGGTTAGGCTGTCATGGCAGTTTTTCTGCCTTGAGCGAAGTGAAAGTGATGTGGGGGGCGCCCGAGGAGTCACGGGCGCCCGAGCTAGGTGGGAATTGACATTTTGATGTTTTGTTGACCATTTGACCATGGTTAAATTATTTTGACCATGGTATGACTGCTTTGATTATGGTTTGACTGCTTTGACTATGGTTTGACTAGTATTAGGTCAACTCCGATCTAAACTACAGGATTTATTTAAACAACACTACAGGTATTAAATGAATTTTAATTAAGTTAAACTTTACCATCTCACCCATTCTAGAGTTGTCAATCACGTTTGCCTTATGGGTTTTGTGAGACAGGTTTTAGTAGACAGAATTATTTTTGAAAAATTATGATTTATTTTGAAATAGTTAAGTTAATTTTGAAAACAGTTGATTCTGAGTTTATTTTAAAAAAAAACATGTTTGAATCTACAACTAACTGAAAATTTGTGTTAGATTCGAATTTGACAAAGAATAATTTGAATTTGAATTTCAAAAATTGGCTTCCAGGTCTTGGTGAGGCACTAGGCCTTTTTCGCCGTAGCCTTATTGGATCATCAACCCTTTCCTTGACAAAGCCTTTTAATAAAATTTCATTTTCAAAATTATTTTTTTTTTGAAAAATTCTGGTCTAACTAGTTTGGGTCTTGGATCGGTAGCTTCGGCTAGTTTCACCAGTCTAAAGAGACCAAGTAGAGTATACTTGACCTTATTAGAATTGGTTTCCCTAACGTACTATCATCTCACCGCCACCCAATACTATGTTGTTCAAATTTCAGTTAAGTTGGTTCAGTCCTTAAACTAACCAGTCCTAAGTCTAAGCATGGTAAATTGCAGAAATTAAATAAACACGCAATCATGCAATTTGAAAACAAGAATTGAAATTTATCTAACTATAAATATTGTTTTTAATTTGGCTCCCTGATAACCATCATTTTGTTGATTATTTTCGGCTCTAAAATCCATGTTTGATTCACATTTTATATGCTTAAGTTTGCAATTTTATTAGGTTTCATGTATTCCCTTCATTTTGGCTTTTAATTCTAATCTTTGTATATTCGGGATATTTTGGCACTAAATTTGAATATCATTTTGTAGGCTTCAATTGATCATGGACCTAGATCAAATTGGGTCAGACTTGAGTCAGGATTGGATCCAGATTAAAGGGATCAAGCATCGGATTAATAGGAGCCGTCCATTCCAAAGAACGGCTAGATCTGAGCCATCGGTCAACTTCTGGTCGATCCGAGTCCAAGATAGAATCAATCATGACCAGAGATCAAGATCTGAAAATTTCAGCCAAATCAGAAGTGATCTGACCATTGGATCGAGCTCAAGATGTTCTAGACCATCCATTCAAGAAAAGGGAAGATCTGGACCATCCGCCACTGATCTGGTTAATCTGAGTTGGGAACAGGTAGATCAGGACCATTGATTGAGATCTGTGGAGTTTGGTTCAGATCTGAAGAAATTCGACCGTTGGATGAAGCCAAATTGATCTCAGCCGTCCGTTGCTAATTTCTTCTGATGCTGTGAAATCTGGCTAGGTTGGCTGAACCAACTGCTGGCTTGGCTGACTGGGTCGACCCACAGAACTGGGCTGAACTCAAGCTGAGCTGTGGAAGGTGGCTGGACTGAACCAAGCTGGACCGAACCATTGACTGGACTGAACCCAGGCTGGACTGAACCAACAACTGGGCTAAGGCTAAGCTGAACTCGACTGACTGAGCTGAACCAGAGGGCTGAACTCGAGTGCTGGCTCGGTTGGTCGAATCCAAACGCTGAACTGGCTGAGCTGGGCTGAAGCCGAGAGAAACAAAAGGAAGCAGAGATCGCACAGCTAGGGCATCAGACTCCACACGCAGGTTGCTCGCGGCGATTCTTCTCCTCCTCCATCTTCATCGTCGCCGCAACTAGGGTTAGGGGTTCCAACCCTAGTCGGCTGGAGCTTCGATCAACTGAGTCGAGGGGTTCCGGACTCATTCATCCACCTCCACCTCCACTGGCGTCTCCACCACTTCATCGCCGCCGACCGGAGAAGATCTGATCGCAGTTTGAGGGGTTCCCGACTCGAGCTAATCTTCTCCATCCGCTCTCCACTCCACCACAACTAGGGTATCGGGTCCGTGCCCTAGTCGACTCCACCGCAGCTTTCTCTGGAGTTTGAGGGGTTCCCGACTCGATCGAGGCTGTCATTCACTCCACTGCCGCAGTTCCTTATCAGCATTACAGCAATTTCTTCATAGTTCCTTTTACAGCAATTCCTTTATTTTTAGTAGTTCATTCGATTCAGTAGCTTTTCCTTCCCGGCAGATTTCTTTCTAGCATTTCTTCCATTTCCGGCAGCAGTTATCTTCCAGCTTCTTCTTCATCAGCATCTGGCAGAAATTCATTTCACAGAAGCTCTTCACAGTTTCAATTTCATCCGATCTAACAGTTATCGTCCAGCAATTTCTTTCCAGCAGCCGGCAGTAGCTTCATCTTCCAGCGATTTTGGACAACAGCTTCACATCCGATTGCGGTTTTAATTGTTCTTGTGTTAGAATGCTTCTTTCTTACGATGAATGTTGTATTGATGGATCTTCCCCAATTCAAATTGCACGTACTTTTGTTATTTTAATTCATGCATATGATGTGTTCGATCAAATGCTTCTTAGAATAGTTAGTTTCAATTGTGATGTTTCTTAGTTGTTTAAGTTTCGTTCTGAGTTTCTCTTCCTATTGCTTTTAGTTATATGTCTTCATTACATGCAATTAAGTTAGGTTGGGTTAGAATTCTTTAATGCTTTAGGGTTATGTTTTGTGTTCAGTTTTGTTAATGCTTCTTTCATATTGTCCTTTCTTTGCTGCAATCATAATTAGGTTAAATTAGATTTCCTTATCTGTATTGTTTTTCCTTAATTAGGCTACATTTCATACCTGCTCTGTCATTTCTTTTCGTAGTACTAACGTTCAAACCCAAAAGCAATAAAATACGATCCTGAAATTTATCTTGCACCAACTACATTCGTTAGGAGACGACTCGAGTTACTCTATGCTACATTAGTTTAGAGGAATTTGATATCTTAATTGTATTTGAAACCGTAACACGAAAAAAATGGTTATCACTCCCCCTGGACTAAAGCCACGATAATGGTTTGGCAAGATGTGAATCTTGTCCTTGGGGATCCAATACTGATTTGATCCAGTTTATTTGTTCAGGCACAGTTTGGGTACCCATGCCTAAACTTTAGGTCTGGACTGGTTCAGTACAGCATAATATGTTCTTTGTCTAGATATAGTTCTATAGCCTAATCCAGATCGATTTAGAACCGACTTCTGTTTTCCAAGAATCATGTCAAGACCCTTGGAACCAGAAGTGAACCGTTCTAAGGCTGCTCTTAGGTCCTTGACTTGAGTTTTCAAGGAGGAGTTCTCTTTCTCAAGTTTTTCAACTTGAGTAGAGGTTCCTTCTTGAACCTTCTCAGTTAAGGATCTAGAGTCAACTCCCTCTTTCAGGAGTTTTACTTCCTGTCGAAGAGATTCGACTCGGAGTTTGGCTTTCGCCAAGTCTCGAGAAAGATACGCAATTAATTCATTTAACTGATTTCTAGAAAACCCACTTACAGTTATTTCTCCATCCTCTGAAAATGTAAGTTTGCCGTCGTCCGGCTCCGATTCTGACTCGGTCTCGATTTCTTCTAAGGTGGTTAGTGTGAGCAGATTCAACTGTGGGACCTCTTCATCTTCTTCGGAGGAGGACTCGTCCCATGTTGCCTGAAGTGCCTTCTTCTTTCTCATCTTCTTTGTTTCCTTCAGATTGGGGCATTTAGTCTTGTAGTGACCCTTCTTCTTGCACTCGTAACAGGTCACGTTTGGTTTGTTCTTTTCATTTGAGGGTTCAGCTGGTTCTTCCTTTCTTCGGCTGGCTTTCCTTCTGTTAGTCTGGTTCTTTAGTTCTTTGTAGTAGTCCTGGGCTAGCTGAACCAGCTTCGGTCGATTTCCCTCGCTGTTTTCTGAGTCTGAGTCTGAATCAAACTCGGGTTCAGGTTGAGGCTTCTTCTTGGTTGTCTTTCCAGCTTTACCTGGAACAAAAGTGATGCCTTTCTCGGCCAGATTGCAGTTAGTCTGCTCATGCAATTCTAATTCAGAAAATAGTTCATCTAACTTAATTTTAGAAAGATCCCTTGAAACTTTGTACATATCTACCATAGATGCCCACAAAGTGTTTCTTGGGAATGCGTTAAGGGCGTACCTTATCAGGTCACGATTTTCTACCTTGTGACCGATGGTGTGTAGACCGTTCATCAGCTCCTGAATTCTGGCGTGGAGCTGAGCTGCAGATTCGCTGTCGTTCATCTTGATGGTGTACAGCTTGTTCAGCAGAAGGTCCCTCTTGCTGATTCGGGTGTTGGAAGTTCCTTCGTGTAATTCAATCAGCTTACCCCAGAGTTTTTTTGCGTTGTTGAATGGACCCACCCGGTTCAGCTCCTCTTTAGTTAGGCCACATTGGAGCGTTTGGGTCGCTTTGGCATCAGCTTCAATTTTCTTTTTGAGTGAAGCGTCCCAATCAGTGTAAGATTGTTGTACTCCGTCAGCATTCTTCGGTATTTCCAGTCCGGACTGGATTATGATCCACATGTCCACCTGAGTTTTCAGGTGGACCTCCATCCTACTTTTTCAGTAGGAGAAGTCCTCTCCACTGAAGAGCGGTGGTCTTGCGGTACTGAAGCCTTCTTGCATGGCCATTAAGTATTCACTGAAAAAGACAGAGAAAAGAAAGAAAAATGTCCCAAGACTTGGTCTTGGATTAGCAGTGCGGGACAAAAAAAAATAATTATCGAGTGGTGTTGCACCGTTCTCGATTAACGATAAAATTTTGAAGAAAAAATTAAAACAATTCGAAGAAAATCCGAAAAATTCTCAAATTGGTGATTGCACCAAATTTGAGCTTCCCCGCTCTGATATCACTTGTTAGATCGAGAAGAACGATAGAGGGGGGGGGGGTGAATATCGTAAAACGTTTTCGGATATAAATTTAAGAGAATAGGCAGCGGAAAATAAAGAAACACAAACGCGAACTCAAGCGATTTTACTTGGTTCGGAGTCGCGATCGGCTCCTACTCCAAGGCCCACGGTCATTGACCGTTTACTACGGGCAATTCTATATGTGCGCAAATGCTTATAGAGAAATTTTATAGTTGTAGTACAGTAAACTGAAAATTAAGCTCTTTCGTTACCGATGCCTGGTGTGGATTGTACTTCGGAGCAAAGGGTCGTCGTCGGCGCTTCAATCTCGAGATGGGAGGTTTCCGGAGCAGAGCGCTTGAGTTGAAGAGCGTAGTAGCATTGGAAGAATGTGTTGAGAAGCCTTGGGGGTCGAGCTCCTTATATAGTGAGCATGGGGGCGCCCGGGACGTTGGGGGCGCCCTCCACGTGTCACTTGATCCGGCAAACTCTAGGTCAACCTTTATCCCTCAAGGATCGGGCTGAGGTTTGACTGAGGGCGCCCGGGATGCAGGGGCGCCCAGGTTGACTCGGTCCGCTGGCTTCTCGTTGAGTTAAACTCTATCCGCTTCGTTGGCTTGAGCCCAGGGCACCCGAGGCATCCAGGGCGCCTGGGAGCATGGGGCGCCCCACCCAGTGAGCTTCCGAAGTGTATTCTTGCTCAACTCTTGTTTGGCTTTTACCTGGGGCGCCCGGGACCTCCCGGGTGCCCAACCCAGCTGCTGCCTCACTCCTTTGAGGCGTTCTAAGCTGTAGAAACTCTTTCCTTCAGTCCTGCATCTAGGGTTAGTACCAAACATGATAAAGCAAGTATGTTAGTGAGTCTTACAGCCGTAGCTGTCTTGGTTCTGACTTTAGGTCTCCAAAATGGAACCCTAGGTCGAACCGATGCCTACTATTCCCTCGACGGGGAACGCGTCTTCACCTACTCCTCTCGGGAGAATTTACCTATTGCCAACCGGCTCCTCCGGTTGGACTTTTGCCCAGCAGTCCTTCGCCAGGTGCCTAGATGTCCTTCGCCAGGTCTTCAGTACCAAGCAGTCCTTCGCCTGGTGCCCAGCAGTCCTTCGCCAGGTCTTTGGTTCCAAGCAGTCCTTCGCCTGGTACCCAGCAATCCTTTGCCAGGTCTTCGGTTCGAAGCAGTCCCTCGCCTGGTGCCTAGCAGTCCTTCGCTAGGTCTTCGACTCCTAGCAGTCCTTCGCTTGGTGCCCAGCAGCCCTTTGCCAGGTCTTAGGGTCCCGATGCCTAGCAGTCCTTCGCTAGGTGCCTAGCAGTCCTTTGCTAGGACTTCAATCTGCACACTCAAGTAGCATGTTAGCTAAACATAACATCTTAACATTTGAACCCTTGCCATTATCAAAACACAGGTTCGAATTGGGTGCTGTCTGCACCAACGCCATGGTCCTTGACCGTTTACTGCGGGCAATTCTATAATGGCGTAAAGATTTACAAAGATTGATACAATAGTAGTGCAATAAAGAAAATTATACTCTTTATTACCGATGCCCGGTGTGGATCGTACTTCGGAGCAGAGGGTCATCGTCGTCGCTAGAATCTCGAGATCGGAGGTATCCGGAGCAGAGCGCTTGAACGAAGAGCGTAGAGGCGTTGGAAAATTGAAGTGTTGAAGCCTTGGGGTCGAGACCCTTTTATAGCACTCCTGGGGGTGCCCTGGACGCTGGGGGCGCCTGACACGTGCCTTCGGATCCGAGAAACCTCATCCGATCCTCGGTCAGCGCTTATCCCTCCAGAATCGGCCTTGGAGCTGACGGGGGTGCCCGGGACACTGGGGGCTCCCCGGTTAACTTGGTCTGCTGGCTTCGCGGCTGATTTCGCTTCGATCGCTGGTTGGCTTGGACCCAGGGCGCCCGAGACATCGAGGGCGCCCGGGACCTTGAGGGCGCCTGCCCCAGTGAGCATCCGAAGTGAATCTTGCTTAGCTGTTCGTTTGGCTTTGACCTTGGGCGCCCGGGACCTCCCGGGCGCCTTGCCCAGCTGCTGCCCCTCTCCTTTGGGGCGTTCTGAGCTGCAGAAACACGTTCCTTTGGTCCCTGCATTCAAGGTTAGTTCCACAACAAACAAGGCAAGAAATGTTAGGTTTTTACAGCCGTAGCTGTCTTGGTTCTGACTTCGGGTCTCCCAAAATGGAACCCTATGTAACGACCCGGCCCGTCTACCGGCCCATTTACCGGCCCATTTACCGGTCCTCACGACCGTCGTTCCATCGACCATTGACCGTGCCGTTACTCATACTAGGTCTTCCCACCCCTGGGTGTGGATTTTTGCCTTCCCAGGATTCGAACCCTAGACCCAGGCTTAAATCTAGTTCTTTATGAACCCTAGACCCAGGTTTAAATCTACTTATCCTGGAGGTCTAGAGTTCGAATCCTGAGGAAGGCAAAAATCCACTGGCCAGGGGTGGAAAGACCTAGTGAGTAACGACACGATTGTTGGTCGTCGACATCGGTTGTTGGTCGACGACATAGTTAGGCCGCCAAATGTTGATTTGGCCGCCAGGTTGTTGGGCCGAGGGGCCAGGTTGTTGGGCCGCCAAATGTTGATTTGGCCGCCAATGGGTTGAGGGGTCGTGTCGTTACAATAAAAAAAAGCTCAATTGGTATCAGGATTCATAAACTCTAGTACTTATCCTGGAGGTCTAGAGTTCGAATCCTGAGGAAGGCAAAACTCCACTGGCCAGGGGTGGAAAGACCTAGTGAGTAACGACACGGTTGTTGGTCGTCGACATCGGTTGTTGGTCGACGACATAGTTAGGCCGCCAAATGTTGATTTGGCTGCCAGGTTGTTTGGCCGAGGGGCCAGGTTGTTGGGCCGCCAAATGTTGATTTGGCCGCCAATGGGTTGAGGGGTCGTGTCGTTACAATAAAAAGGCGCCTTTTTATGTAGCGATCTCGGCCTCTATGGTCCCCGCAGGCAACCCTCTAGGCGCGAGACCCTACGGGTCTTCCCACCCCTGGCCAGTGGATTTTTGCCTTTCCCAGGATTCGAACTCTAGACCTCCAGGCTAAGTACTAAAGTTCCTGAATCCTGGTACCAACTGAGCTGCAGCTCACTTGGTACTAGGATTCAGGAACTATTGTACTTGTCCTGGAGGTCAAGGGTTCGAATCCTGGCGAAGGCAAAAACCCACTGCCAGGGGTGGGAAGACCATAGGGTCGCCGGCCTAGAGGGTTGCCTACGGGGACCATAGAGGCGGGGCCGCTACATAAAAAGGCGCCTTTTTTATGTAGCGATCTCGCCCTCTATGGTCCCCGCAGGCAACCCTCTAGGCGCGAGACCCTACGGGTCTTCCCACCCCTGGCCAGTGGATTTTTGCCTTTCCCAGGATTCGAACTCTAGACCTCCAGGCTAAGTATTAAAGTTCCTGAATCCTGGTACCAACTAGAGCTCGAGTTTATGTGTCGTAATGTTTTTGGGGGTTTCAAATAAGAAATGGGTTTGGTTTCGAATAGACAAGAAAATGCAATAGAAAGAAATGAAAAGGAAGGACAAAATTAACTAAGTGAACTAGACAAGGTAATAGCAATTAAGGACTTAACCAATGGAGACTTAATGAAGCAATACGATTTGATTGAATTTGAGAGAGCAAACCTTACTTCAATGCAACTCAATGCTAAGCTAAAGAATGGAAACAGTAATGAAAACTTTCGGAAGCAACTAACTTGAAACAAATGCTAGCTACCAACTTTAAGAGCAACAATTGCATATAATGATGATAAAGTTCAAAAACAATCCCAATGCGCTACGAACTAATTTCAAGCACCTTAGCACACTAGAAACAGCACATAACTTGATACCAATCGATTCTTAAGCTACCATTGATACAACTTGCAGAATTCCACATCTGTGATACGCAGAAAAGAAAAAGGAACAACTAATGTGCCAACTTGTACTTGAAACTTGCTGAAACAATGACATGAAAATTCAGGAATGCAACTAATAAACTCAACTTGGAAAAGAGTAAGCTACCAGTGAAGTGAAATGCAAGGCTGAAAGAAGAAAAATTCAGAATGGAAGTACAGAACAGTTTAGAATCAAGAAATGCAGGGACATTGCAAGACTGCAGAAAACACTTCAAATGCAGAACAAACACATCAAGACAAACTAAATTCGAGTGAACATTCTATTGCTCGTACAAGGAGTAAAAATCTAGGGTTGACTTGATTCAAACTACAGCAGCTACAGCTGAAAATTTATAGAAATTGGCACTGAACAGTTGCAGAAAGAAAAACTGATTCGTAAGGACACAAAACTGAAAATTGACAGAATTGCTAAATGGAAAATCAAACTAAGATTAAATGTACTTGATCACTTAACTATCTATCTATCTAATTCAAATGCAGTTTTAATAACAAATGAATGCGGAAGTGATACGAAAGCACTAAGTAAACTGATCAAAATACTGAAACTGTAAGTGGCATGCAGAAAACAGGGCTGATACACTGAAAACAGAATTGAAATGCAAGTTGTAAACTAAAAATTCACTGAATTTGAATACAATTGATCACTGAACAAGTTCACTAACTAATCTACTTGCAATAGAGAACCTAATTAAAGCTGGAAAAAATCAGAAACGAAAATGAAATAGCTGATACAAGACAGAACAGGAACTAATTTGCAGAAACTGAAATTACAGCTAGGAAAACAAGAAAAAACAATAAAAACTAAGCCTCGATCCTTCCCATGTTTCAAGACCACCTTGTTCGTCACGCAAGGGCAAGCCAAGAACCCTTCAACTCGCAAATCAATTGGAAATTGGCTTCACTGTCAAATCTGCTCACAGATTTCACTTGGCTGGAAAATCCAATTCGATCTCCTAGATCTCAATGTGAAAGGTTGCGATGATGATTTGGAAATCATCTGAGCTCATCCTAGGACCCCTACAGATGGTTCAGATGGAAGGAAATGGATGCGGTTGTGATCCAAGAGCTCAAATCACAGATCTGCCGAAACCCTCAAATAGCTCTGCATCCGGCGAAATCTGGAGCTAAAATCGCCACTGAAGCTTCTCCCAACGATCCAAATCTTGCTCCAATGGTTGTGATCGAGTTGGTCACGCCTCTGATGAAGAAAATTTGAAGGAAAACGATGAATAAGCGAGAAAACGAGAAGAAAATGCTGAAGCTCGGTGAGGTCGCGACAGTCAGATCTGAACAGAGGAGACGTTTAAGTAGTTAAAACAGTGAACGACCCAGATTGTCCAGCGCTCATCCAACGGTGGATCCTTGTCCGATTTGATTCAAATTTCCCAGATCTTGATCAGAGGTCAGGATCATCCTCGTGGTAGCTCGGATCTGCCATATCTACAACGGATGGTTCAGATCACCTTGATCTTTGAATGGACGGTTAATATCTCTCTGATCGTGATCCAACGGCTGGATGATCTCCGATTGAGCTGAAATCTTCAGATCTTGATCTGATCGCTTGATTAGCCTTAATCCCAGCTCGGATTGCTCAGAAGTTCTCAGATGGTATAGATCTAACCGTTCTTGCATCGGACGGTCCAAATGAGTCGACGCTTGATCACTTGATCTAGTCCACTTTTGACTCAACATTTGACCCAACCTGACTTAGGTCCATGATCCCTCCAAGCCTACAAAAGTAGATCAAAAATTTAGTGACAAAACAACTCAAATATATCAAAATTTGTAATTAAGTCCAAAAAGAGTATAAATCCTAAAACCTAGGGTAAATCCACAATTACACAAGTAAAATATGGGTCAAACACGGATTTAAGCATATGAAATGATCAATAAAATGATACTTATCACGGAGCCGGACGACGGAAAGCTCACAATTTCCGAGGACGGCAAAATAACTGTAAGTGGTAACTCTAAAGTCAAATTAGCAGAGTTTTTTTTTTTTGAAAAGAAGTACACTTTTATTAATGTAGGAAAATCTATATTAGAAGGGGGACCAGACCTGACCTTCTAATATAGAGTAACAAGAGCATCAAAGGATTTACATGTATAATAGTGTTTTAGAATTCAAAAATCTGCTATAAAGCTATGAATGATTTCCCAAAGTCAATCCACATATTAATACCTCAAACATGCTTCTTCCGTTGAGCAGCTTTCACAAGCAACCAACAGAGACTTGCATTTATAGCTTCCGAACATCTTAACTTTCTACAGCATGTGAGCAGCATCTTATCTATACAGTCGTCTTTGATCTTAGAAAAATGCATCCGTAGGCTTATTTGGTAGCTTATCTACAACATCTTATCTTTTTACATCAGCTTGACAAAGAAACTTGGAAACAGTTACCTTCACAGCTTTCAGAAGGACTTGCATTTACATCAAAAATAAAAATTTATTATATAAAGCACCCGATGTTCACTTTGGGCAAGTGACCAGCCAAAAACGGATTTGCTATGTCTTTACCGCAGCCGTAACTACGGACTAGATAGATCTATGGTGGATCTATGCACCCTTGTAGGCTTTTTGGCAAAGCCTCAGCCATTAACGGATTTTGGGAGTCTTTACCGTAGCCGTTTGCTACGGACTAGATGAATCATATTGGGTGGATTCATTCACCTCTATCACAGACTGCAATCTGTCAATTCTATGTTTTCAGATCTGGACAGAAGAAGGAGCAATTATTTTTGGCACAGGGTCTCTGATTTGAACCAGGTGGCACACATTCAATTATCAACAGAACATCATACATTTCCACTCAGCATAAAGCATAAAAGCCAAATCCATTTATCAAGTTGTCCTCAGAGCAGCATAGAATCTATGAAACCATAGCAGATTCAACCTTCTTGATAAATCCGTTTTCCATTTTCAGCAAAAATATCTGTGAATTTGGAGAGCCAAACTGCACAAATTCTGGTCTCTGCTAGACATGAAACTCTGTAGATTTATTTAGCAGTCTCTGTATCTAATTATAGCAATACTACAGTTTTCTGATTTGGATCAGTGGGCACACCTACAAGTATTCTCTGAACCTCAGAACAATTACATTCCGCTTCAGAACAAGAAGATACTAACAAATTCTTTACAGTTCTATGATTAACATCAGGTGGGAAGCATGTCAATTTACTTTAGAACATCAGACCAATAGCAGATACAAATACATCCCCCATTCAAATCATAACAGATACTAAAAAATCCTGTAACTCTGCAAACCCAATCTGCACAAATCCGGATCTCTGTTAGTCATATAGCTCAGCAAATCTTCCTAGAAACATCATCTTCACCTTCTGCTTAGATTTGTTTCCGATCCATTCTAATATAGGGGATACCCATTTTATCAGTTTTACAGATGCCACTTAACTTTTTATCTATTTGTTGCCTTGACAATTCTTTGTCACCAATGGACTTGAAGGCTTGGTTTGCCAAGTAGTCTGCTGCGCTATTAGCTTCTCTATAGATATGTGAAAGCCTCACATCATACATCATGATCATTTTTCTTATCTTGAGGACCATTTTTCTATATTCCCAACCAGTTGAGGAGGATTTTATAATCTTTAGAGCAACCAAGGAATCAGTTTCAAGCCAGATTGGTAAGAAGTTGTGAGCTAGACATAACTCCAATCCCAATAAAATGGCCATTAGTTCAGCTTTCACATTAGTTGACACTCCCAATAGGCCATGCTTAGCTAACAGGAATTGTCCTGTATGATCCCGAATAATCACCCCAAAAGTAGCCTCTCCTGGATTACCTCTTGAACACCCATCAGTATTTAGTTTGAACTCTCCAATGTTCGGCTTCCTCCAATGCACTACTGTAATGATATTTCTCATCATGAATTTAGTAGTCATACCTAAAGCTTTAGCCACCGATAAAAAGCCTTTCCAGTGTTTGCCTTTATGATGCCCGTAGTATCCCCTAAAATCAAGTATTGTATTATTCTACTAATAATCATCTGTGCATCTTGCTTAATAACCCTATGTTTGGCATCATTTCTGGCTGTCCATAAAAACCACATGATGAGATAAGGCATTACTTCCCTGATGTGTCCTCCCTGCGACCACTCTGTGCCTATCATCCATGCCACCAAGGATGTATGTCTGGTCACCCTAAATAATATGGCAAAATATGCCCAAACTTCCTTCGCAATCGGACCATCAAAAAATAAGTGTTCCCAAGTTTCCATGGAGCTACAGCATTGACATTTTGACACTAAAGAGATCCCCCTCTGCTGGATAATGACATCAACAGGTAGTCTTTTCTTTAGGAAGCGCCATGCAAAAATAGATATCCTAGGGCTGAGTAACCCATTCCAGATTACAGCATATATGGGGCCTTCTGTCCATTTCTGTCTAGCAAAATTCCATGCTGATTTAACAGAGAATTTACCATCAAGAGAAAGTCTCCAAATAATACGATCAGACACTTCTGATTGCACTGGAATATCAGCAACTTCAGCAGCCTTAACATTCGGGATTAATTTTTCAATTCTGTCCATTCTCCATTGATGCCCATCTAAAAATTCAGCTACCATAATGCTAGGATGTCCAGCCAGAGGGAAAGACTGAAACAACGGGCCACTGTCAAGCCATGTGTCAAACCAAAAATTTAACTTCCCTTCTCCTAAAATCCAACCAATATTTTGTTCTGCCAGAACACGAATTTTTAGTAATCTACGCCAACAAGTAGATGCATTGCTTTTTAATTTAACAGACATTGGATGAATATTACCGCAATACATCTTTAAAAGAAAGTGTGCCCAAAGAGTATTCATTTCTCTAAATCGATACCATAGTTTAATTCCAAATGCCAAACTGAAATCTGCTAATTTCCTTATGCCTAACCCTCCTTCTGATTTGATCTTACTAACCTCTGACCAAGCCACCCAGTGAGTTTTCATTTTGTTGTCCATTGAGCCCCAAAAGAATCCCGCAAATATCATCTCCAATTTATGTAAAATAGATGTAG
This sequence comes from Boesenbergia rotunda, assembly GCA_024364735.1. Classification (NCBI taxonomy): domain Eukaryota; kingdom Viridiplantae; phylum Streptophyta; class Magnoliopsida; order Zingiberales; family Zingiberaceae; genus Boesenbergia; species Boesenbergia rotunda. The sequence continues at coordinate 265,528 of JAGFNQ010003119.1, forward strand.
GAGGAAGAAGCACTTGTAGTAAATATAGAGGCATTGAAAAAAGAACACTTTGGATTAATAAAAGTCGACCCCCATGAGATAATTGTGATAAGTTCCAGCCTAGCAGTTTTTTCCTCACCTTTTCTATTAAGGGTTGAAAGTATATTGACTTCCGCTTACCTGTAAATATCGGAAGTCCCTAAATAAGTGATAGGCCATGTTCCTTCCAAGTAACCTGTGGCAGCAAGGATGAGGCTTCTGCGGCTAGTTGGTATTCTTTTTGAAAGGTAAATGAGACTTTTCCCTGCATTGATTAACTGTCCTGATTGAGCTTCATATTCCTCTAAATAGGATTTAACTATTTTTACACAGTCATGGAACCGTTTAAGAACAGCATGACATCATCCGCATAAGTGAGATGTGATATTTTCATGTCACAACCTGTAACATAGCCCAATCTAGGCTTTTCTGAGAATAACTTTTCCAAACCTCTGGACAAGAATTCTGATGCAATGATAAAGAGGAAAGGGGAGATGGGATCCCCTTGTCTTAGTCCTCTTTTCGATTGAAAGAACCCTGCAAGATTCCCATTAACTCGGATTGAAAACCAGCACATAGAAATACATCTCTTGATCATAGATATAAAGGAGTTCGAAAAACCAAAGGCTAACATGATCCTGAAAAGTAGACTCCATTGTATCCTATCAAATGCCTTGGCCATATCTAGCTTCATAATAATGTTTCCCCCTCTGCTATGATAATTCAGTTTATGAGTTAATTCTTGAGCTAAAAGTATGTTATCAGAAATCAGTCTACCTTCTACAAATCCACTCTGGGCAGGGGAAATGATCTTGTGTAGAAGTTTCTTTAGCCTGTTTGCTAACAATTTAGAAATTATCTTGTATGAAACATTGCATAGACTAATAGGCCTAAAGTCTTGCCACTTCTGTGCATTCTCCTTCTTAGGTATCAAAACTATAGTTGTTGAAGCCATTCCTTTCGGTAAAAGACTACCTTGGAAGAAATCCATTACTGCTTGGTATACTTCATCTTGAATAATTTCCCAACAGTTAATATAAAATGCTACAGAAAACCCATCTGGCCCAGCTGCACTACTTTGATCCATTTCCCATATCACTTGTTTGATCTCTTCCTTAGGGGGTAAAGAAGATAAGATAGTGTTTTCCTCAGCAGTAATAAGTTCGGGTATATGATTTAGATCAGCCGCCAAACAATTGTAATCTTCCCCTGTTAGCAATTTTTCAAAGTATTTGACCCCTGAGTCTCTAATCTGGTCTGGCTTTTCTAAGCATTCTCCTTCATCCCATATCCGCAAAATTTTGTTAGTAATTTGTCTTGTTTTAACTATATTATGGAAGAACTTTGTATTTCTATCCCCCTCACTCATCCATTTCACTGCTGCTCTTTGTTTCCAGAAATCCTCTTCCATTTGAAGGGTCTTAAATAATTGAGCCTGACTTTTATTTCTATTGATACGGTTTTCTACCGTAGGATCTGAATCAAATATTTTTTCTGCATCAGCAAATAACTGTTCGGCTTTTTGGATGTTATCATGTAGATTTCCAAATATTTCCTTGTTCCACCACTTTAAATGTTCCTTCAGCCTTTTTAGTTTGATTTGAAGTTTGCGAAGACCAAAGCCTGGGCAAGGCAAGTTCCAGTTTAATCTTACTGTTTGCAAGAATCCATGATGTCTTAGCCACATGTTTTGGAATCGAAAAGAGGCTATTGGCTTATCAAACTTTGGAAAAGTTATCAACAAGGGGCAATGATCTGAAGATGCCCGACTCAAGTGTTCAACTCTGACTGAGAATTCTTTACCTTGCCAAGATGGAGATATCAAGATTCTATCAAGACGTTTCCATATTTTGTTATTGGTCCAAGTAAAACAATCACCCACATATCCTGCATCAATAAGCCCGATAACCATTAGCAAATTATTAAAATCTTCAGTTGCACTTAATCTCATAATAGCTCCTGAAGACTGCTCAGATTCATTAGCAATGACATTGAAATCTCCTCCAACCATCCAGGCTACCTCATAACTTGGCTTGATATTTTCTAACTTTTCCCATAATACATATCTTTCAACCCTTGAACATTTGGCATACACTACTGTAAGTATCATTTCAACAGGAAGAAGGGCTGATTTTAAACTCAAGTGAAGTAATTGCTCATGATCAATCAACACTTTACATTCTATATTATTATCAAACATAAACCAGATTTTCCCATTGCAATTAGAAATAGCCGAAGGTATGCCTATTTTCTTTGTGATAGCATTAATATCCAACTGTATCATTGGCTCCAAAATTCCTAGGAAATTTAAATGAAAGTGATTTTTCAAATAATGTAATCTTCGGATAGAAGCAGGGTTACCAATCCCTCTTATATTCCATATCAGTCCTGACATTATAACAATGAAGAAAATGAAACCTTTCTTGCTTGGGCTTTACTCCTAGTGATCCTTTGTGATACACCAGTAGGATTTTTGTTGATATCTTTTATAATCATTGATAAAGATGAAGATCTTTGTAAGCATCTCTCTTCCTCATCATCCGTTCCTATATCCTCCAAAAAAGATTTTGAGGCATCCATCTTCTCCGGTTCATTTTGCATGTCTGACTGTAAATAACTATCCTGCTGTTCTGAGTCAGTCTGCTTTGAATTCATTTCTATTTCATTTGCATTTGGATTCAAGACTGTAACAATCCTCTTCTGATCTGCATCTGATTCCTTGTTAGCTATCTGGCTGACATCAGTTTTGCTCCTTATTGTGGTTGATGCATTTAGGACATTCTGTCGTATCACCTGATCTTCTTTCCTGCATTTGACTGTATATGTATCTCTTTGTACCTCCTTTTCTTTATCATTTGTTGCCATTATATTTTCCTGTTCTTCCCTTAAACTAATATTTACCTGTTCTTCTCTTCTATTAGCAGTTAATAATCCCTGCCTAATACCACCATTCTGTTCTAGATAGGTATCTTTATTCTGTCTGTCTTCTTTTATCTGATTCATGCCTTCCTCTTCAACATTCATTTCCTCTGTTCCCTCAGCAGTGGACTTCTTTAAATTTTCTTGTAACTCTTCCTCCTGGTCCTCCAAAATTTGAAAACGATTACTGAGATTTTCATATAATCTGTATCCATGGAATTGCTGTTCATCTGTATCTTGTTTTTTCACCCAAGCTTGTTTTTTGATTTTCTGAGCTACTCCCAGTTGTGGATGGTCTGAACTCTCCTCATTGATATTGCCTGTCTCCTTCTCATATTTTTGATTCAGCTTATTGCGCAGATCTTCTCCTGGAGCAGAGGCCGAACCTCTATTTCTTTTCCAATCCGGCTTTGGTTGATTCCCATTGATATAGCATTCATTCACTGAATGACCCAGGTGAAGACAAAACTCACAATATTTAGGGAGCTTCTCAAACACTACCTTCTGTAATCTTTTCTCTTGACCAATTCCGATCCAAAACTCTTCAACTCTCGGCTTTAACAAATCTATTTCAACACATATCCGTGCCATGTATAGTCTTGATCCCTCTGCCGTGGCCTCATCAATTTTTATTGGTTTTCCCACAATCTTAGCAGCTGAGAATAAGCAGTTCTTGTTAAACATGTGAATTGGGAAGTCTGGAAGTTGAATCCACACTGGTGCTATTGGCGATTCTGCTTCATAAGAGAAGTGGGGAGACCATTTGAAGATGCGCAAAGGAACACCCCCATATACCATATCCCTCTAGACCAAATTCGGGCCATGTCTTCATTGGATGTCAGATGCAAGAAAAGGTGCCCCGATCGCAAAAAATGAACATTGTAAAAGCTAGATAGCCCTAGGTTTTTGAAACATGCGTGGTAGTTGAAAAACTAGGGCACTTTCCAAAAAATTTTCCCACCAATGCAAATCGATATGGATCAGCCATAGTAATTACCTCTTCCTCCGTATAGAAAATACCTGGCTTGCTGTTATACATCGTCGCCACCTTGAAGTCATCTCCAACATCATCGAAAGCTTTTTTTGAGGCTCTCGGCGAAGTTGGCCTTAGCACATCCGCGTACGATCTTTCTATTTCAGACCCATTTGAGACTTGCTGTTCCACAGGGATTTTTCCAGGTAAAGTGGGAAAGGGAGGAAAGTGGGAGGGATCCGGCGCCGGCGTCTTGATAGCGCCGGCGACCATCCCCTTTGAAGATAAGGCGCGCAAGCGCCTGTGCGCTGATCGTCTTTGAATCGCCCAAAAATCGCCCAAAAATCTCACCCTCAAAGATGGCGATTGGGTAACTTCGACGCATCATCAAATTAGCAGAGTTAATTGCTTATCTATCTAGTAACTTGGCGAAAGCCAAAATTTGAGTCGAGTCCCTCCGACAGGAAGTAAAACTCCTGAAAGAGAGAGCTGACTCTAGATCTTTGACTGAGAAGGTTCAAGAAGGAACCTCTGCTCGAGTTGAAAAGCTTGAGAAAGAGAACTCCTCCTTGAAAACTCAAGTCAAGGACCTTAGAGCAGCTTTAGAATGATTCACATCGGGTTCCAAGGGTCTTGACATGATCCTTGGAAAACATAAGTCCGTTCTAAATCGATCCAGGTTAGGGTATCGAACCAAGGCTAGACAAAGGTCATACTATGCTGTACTGAATCAATCAGACCCAAAGTTCAGGCATGGATACCCAAACTTTGCTGAACAACCAAGCTGGACCAAACTAGAATTGGATCCCTAATAATTATCATTTTGTTGATTATTTTAGGCTCTAAAATCCATGTTTGATCCACATTTTATATGCTTAAGTTTGCATTTATATTAGGTTTTATGTATTTCCTCTATTTTGACTTTTAATACAAATCTTTGTATATTTGAGATATTTTAGCACTAAAATGTGAATCTCATTTTGTAGGTTTCAAATGATCATGGACCTAGATCAAATTGGGTCGATCTTGAGTCAGCATTGGATCCGGATCAAAGGGATCAAGGATCGGGTTAATATGAGCCGTCCATTCAAAGAACGGCTAGATCTGAGCCGTCCATTAACTTCCGATCAATCCAAGTTCAGGATAGGGCTAATCATGACCTTAGATCAAGATCTGAAAGTTTGAACTCAATCGGAGCACATCTGACCATCGGATCAAGCTTAAAGGAATCTCAACCATCCAAGCAAGAGAAGGGATGATCTGGACCATCCGCCACAGATCTGGTTGATCCGAGCTAAGGATAGGTAGATCAGGACCCTTGATCAAGATCTGGGGAGTTTAGTTCAGATCTGAAGAGATCCAACTATTAGATGGAGCAAAAACGATCTCAGCCGTTCAATTTCAAAAGGAATTAGTTTAATTGTGAATTCCCTCCGCTGAGTCTTCGTCGTCGCGTCGCGTCGCGTAGCTACAGATCGCCATTTTTCCAGTTCTTTGTTCTTCGTCAGTTTAGCATCGATTTCTTATCTGTTTCTTTTCCAATCGTGCGACCAACATCAACATCCAGTTCTTGACATGATCTCAGATCGTAGAGGTAACTTTCTTGTTCAATTCGCTCATCTGAATCGTGCAGCTGAAGGAGTCCAGGAGGAGGGTTTCGCCAGGAGTCCATTCCACTGATCGCTGACGTTTGATCGATGATCTCCATCGACCGAAGCTGAAGGATCGTTCAGAGGGGTTCTCCGAACTATCCCGATGGTTTTTGAGCTCGATCGCAGATTAGCGCATCAAGAAGAAGATGTTTGGTGGACAGTTTGCAGCTTCTGATCCGTGTGGTGACCGGACAGGGGGTTCTCTGATCGATCCCGTGACCAATCAGAGGAAGACCTGATCGGTCGGTTGACCGATCAGGAAGAGCAGAACAGAATAGTCGCAGCAAACTGTGCAAGGGAGTTTTCTTCAATGGTTTTCGAGCTAGGGGTTCATAGCTTGACCTTTGTGTGACGGCAGAGGGAAGTTTTGTGATGAACTTGATTTGATGTCTTAATTTAGGATAATTTTGTTTCAAGCATTTACTATCTTTAAGTTGTTCTAATTGTTCCATTACATTTCAAGCCATGTTCTTAAGCCAATATTTGTTCCAGTTTCTTTTAATCTGCAATTTCTTTCATACAATTAGTTTTCTGCAATTTATTACCTGCAATTAGCTCTTTAAGTTCAATTCTATAGTTTGGCTTTAATTGTTTAGTTGCTACACTAGGTTAAGTCTAGTTCTTGCAATTTCCTTATTCATTCCATGCTTTAGTTGAGTTCATTCCAGTTTATTTCATATTGTCATTTCCTCTTATTGCCAAAAACCCCATTTTATCTAGAAAACCCAAATATAAAACGACAAATAAACCTGCAAGCTCGAGTTAAATATTCATTCAACTAGTCCTTAGAAAAATACGACCTGAGGCCCCTCTACTACATTTCTATCTTGTTAGCCAAAGGGTTTTTAGCTTTATAAATATCTAAATTTGAGGCCCACATTGATGACAGCTATTTTGGGTCCATCAATCTCCAAGGACAAGATTCATATCTTGCCTAATCACTACCATGACTTTAGTCCAGGGGGAGCCAACTTAAAAACCATTTTTATAGTTAAATAAATTCTTTTTCTTATTGTAAAATTGCATGCTTGCTTGTTTATTTACTTTATGCAATTTACCATGCTTAGACCTAGGACTGGTTAGATTAAGGACTAAAACGATTAACTGAAATTTGAACAACCTAGTATTGAGTGGAGGTGAGATGATAGTACGTTAGGGAAGCCATTTTGGCGGAACTAGCCGAAGCTACCGATCCAAGACCTAAACTAGTTAGACCAAAATCTTTCAAGGAGTATCTTGAAAATGGATTTTCAATAAAAGGCTTTGTCAAGGAAAGGATTGATGATCCAATAAGGCTACGGCCAAAGAAGGCCTAGTGCCTCGCCAAGACCTAGAAGCCGATTATTGAAAACCAAATTCATTTTACTATTGTCAGATTTGAATGTAACACAGATTTCAATTAATCCTAGATTCAACCTTTTTTTTCAAATTTAAAGCATAATAAATTGTTTTTAAAATTAATTTAATGTTTCAAAATTAATCATGGTTTTTCAAAATAAATTTCTTACTTCTATTAAAACCTGTCTCACAAAATCCATAAGGTTAATGTGATTAATAACTCTAGATTGGGTGAGACAGACTAGGTTGTGAAAATCAATTAAGGCTATCCTTAATTCTAATTAGATCCAAATCAACAAACTCTTTATGTGTAGGAACATAAAAATTTGAACCAATGGATGTTGGATAGCGGGTGCTCCAGACACATGACTGGGGACAAATTAAAATTCACCAAACTCAAGTTCAAGAACCTAGGCTCAGTAGCATTTGGCAACAATGCTACACTCAAAGTCATTGGGTCAGGTAACATTGAACTCAAATCTAATTTTGTAATTAATAAGGTACTCTTGGTTGAGAACTTTAAGTTTAATTTGCTTAGTATAAGTCAATTATGTGATACTGGCTATGTAGTTACCTTTACCAACTCTGACTGCCTGATTAGAAATTTGCAAGACTCAGATGTCATGCTTAAGGGCACTAGGAGAAATAACATTTACACTATAAACCTGCCCATAGAACCTAAATGTCTTTTAACTCAGTTAGAAGAATCAAACCTCTGGCATAGGAGATTAGGTCACACGAATCTAAGATTAATTTCAAAAATCACCCAACTTGGTTTAATTAAAGGAATACCAAAAATTAAGAATCATGAAAACATAATATGTGAATCATGCAACCAAGGTAAACAAACCAGGTCTAATCACAAACAAATTCAATCAGACCTACCTCAAACCACACTTGAGCTCCTGCACCTTGACCTATTTGATTCACATGGAGCCAAGTCACTAAGTGGAAACCGGTACTGCTTAGTTATTATTAATGATTACTCTAGGTTTACTTGGGTTAGGTTCCTAAAGACTAAAGATGAAACCCTAAATCTGTTTATTAATTTTTGTAAGATAATTGAAAATCAAAATGATACCAACATCAAAAGACTTAGGAGTGATCACGGGGGAGAGTTTGAAAATCAAAGGTTCGAGGAGTTTTGTAGAATAAACGGATATATTCATGAATTCTCATGTCCTAGAACCCCCCAACAAAATGGAATAGTCGAACGAAAAAATAGAACCCTACAGGAAGCCGCTAGGACTATGCTCAATGAATTCAACCTAGCTAACCAATTTTGGGCAGAAGCAATTAGTACAGCTTGCTATATCCAAAATAGGGTCCAAATTAACAAACGACATAATAAAACTCCCTATTAATTATACTACCATAGACTTCCAAACTTACATTACCTAAGGGTCTTTGGGTGCAAAGTCCATATCATAAACACCAAGGACTACCTAGGTAAATTCCAGTCTAAGTCAACCCCAGGGGTCTTCTTAGGATATTCAACTCCAGTAGGGCCTATAGGGTTTTCAATAAACAAACTAACAAAATTGAAGAAACAACAAATCTAATATTTGATGAGGAAATTAATTCAAAATCTAATAATCCAGATTTAAATCCATCAAGTATTGATCATGAAGATAATGAACAAACTATTGAACCACTGGTCGAACCTCTAAATGAACTAACTATTGAACCAACTACTGTGTCAATTGAACCGATAATTGAACCAACCCAAGTAGTTGAACCAAATACTAAACTGAACTATCCAGCCGGACCTGAGGCTGAACCAAGCAATAGAAGAACTAAGAAACCCAGACTAAGTCATCCAACTGACCAAATTGTGGGTGATCCAGCCTTAGGAGTCAGAACTAGGTCTTCCTATAGAAACCTTAGTCAGATTGCACTGATTTCCAAAATCGAACCTAAGACTATAGAGGAAGCCTTACCTGATCCTGATTAGATCATAGCAATGCAAGAGGAGTTAGCCCAATTTGAAAGGAACCAAGTCTGGGAACTAGTACCTAAACCTGAGGGCAAATCCGTTATAGACACTAAGTGGGTATTTAGGAATAAGCTAAATGACCAAGGGGAAATAGTTAGAAATAAAGCCCGCTTAGTAGCTAAAGGGTTCAGTCAAGTCGAAGGGTTAGACTATGACGAAACCTATGCCCCAGTAGCCAGACTTGAGTCTATTAGAATGTTGCTAGCCTTTGCAGCCCATAAAGGATTTAAACTCTACCAAATGGATGTAAAGTCAGCTTTTCTAAATGGATTTATTAGAGAAGAAGTCTATGTAAGACAACCCCCCAGTTTTGAGGACTTAGAAAAGCCTGACCATGTTTACATACTCAATAAGGCACTGTATGGACTAAAACAAGCACCTAGGGCATGGTATGAACGTTTATCAACCTACCTCATTTCTAAGGAATTTAACCAAGGATAAATTGACTCAACTCTCTTTGTTAAGACCTTAGAAAAAGATATCTTTATTGCCCAAATCTATGTTGACGATATAATTTTTGGATCCACCAACTCAAATTTCTTAAAAGAATATGTAAAAATTATGAAAAACGAATTCGAAATGAGCTTAGTTGGTGAGCTCAACTTCTTTTTAGGTTTACAAATAAAGCAAACTAGGGATGAAAATTATGTCCATCAATCCAAATATGCTAAGGAGTTAATAAAGAAATTTAAAATGGATAACTCCAAAAGCATAAGTACCCCTATGGCCACAAATGTAAAAATAGATAGTGACCCTGATGGTAAACCTGTAGACCTTAAACTATATAGAAGTATGATTGGTAGTCTACATTACCTTACAGCCTATTAGTGATATGAGAAAAGTGTCCTAAGGCAATCGCCTTATGATTGTAATCATTTATTTTAATAAATGAATATTCACTATTTGAGTATACATGTTTATGTATTTAATTGAGATCTTAAACTCATTTACTGAATGTCCGCAATACAATTCACAGCATGAAAGAATTTGTGATGAATTCACAACTAGTGATTATCTCTACATGTGCAATTGTGAAGTATTGAAATTATCCCTAGTCGATGAATTGATAAAAACGGACACTATCAATTCTGTTGAGACTAGCATGGGTTATTCTCTAATCAGCTGATTCTCCCTGGCTGGTGACATTGGGATGTCCGGAGATAAACATGAATGCTAGTTAAGGGAACTAGTTCATTGGAGTGACTGGCTATAAAACTTCATATGGTAGTCTATATATAGATATGTCAATGAAGTTCTTACTGCAGCTGTAGTGTGATGTTCCTTTGACTTGAGGTGTTTAAGTCATCTTGGTCATGGAGACTTATACTTTGACATCTTAAGCAAGCATCTCCAAGGAGGTGTGGACCAAGGATGATTGGGTATAAGCCGAAGTGCCCGAAGATGTTTGAACAACCTACAAAGGATTCACCACTCCTTGCGAGGAGATGTATACCCAAGGCCTATCGTCAGATTGTTACTCGAAGCCTCTGGCCAGAGCATGACATGTTTAGAGTATGAATCTCTTAAATACATGAGAGTAATTAGAATCCATAAGACGAGAAAATATTACTTGGGCTAGGTGTGACGTAGTCAGCCTAGTGGGGACTGACACACATAGACCATGTCCTGAACCAAGTGGGTATAAGATGGTGAAGGGAATGGGGCACGATTCATTATAGCTGCTGAAGGGTTTCAGAATTGTTTCTGAGGTCAACCGTTGATCTTTCGATTAATTGGGGATCATGATGTACTACTAGGTGCCACTCATGATCGTTCTATAATTGGTTAATTATAGACGACCAACATAAATCGAAAGCCTATTTAGTAACATGCACTACGAGTAATCCGAGGGATTTAAAACGAGTTGAAAATTGAATTTTCCTATCAAGAGAGATTAGGTTTGGTTGAGCCAAACGATAAGTCGAATCTGAATTTTTCAGAGACGCATCGGAAGCGTAAAATGGCTAAGTCTTTTGAAGACTTAATAGATGAATTAAATGAGTTTAATTCATTGGGGCGTGGCCTGGATAGGTCGGCCAAAGAGGGTCCCCACCCTCTTTACTTGGCCGACCACAACAAAGGGAGGGAACCAAATTGTTTGGTTCAATTTATAAAATAAATCAAGTGTGGTTTGTTTTATAAAATTATGGATGATATAAATTTTTATATAAACCAAGGTTTGGTTTATTTTTTATGGAAATTAAAATGAACCATGGATTGGTTTATTTTATTTTATAAAATCAATCATGGATTGATTTACCATGATAAAGAAATTTATATAAAGAAATTTATATAAAATTTATTTTTCATGGAAATTAAAATGAACCATGGATTGGTTTATTTTATTTTATAAACTCAATCATGGATTGATTTACCATGATAAAGAAATTTATATAAAGAAATTTATTTTTCATGGAAATTAAAATGAACCATGGATTGGTTTATTTTATTTTATAAAATCAATCATGGATTGATTTACCATGATAAAGAAATTTATATAAAGAAATTTATATGATAAATTTCTTATGAAAATTTATTCCATAAAAAAAAAGAGACTTGGTTGATTTTTTATCATGAATTAAAATATGATTTTAACCATGATATAAAATCAAGACTTGGCATGATGGAATAAGTCAGAGAAAATTTATATGATAAATTTCTTATGAAAATTTATTCCATAAGAAAAAGAGACTTGGCGGTTGAGAGGCCACTATATAAAGGACCCAAGGCAAGGCTTGGAATTCATTCGAAATAATCCAAGTATTATTGCTTGGGCTCTCTCCCTCTCCTCCCTTCTTCCTCTTGACCGGCCACAACCCTCTCCCCCTTTCTTCTTGCTGTGAGCACAAGGAGAAGCACCGAGGCGACGAAGTTCTTCCGTTGGGACGATCTTCCTCTCCGGCCATCATCACCTTGGGATTGGGCGCAAGTCATCTTCCTCCTTCTCGCCGGAATTGTGATTCCGGCCAATCTTGGTGGTGAGTTTTTCCGATGTGATTACTTCTCTCTTGGTTTTTGTCGCGTTCTCGGAGAATCTAGTAGTTCTCGAGAACACGAAACTCGTGGCTTTGCGAAGTCATCCCGAAGATACTCGGCGTGGACGCGAATAGAGGCGGAGCTTCCGAGGGACGCTTACGGTTGGATCTCATCCCTTTCTTTGAGTTACACGAGGTAACAAGTAAATTAGTTTTCATTTCTGCAAAATTTTAAATATATGATCATGTCTACACAATATAAGGTTGCATGCTTAGATGTGTGGTTAAATAATTTGAGAAATTATTTATGCTAAACCATCCGCTGCACGTAATTAATTTTAAAATTACGAACCAGCATCCATGTCAACATGCACCCGGTCCCAATAGTGGTATCAGAGTCGGTTAGTGTTCGACATAATCATATAATTGTTTTGTGGAAAACTTTGTCATGATCTCAATTTTGGTATATTTTTCAATTATGGAAACTTTCCAATTATGGTAAATTTTAGATTTAGGAATTTCAAAGTTTGGAAATACTCATGAAATTTCGCAAACTTTTGAAATATCCCTGTTTCTGAAATTTTATGATAATAGTGAAGACTTTCCATTTTGGAAACTTTCCAATTTTAGAAATTTCATATTTTGGAAATTTTCCAATTTTGGAAATACGTAAGTTTTCTTTGTACCAGAAACTTACAATTATTCTGAAAATTTTTTATTTTTGGAAACTTTCCATTTATGGAAAGCTCGCAATTTTGAGCACTTTCTTTTAAGAAAGTCTAGACAAATTATGGGAATATTAATTGGCATTTAAATTCATAATTGGAAATTAAATTATTTACAAAATTCTTTATTTTGGATTGAGCCTCGGGGAGCCGTCCAATTTAAAGTTAGTTGTTATAATTAAATTTCCTAAATTAAATTTAAATTGTCAAATGTTTAATTTGGATTGAGCCTCGAGGAGCCGTCCAAATTATATTATCAATAAATTTTTATTTTGGATTGAGCCTCGGGGAGCCGTCCAAATTAAGTTATTTATTGATATTAATTTTTCATAAATAAAATATGTGATCAAATCTTGAAAATTTTTGAGGTGATTCTCAAAAGATAATTTCCTTATTTGATTTATGAGGTGATGCTCTTACATATTATTGTCTCCAAAATTAATTAGGAAAATTGTTTCCTATAGAGTATATTTCCTTAAATAAGATTTTCATAAAAATAATATGTGGTTGAATTAAGGGAATCTGTCTCTTAATTTAATAAGATTTGATTTAGAGAAATCAAAGTCTTAAACATATTATTTCCGAAATTGATTATGACAATTTAGGAAATTGTTTTCCAAAACAATTCCTTGAATAAAGTGTGAAATTAAAATTAGGAAATCCGGTTCCTAATTCAATTAATGAGACTTGATAAATTAAGTCACATATATACTTTATTAAGGAAATCGTTAGAACATGACATAATTATATGTCATGAATGTGCTTAAAAGAAAAGGATAAGATCCAAAACCCTTTACAAAATATTAAGGCCAACACCTTCCATTAATATGGTTAGAACCGGAGTTTTGTTTCTCGTTTGGGTTGATGGACACATCCATGCCCGGCTTGAACCTCGACATGTTCAAACCATGGAATTAGTTTATGATTAATATAGTTGGAGTCAGAGGTCAATCCTTAGTTTTGGTTGTTGGACACATCCAAGCCTGACTAAACGGTTGAATGAGCTCCAACCATATTAAAACTATTTCTTGATTAGTGGGTCAGCCTTAAGCTTGGAGCATCGATTTGTTGTGCCACAGCCAAGGTCGATGTAAAGAGAGGTGCAGTTGGGTGCTGTGTATATTGTTGCATACTTGTTAATGAGTTAACAACCCAATGATTTATGCAAACATTCAATTAGTTGATAGCATAATGTGATAGTTACATATATGTAATATGTAATCGGTATAATTACCTACCTTCATAGCTAAGAATAACTTGATGGCCCCAGCCATGGTTGTTCTTATCTATGGATGGATATCAACCTATTTGGAGATGTTCCTACGATCTCCCGAATTGATAAAAAGGGTTATTCAATTCGAAAAATAAATAGGATTTAATGAATGTATATTGATGCATTCTTTATCATTTTCATCACATAACCTCAATTTATATTTCTAGGATAATCACCTGATCATGTCTTCTCTGAATTTGCGTTCCATTTTGGACACCAATAAGTTAACCAAGGACAAAAGGATTGAAAAAGCACCAAAAGGCACTTGCCATCATTGTGGCAAGGAGGGCCACTGGCGAAGAAACTGCAAGGTTTATCTTGAGTTCTTGAAGAAGAAGGCATCCGATGCCCCATCATCTTCAGGCATCTTCGTTATTGAATGTCACTCTATTTCCTCGTATACCTGGGTACTTGATACTGGGTGTAGCTCACATATATGTAATGACATACATGGGCTAAGGAATAGAAGAAGACTCGTCAAGGGAGAAATGAATTTGCGAGTTGGAAATGGAGCAAAGATTGCTGCAATTGCCATCGGAACATATTTGCTAAAGCTCCCTACTAGACTTGTCTTAGAATTGGATAATTGTTATTTTGTTCCTTCGTTAATAAAGAACATTGTATCTATTTCATGCTTGAATGAAAAGGGTTACCATTTAACTTTTAGTAACAATTGTTGTTACATAACTTTAAATGGTGTTCTTTATGGGACCAGAACTTTATGCAATGGTATCTACACGTTAGATTTATCCGGTGACATTTTCAATATCGAAGTTAGCAACAAACGTACTCGAATAGATAATCAAATAGACTCCTATATGTAGCATTGTCGTCTTGGCCATATAAGCAAGAAACGCATGACCAAATTACACCAATATGGAAATCTGGAATCATTTGAACCCGGTTCATTTGATACATGTGAATCATGCCTAAAAGGCAAGATGGCCAAATTACCCTTTTCTGGAAAAGGTAAACCAGTGGGAGAATTGCTTGGTCTAATACATACTGATGTATGTGGACCAATGTCAACTCTTGCACAAGGAGGCTATAGCTACTTCATTACCTTTATCGATGATCACTCACGATTCGGGTATGTGTTCTTAATGAAACACAAATCTGAAGCTTTTGAGAAATTCAAAGAGTTCAGAAGTGAAGTAGAGAAACAGCTTGGCAAAAGTATTAAGATACTTCGATCCGATCGGGGTGGTGAATACTTAAGTCAAGAGTTTCAAGATTATCTTAGGGACAATGGGATATTGTCTCAATGGACTCCGCCATATACACCACAGCATAATGGTGTATCTGAGAGGCGTAACCGAACCTTGATGGACATGGTTAGATCTATGATGAATCATGCAACTCTTCCAAAATCCTTTTGGGGCTATGCGCTTAAGACAGTTATTTACTTGCTAAACAGAGTCCCGACCAAGGTAGTCTCTACTATAGGATCGGGTCGACCGGCTAGAGGGGGGTGAATAGTCGGTTTATGAAAAATAAGCACTAACACTCGTCTTTAAAAAGAAATAAACTTGGTTGCAACAGAGTCGTTGCTTCCAAGGCAGTTGATGCTCAAACAGAAACTCCTTAAGGCGAAGAAGCCTTTACAGTTGTAGCACAGAGAAAGCTTAGAGAGAAAGAGAGTTTACAACTCAATGAATTACTTGAATCTAAATCTCTAAGCCTATTTATAGGTTGAGTGATATGATCTTGATCGTTGATACAAGATTGAGTTGTATCTTGATCATGGATCTAAGATTATCTCAATCAAATTTTGAACTCTAATTAAAAGAGAAATTTTTTTTTCTCTTTTAATCGGCTCCAACGTTCGATTGAAGATGAGGACTTTTGAACGTTCAAGCTGGCTTTGACTTTTGAACGTTTGAAGCTTTTAACAAGCTTTAATTTAAAAGCTTTAAAAAGCTTTAATTAAAAGCTGTTATCAGCTTTTAATTTAAAAGCTTTAATAAAAGCTTTTAATCGGTCATTATAACTTTTAATTAAAAGCTTTAATAAAAGTTATAATTGGCTTTTTAATTAAAAGCTTTAATAAAAGCTTTTCGTAAGTAGATCTTCTAGGTGATTTCTGACCAACTGGAATTAGGCTCACCCGAACCCGACTCCAGCCTTTCGCCCCTCGAGCGTCCTTCCTCCCGGCTTCTCGTACCTCGGACACCGCGCATGTCCTTCTCGTACCACCGGCGTACTCTTCCGCAGCTTCCGCGTCCCTCGGATTGCACCGAGCCCGTCGGCTCGCTTTCCCGCGCAATCCTTCTCGTCCGCCACGTCTTACGCTCGACTTCCTTCGTACCTAAGCTCCTGCACACTTAGCAGAGGGATCAGTAAACCAATAGGACCCAACTAACTTGGTGGATCACATCAAAACTAACCGGGGCACCAACATCTACTATTCCATATGAGACGTGGAATAGTAAGAAACCTCATTTATCTCACCTAAAGATATGGGGTTGTCCTACTTATGTAAAGCGGACTATATCAGACAAATTGGATGCTAAGTCTGATAAATGTCTATTTATTGGATACCCTAAGGAAACGAAGGGTTACCAATTCTATCATCCCTTGGAACAAAAGGTGTTTGTTTCAAGGCATGCTGTATTTCTAGAAAAAGAATTTCTTTTACAAGAAAACAGTGGGAGTAGCATTGAACTTGAAGAAGTTCAAGAAACTCCAATAGACATTACAGAGACACCTAGTCTAGACCCACAACCAATAACTCATAATGATGAGCTATCAGTTGAACCTAAAACAACACCACTTCTTCGTAGGTCTGATAGGACACGCAATATTCCAGAGAGATACGGATTTCTCATAAGTGAATCGAACGACGTGTTACTCATTAACAATGACGAATCTATCAATTATGAAGATGTTTTGAATAATTCAGAAAGGGATAAATGGCTTGAAGCCAAGAAGTCGAAAATGGATTCCATGTACAAAAATCAAGTATGGGACTTGGTTAACCCACCTGAAGGGATTAAGCCATAGGGTGCAAGTGGGTTTTCAAGAAGAAAACTGACATGGAAGGTAATGTTGTTTCCTTTAAGGCTAGATTAGTGGCAAAAGGATATCGTCAGAAATAAGGAATTGATTATGACGAAACCTATTCGCCAGTAGCTATGCTTAAATCCATTCGGATGCTCCTGGCCATAGCAGCTCATTATGATTATGAGATATGGAAAATGGATGTGAAAACAGCTTTCCTTAATGGAAACCTGCTTGAGGATGTATACATGATACAACCTGAAGGTTTCACAACGGTTGATAAAACCAAAGTATGCAAGCTTCGACGATCCATATATGGACTAAAGCAAGCATCCAGGAGCTGGAACATCCGTTTTGATGAGACAATCAAAGAGTTTGATTTCTCACAAAATCCTGACGAACCTTGTGTGTACAAGAAGGTTGGTGGGAGTGCAGTCGTATTCCTAATGTTATATGTCGATGACATATTACTTATAGGAAACGATATATCAGTCTTACAGTTAGTTAAAATTTGGTTGTCCAAAACTTTCTCCATGAAAGACCTGGGAGAAGCAACCTATATCCTTGGGATTAGAATCTATAGAGATAGATCAAAACGATTGCTTGGTCTTTTGCAGTCTACATATATAGACCGAGTGCTAAAAGGGTTTAGCATGTCGGAATCCAAGAAAGGTTACCTTCCCATCAGGTATGGGATCAACCTTTCGAAGTCTATGTGTCCGCGCACAGAAGACGAGAGGATTTGCATGAATAAGATTCCTTAAGCATCCGCGATAGGATCTATCATGTATGATATGTTATGTACTAGGCCCGATGTATCGTATGCTCTGAGCGTCACAAGCAGATACCAGTCTGATCTAGGAATGGATCATTGGGCGGCTGTCAAGACAATCCTCAAGTACTTAAGAAGAAACTAAGGATGTGTTCCTAATATATGGAGAAGGTGATATGGTAATACGTGGGTATACAGATGCCAGTTTCCAGATAGATAAGGATGACTCCAAATCTCAGTCTAGATACGTATTTATTTTGAATGGAGGCGCAATAAGTTGGAAGAGTTCCAAGCAAGACACCGTAGCAGATTCTACCACGGAAGGGGAATATATTGCAGCATCGGAAGCAGCAAAGGAAGCAGTCTGGATCAAGAAGTTCGTCTAAGAACTTGGTGTGGTTCCAACCATTGATGAAGCAATACCGGTTTATTGTGACAACAATGGAGCTATTGCACAAGCAAAGGAACCAAGGTCTCATCGGTGATCCAAACATGTGCTTCGCCGCTATCATCTGATCAGAGAGATTATAAGTAGGAATGATATATAAATTGAGAAAATTCCCAATGAATGGAATTTAGCGGATCCTTTAACTAAGGTCTTGCCTCAAAGCAAGTTTGAGGGTCATGTTAGAGCCTGTGGTATTGGATACCGTAGCGATTGGCATTAGGTCAAGTGGGAGTTTGTTAGTGATATGAGAAAAGTGTCCTAAGGCAATCGCCTTATGATTGTAATCATTTATTTTAATAAATGAATATTCACTATTTGAGTATACATGTTTATGTATTTGATTGAGATCTTAAACTCATTTACTGAATGTCCGCAATACAATTCACAGCATGAGAGAATTTGTGATGAATTCACAACTAGTGATTATCTCTACATGTGCAATTGTGAAGTATTGAAATTGTCCCTAGTCGATGAATTGATAAAAACGGACACTATCAATTCTGTTGAGACTAGCATGGGTTATTCTCTAATCAGCTAATTCTCACTGGCTGGTGACATTGGGATGTCCGGAGATAAACATGAATGCTAGTTAAGGGAACTAGTTCATTGGAGTGACTAGCTGTAAAACTTCATATGGTAGTCAATATATAGATATGTCAATGAAGTTCTTATGCAGCTGTAGTGTGATGTTCCTTTGACTTGCGGTGTTTAAGTCATCTTGGTCATGGAGACTTATACTTTGACATCTTAAGCAAGCATCTCCAAGGAGGTGTGGACCCAGGATGATTGGGTATAAGACGAAGTGCCCGAAGATGTTTGAACAACTTATAAAGGATTCACCACTCCTTGCGAGGAGATGTATACCCAAGGCCTATCGTCGGATTGTTACTCGAAGCCTCTGGCCAGAGCATGACATGTTCAGAGTATGAATCTCTTAAATACATGAGAGTAATTAGAATCCATAAGACGAGAAAATATTACTTGGGCTAGGTGTGACGTAGTCAGCCTAGTGGGGACTGATACACATAGACCATGTCCTGAACCAAGTGGGTATAAGATGGTGAAGGGAATGGGGCACGATTCATTATAGTTGTTGAAGGGTTTCAGAATTGTTTTTGAGGTCAACCGTTGATCTTTCGATTAATTGGGGATCATGATGTACTACTAGGTGCCACTCATGATCGTTCTATAATTGGTTAATTATAGACGGCCAACATAAATCGAAATCCTATTTAGTCACACGCACTACGAGTAATCCGAGGGATTTAAAACAAGTTGAAAATTGGATTTTCCAATCAAGAGAGATTAGGTTTGGTTGAGCCAAACGATAAGTCGAATCTGAATTTTTCAGAGACGCATCGGAAGCGTAAAATGGCTAAGTCTTTTGAAAACTTAATAGATGAATTAAATGAGTTTAATTCATTGGGGCGTGGCCTAGATAGGCCGGCCAAAGAGGGTCCCCACCCTCTTTACTTGGCCGGCCACAACAAAGGGAGGGAACCAAATTGTTTGGTTCAATTTTAAAATAAATCAAGTGTGGTTTGTTTTATAAAATTATGGATGATATAAATTTTTATATAAACCAAGGTTTGGTTTATTTTTTATGGAAATTAAAATGAACCATGGATTGGTTTATTTTATTTTATAAAATCAATGATGGATTGATTTACCATGATAAAGAAATTTATATAAAGAAATTTTTATAAAATTTATTTTTCATGGAAATTAAAATGAACCATGGATTGGTTTATTTTATTTTATAAACTCAATCATGGATTGATTTACCATGATAAAGAAATTTATATAAAGAAATTTATTTTTCATGGAAATTAAAATGAACCATGGATTGGTTTATTTTATTTTATAAAATCAATCATGGATTGATTTACCATGATAAAGAAATTTATATAAAGAAATTTATATAAAGAAATTTATATGATAAATTTCTTATGAAAATTTATTCCATAAGAAAAAAGAGACTTGGTTGATTTTTTATCATGATTTAAAATATGATTTTAACCATGATATAAATTCAAGACTTGACATGATGGAATAAGTCATAGAAAATTTATATGATAAATTTCTTATGAAAATTTATTCCATAAGAAAAAGAGACTTGGCGGTTGAGAGGCCACTATATAAAGGACCAAAGGCAAGGCTTGGAATTCATTCGAAATAATCCAAGTATTCTTGCTTGGGCTCTATCCCTCTCCTCCCTTCTTCCTCTTGGCCGGCCACAACCCTCGCCCCCTTTCTTCTTGCCGTGAGCACAAGGAGAAGCACCGAGGCAACGAAGTTCTTCCATTGGGACGATCTTCCTCTCCGGCCATCATCACCTTGGGATTGGGCGCAAGTCATCTTCCTCCTTCTCACCGGAATTGTGATTCCGGCCAATCTTTGTGGTGAGTTTTTCCGATGTGATTACTTCTCTCTTGGTTTTTGTCGCGTTCTCGGAGAATCTAGTAGTTCTCGAGAACACGAAACTCGTGGCTTTGCGAAGTCATCCCGAAGATAGCGTGGACGCGAATAGAGGCGGAGCTTCCGAGGGACGCTTACGGTTGGATCTCGTCCCTTTCTTCGAGTTACGCGAGGTAACAAGTAAATTAGTTTACGTTTCTGCAAAATTTTAAATATATGATCATGTCTACACAACATAAGGTTGCATGCTTAGATGTGTGGTTAAATAATTTGAGAAATTATTTATGCTAAACCTTCCGCTACACGTAATTAATTTTAAAATTACGAACCAGCATCCATGTCAACATGCACCCGGTCCCAACACAGCCAACAAACCTAATATCCTTTTTGCTGTAGGAATGTGTGCTAGATACCAAATCAGTGCTAAGGAAACGCACTTAGCAGCCCTAAAAAGAATACTTAGATACATCAAGGACACCCTAAATGTAGGGATTTGGTATCCTAGGACCTCAACTTTTGACCTGTCAGGATATTCGAATTCTGACTATGCTGGTTGCAAACTAGATAGAAAGAGTACAAGTGGAAGTTGCCAACTTTTAGGAAACAGTCTAGTAAGTTGGTGCAGCAGAAAGCAACACTGCGTAGCCCTATCCATAACCGAAGCTGAGTATGTTGCTTTAGAAGAGTGTGTAGCACAACTCTTATGGATGATGCACACTCTTAAGGAATTCCAGCTTGACTACACCCAAACCCAAGTCTACATTGATAATATAAGTTCAATTAATCTAATTAAGAACCTAATCCAACACTCTAGAACTAAACACATAGAAGTTAAACACCACTTCATAAGAGATCATGTAGCCAAGGGTGAGATAGTCCTTAAGCATGTAGACTCAAAATCCAACTTAGCTAATATATTCACCAAACCCCTACCTGAGTCTGAGTTCAGCTCACTAAGAAGGCAGTTAGGGTTATGCTTGGTAGAATAGGACTACTCTAGTTATGGTTCTTTTCAAAAACTATTTTATTTCTTATTCAATTTGCAAATCATTTTTCGTTATTCATTTAAAATGATTTTCCGACTTACTTTTTTTTTCAAAAATTACCCCCTTCAAAACTAGGGTTTTTTCGCAAATGGACTTAGACTAGGCCCTAACCCTAGAATTGCATGCACCTATAGATCTAGAAGCCAGCATCTCACAAGCACCTTAGGATACTTTTGTGTGATAACCTAGACTGGGTTGAGATGCTTAGGTCTATGCCTTGATTCAAGATGTTTTAAGTCAGTGCATCTGCAGTAATTGGGGCGATAAATACCAATTAAACAGTAATCATGTTAAGTGTCAAGCTTAGAAAATCTAACTTGATCAGATCACTTAACTTGACTAACCCTAGCAAAAGCTACTGTTTATAACAGTTAGTAAGTAGCTAACTGGGTTAGACAGGACCCGAAAGGGGAAATTCAAATTGATTTGGTTCAGTTCAAACTTAGAATTGGTTCAGTACAGCACCTTACTTTGATTACTCATGTTTCTTGCTATATTTTTTTGATATATGACAAAGGGGGAGAGATTGGAAAGGAGAGAAAAGGAGATTTTAAAATTTAAATTTTTTTAAATTTCAAAAATTTTATCTCCTTCTTCAAAAAGTAAAGTTCAATAAGTACTTAAGTTTTTTTAAGTCAATTGTTTTTGTTCTAAAAAATATTCTAAGTACTTACTCAAAATTGTGCTTGAAAATTTTTTTCCTAAGTTATAAAATCAAAATGGTGCTTGAAAAATGTTTTCCTAGGTTATAAAATCAAAATGGTGCTTGAAAAATTTTTCCTAAGTTATAGAATCAAAATTGTGCTTGAAACTTTTATAAGTATTAAACTTCAAAAATGTGTTGAAAATTTTCTAAGTGCTAAATATGTTGAAAAATTTTCTAAGTGCCAAACACAAAAATATTTTGGAAAATTTTTCTAACTTAAAAATCCCATTTTGAAAACTTTCTAAGTATGGAAAACCTGAAAAACTTTTCAAACAAAGACTTAGAAACTATTTCAAAAACCCCACGAACGTTTGGAAAACTCAGGGGGAGATTTCTTCCAGGGGAGGAAATTAAAAACTGATACTTTACCCATCTTTTTGTTGTTTAACTTAACTTTTTGAACCGGGTTGCCATAAATCAAAAAGGAGGAGATTGTTGGTGCAGGCAGCACCTAAGTCGAACCTGGGTTTTGATAATGGCAAATGGTTCAAAAGTTAAGGTGTTATTGTGTTCTAATGTGCTTACTAAGTGTGCAGGAAGAAGCCCTAGGTACACTAGGCAAGAAGTCCTGGCAAAGGGCTGGGCAAAGAAGTCCTGGTCAATGACTGGGCAAGAAGACCTGACCGGAAGTCGGGCAAAGAAGTCCTGGTCAAGGACTGGGCACGAAGTCCTGGCGAGGGGCTGGGCACCGAAGACCTGACCGGAAGTTGGGCACGAAGACCTGGTCAGGTGGATCGGGCAAAAGTCCAACCGGAGGAGCCGATTGGAAAAAGGTAAACTCTCCTGAGAGGAGTAGGTGAGGATGCGTTCCCCGTCGAGGGAACAGTAGGCGTCGGTTCGACCTAGGGTTCCATTTGGGAGACCCGAAGTTAGAACCAAGACAGCTACGGCTATAATTACTACTTATCTTGTTTTTGGGACTAACTTTAGTGCAGGGTTGAAGGACTGATTGTCTGCAAGTGAAGGTTCTTCACTGGGCCTAGGCGCCCGAATGGAGTCAGGCGCCCGAGAGGGCTCAGGCGCCCGTGAGGAAACGTGCGCCCAAGGGTGAAGGCAAAAACCCAAAACCAGCTATGAAGCCACTGAACCAAGGCGGATCAGGCGACCGTGAGCTCACGGGCGCCCCCATCAGCTCAGGCGCCCAAGTGGGGTGGATAAGCGCTGACCGAGCCCACGAATAAGGGTTCGCAGATCGGAGGGCACGTGTCAGGCACCCCCAAGCCATCAGGTGCCCAATGGAGGACTATAAAAGGGGCTCGACCCCAAGGCTTCAGCAACACAGTTTTCATATGCTCCAAAGCTTTTCGTTTAAGGGCTACGCCCCAGCAAACTCTGATTTCGAGATTCCAACGCCGACTATGTCCCTCTGCTCCAAAATACGATCTACTTTAGACGTCGGTAACGAAAAGTGTAATTAGTTTAGTTTTTGCAATATTTTTGTACTCAAATTGTAAATCTGATTTG